>CM076581.1:1496912370-1497493385 GCA_034641835.2 Pinus albicaulis
AAGCTAATAAACCGAAGGGTTTAATATTATAAAACAAAGGAATTGGTGAACCCAAGGGAAATCCATTACCCAACAAATTATAAACCAAAGGAATTGGTGAACCCAAGGGAATTGATTTAAACATTAAGACAATTGTTGTCATAATGCGACGTTGGACCAACTATGACCATGGTTGGCCATGGGTGATTTCCATATTGAGACAATATTTGTCAAAATGTGACATTTGATTATGGATGACGTTGACCGATTATTCATATTATAAACCAAAAAAAACTAATAAACCCAAGTGTTTAATATTATAAACCAAAGAATTCATCAACCCGTGGAAATCATTACCCAACAAATTATAAACCAAAGCAAGTGGTGAACCCATGGGAAAATCATTACCCAAAAAATTATAAACCAAAGGAATTGGTGAACCCAATGGAATTGATTTAAACATTGAGACAATTGTTGTCGCAATGCGACGTTGGGCCAACTATGACCATGGTTGGCCAAGGGTGATTTTCATATTGATACAATGTTTGTCAGAATGTGACATTTGATCATGGATGACATTGATCGATTATTCATATTATAAACCAAAAAAACTAATAAACCCAAGGGTTTAATATTATAAACAAAAGGAATTGGTGAACCCAAGGGAATTGATTTAAACATTGAGACAATTGTTGTCACAATGCGATATTGGACCAACTATGACCATGGTTGGCCATGTGTGATTTTCATATAGAGACAATATTTTTCAGAATGTGACATTTGACCATGGATGAAAAGATCGATTATTTGTATAAACCAAAACAACTAATAAACCCAAGGGTTGAATATTATAAACCAAAGGAATTGGCGAACCCAAGGGAATTGATTTAAACATCGATACGATTGTTGTCACAGTAAGAAATGTTGGACCAACTATGACCATGGTTGGCCATGGGTAATATTCATATTGAGACAATATTTCTCAAAATGTGACATTTGATCATGGATGACATTGATCGATTATTCATATTATAAACCAAAGGAATTGGTGAACCCCAGGAAAAATCATTACCAAAAAACTAATAAACCGCGGGGTTTAATATTATAAACCAAAGGAATTGGTGAAGCCAGGGGAAAATCATTACCCAAAAAATTATAAACCAAAGGAATTGGTGAGCCCAAGGGAATTGATTTAAACATTAAGACAATTTTTGTCACAATGCGACGTTGGACCAACTATGACCATGGTTGGCCATGTGTGATTTTCATATGGAGACAATATTTCAGAATTTGACATTTGATCATCGATGACATTGATCGATTATTCATATTATAAACCAAAAAAACCGATAAACCCAAGGGTTTAATAATATAAACCAAAGGAATTGGTGAACCCAAGCGAAAATCATTACCCAAAAAAATATAAACCAAAGGAATTGGTGAACCCAAGGGAATTTATTTAAGCATTGAGACAATTATTAATACTGATATTTGTTGAACCCCAACCTTTGTATCCGGTATAGGCGAGGCTTCTTTCCTTCGTTCGTGTTTGTCAAGATAAACATTTGATATGGATGATGAATCATTCATTCTGTTATAAATAAATATACGTAATGAGAGTTTAATATTATGACAAAGGAATTGGTGAACCAAGGATAACCATTACCAAGAAACTACAAACAAAAGGAATTGGTGAACCAAGAGATGGATTTAAACATTAGATAACTATTGCTGTCCACATCAAACGTGGACTAACTATGACATGGTTGTAGAATGATACTATATCGAGACAATGTTTGTCGGTGTATATTTAATCTGGATGACATTGATCAATTATTCATTCATATTACCTGCTTCAAAAAAACCAATGACAAAGGATTATGTTATAAAGCCGATTTCCCAAACTGAAGAAAAATTGATGAAATTGTAAACTGATGGAATTATTTGAACCCAAGGGAATTGATTTAAACATTGAGACAATTATTGTCACAATGCGACGTTGGACCAAATATGACCATGGTTGGCCATGGATGATTTTCATATTGATACAATATTTGTCACAATGTGACATTTGATCATGGATGACATTGATGAATTATTCATATTATAAACCAAAAAAACTATTGACCAAGGTTTTAATATTATAAATAAAGTTATGATGAACTAGGGAAAATCATTACCAGAAAAATATGAGCAAAGTTTAATATATAAAACTGAAGGTGCTGCAGACGGAAAACCATTTTAGGTATTATAAACCAAAAGTTAAGTGACAGAAATTGATTTAAACATGAAGACAATTGTGCATACGTCACGATATTGTTCTTATATTACATGGTTGTAATGTAAATTTTTATATTAGAGACAATATTTGTTAGAATGTGACATTTATCATGGATGACATTGATCTATTATTCATATTATAAACCAAAAATAATAATAAACCCAAGGGTTTAACATTATAAACCAAAGGAATTGATGAACCGCATGGAAAATCATTACCAAAAAACTAATAAACCCAAGGCTTTAATATTATAAACCAAAGGAATTGGCGAACCCAATGGAAAATCATTACCGAAAAAATTATGAACCAAAGGAATTGGTGAACCCAATGGAATTGATTTAAACATTGAGACAATTTTTGTCACAATGCGATGTTGGACCAACTATGACCATGGTTGGCCATGGGTGATTTTCATATTGATACAATATTTTTCATAATGTGACATTTGATCATGGATGACATTGATCAATTATTCATATTATAAACCAAAAAAACTAATAAACCCAAGGGTTTAATATTATAAACCAAAGGAATTGGTGGACCCCAGGAAAATCATTACCAAAAAACTAATAACCCCAAGGGTTTAATATTATAAACCAAAGGAATTAGCGAACCCAAGGGAAAATCATTACCAAAAAAATTATAAACCAAAGGAATTGGTGAACCCAAGGGAATTGACTTAAACATTGAGACAATTGTTGTCACAATGCGATGTTGGACCAACTATGACCATGGTTAGCCATGGGTGATTTCCATATTCAGACAATATTTGTCTGAATGTGATGTTTGATCATGGATGACATTGATCGATTATTCATATTATAAACCAAAAAAACTAATAAACCCCAAGGGTTTAATATTATAAACCAAAGGAATTCGTCAACCCCAGGGAAACTCATTACCCAACAAATTATAAACCGAAGGAATTGGTGAACCCAAGGGAATTCATTTAAACAATGAGACAATTGTTGTCACAATGCGACGTTGGACCAACTATGACCATGGTTGGCCATGTGTGATTTTCATATTGAGATAATGTTTCAAAATTTGACATTTGATCATGGATGACATTGATCGATTATTCATATTATAAACCAAAAAAACTAATAAACCCAAGGGTTTAATATTATAAACCAAAGGAACTGGTGAACCCAAGGGAAAATCATTACCCAAAAAATTATAAACCAAAGGAATTGGTGAACCCAAGGGAATTGATTTAAAAATTGAGACAATTGTTGTCACAATGCGATGTTGGGCCAACTATGACCATGGTGGGCCATGGGTTATTTTCATACTGAGACAATATTTGTCAGAATGTGACATTTGATCATGGATGACATTGATCAATTATTCATATTATAAAGCTAAATAAATAATAAACCCAAGGGTTTAATATTATAAACCAAAGGAATTAGTGAACCCAAGGGAATTGATTTAAACATTCACACAATTGTTGTAACAATGCGACGTTGGACCAACTATGACCATGGATGGCCATGGGTGATTTTCATATAGAGACAATATTTTTCAGAATGTGACATTTGACCATGGATGAAATAGATCTATTATCCATATTATAAACCAAAAGAACTAATAAACCCAAGGGTTTAATATTATAAACCAAATGAATTGGTGAACCCAAGGGAATTGATTTAAACATCGAGACAATTGTTGTCACAATGCAATGTTGGACCAACTATGACCATGGTAGGCCATGGGTGATTTTCATATTGAGACAATATTTCTCAGAATGTGACATTTGATCATGGATGACATTGATCAAATATTCATACTATAAACCAAAAAAACCTATTAACGCAAGGGTTTAATATTATAAACCAAATGAATTGGTGAACCCCGGGCAAAATCTTTACAAAAAAACTAATAAACCCAGGGGATTAATACTATAAACCAAAGGAATTGGTGAACCAAAGGGAAAATAATTACCAAAAAAAATTATAAACCAAAGGAATTGGTGAACCCAAGGGAATTGATTTAAACATCGAGACAATTCTTCTAACAATGTGATGTTGGACCAACTATGACCATGGTTGGCCATGGGTGATTTTCATATTGAGACAATATTTTTCAGAATGTGACATTTCATCACAGACGAGATTGACCGATTATTCATGTTATAAACCAAAAAAACTAATAAACCAAAGGGTTTAATATTATAAACCAAAGGAATTGGTGAACCCCAGGGAAAATCATTACCAAAAAACTAATAAACCCAAGGGTTCAATATTATAAACCAAAGGAATTGCTGAACCAAAGGGAAAATCATTAACCCAAAAAATTATAAACCAAAGGAATTGGTGAACCCAAGGGAATTGATTTAAACATGGAGACAATTGTTGTCACAATGTGATGTTGGACCAACTATGACCATGGTTGGCCATGGGTGATTTTCATATTGAGACAATATTTTTTAGAATGTGACATTTTATCAAGGATGACATTGATCGATTATTCATATTATAAACCAAAAAAACTAATAAACCCAAGGGTTTAATATTATAAAACAAAGGAATTCGTCAACCACAGGGAAAATCATTACCCAACAAATTATAAACCAAAGGAATTGGTGAACCCAAGGGAATTGATCTAA
This sequence comes from Pinus albicaulis, assembly GCA_034641835.2. Lineage (NCBI taxonomy): Eukaryota > Viridiplantae > Streptophyta > Pinopsida > Pinales > Pinaceae > Pinus > Pinus albicaulis. The sequence goes on from CM076581.1 coordinate 1,496,917,242, forward strand.
ACATTGAGACAATTGTTGTCACAATGCGACGTTGGACCAACTATGACCATGGTTGGCCATGTGTGATTTTCATATTGAGACAATGTTTCGGAATTTTACATTTGATCATGGATGACATTGATCGATTATTCATATTATAAACCAAAGGAATTGTTGAACCCAAGGGAATTGATTTAAGCATTGAGACAATTGTTGTCACAATGCGATGTTGGGCCAACTATGACCATGGTGGGCCATGGGAAATTTTCATATTGAGACAATATTTGTTAGAATGTGACATTTGATCATGGATGACATTGATCAATTATTCATATTATAAAACTAAAGAACTAATAAACCCGAGGGTTTAATATTATAAACCAAAGGAATTAGTCAACCCAAGGGAATTGATTTAAACATTGAGACAATTTTTGTCACATTGCGACGTTGGACCAACTATGACCATGGTTGGCCATGGGTGATTTTCATAGAGAGACAATATTTTTCAGAATGTGACATTTGACCATGGATGAAATTGATCGATTATTCATATTATAAACCAAAAAAACTAATAAACCCAAGGTTTTAATATTATAAACCAAAGGAATTGGTGAACCCAAGGGAATTGATTTAAACATCGAGACAATTGTTAACACAATGCGATGTTGGACCAACTATGACCATGGTTGGCCATGGGTGATTTTCATCTTGAGACAATATTTGTCATAATGTGACATTTGATCATGGATGACATTGATCGATTATTCATATTATAAAACAAAAAAACCAATAAGGCCAAGGGTTTAATACTATAAACCAAAGGAATTGGTGAAACCCAGGCAAAATCATTACCAAAAAGCTAACAAACCCAGGGGTTTAATATTATAAACCAAAGGAATTGGTGAACCGAAGGGAAAATCATTACCCAAAAAACTAAAAACCAAATGAATTGGTGAACCCAAGGGAATTGATTTAAACATGGAGACAATTGTTGTCACAATGCGATGTTGGACCAACTATGACCATGGTTTGCCATGGGTGATTTTCATATTGAGACAATATTTGTCAGAATGTGACATTTGATCATGGATGACATTGATCGATTATTCATATTATAAACCAAAAAAACTAATAAACCCAAGGGCTTAATATTATAAACGAAAAGAATTAGTGAACCCCAGGGAAAATCATTACCAAAAAATTAATAAACCCAAGGGTTTAATATTATAAACCAAAGGAATTGGTGAACCCAAGGGAATTGATTTAAACATTGAGACAATTGTTGTCACAATGCGATGTTGGACCAACTATGACCATGGTTGGCCATGGGTGATTTTCATCTTTAGACAATATTTTTTAGAATATGACATATGATTATGGATGAAATTGAATGATTAATAATATTATAAACCAAAAAAACTAATAAACCCCAGGGTTTAATATTATAAACCAAAGGAATTGGTGAACCCCAGGGAAAATCATTATCCAAAAAATTAGCAACCAAAGGAATTGGCGAACCCAAGGGAATTGATTTAAACATTGAGACAATTGTTCTCACAATGCGACGTTGGACCAGCTATGACCATGGTTGGTCATGTGTGATTTTCATATTGAGACAATGTTTCAGAATTTGACATTTGATCATGGATCACATTGATCGATTATTCATATTATAAAACAAAAAAACTAATAAACGCAAGGGTTTAATATTATAAACCAAAGGAATTGGTGAACCGAAGGGAAATTCATTACCAAAAAAATTATAAACCAAAGGAATTGGTGAACCCAAGGGAATTGATTTAAACATTGAGACAATTGCTGTCAAAATGCGATGTGGGACCAACTATGACCATGGTGGTCCATGGGTGATTTTCATATTGAGACAATATCTTTCAGAATGTGACATTTGATCATGGATGACATTGATCGAGTATTCATATTATAAATCAAAAGAACTAATAAACCCAAGGGTTTAATATTATAAACCAAAGGAATTTTTGAACCCAAGGGAATTGATTTAAACATTGAGACAATTGTTGTCACAATGCGACGTTGGACCAACTATGACCATGGTTGGCCATGGGTGATTTTCATATTGAGACAAGATTTGCTAGAATGTGACATTTTATCATGGATGACATTGATCAATTATTCATATTATAATCCAAAAGAACCAATAAACCCAAGGGTTCAATATTATAAACCAAAGGAATTGTTGAACCCAAGGGAATTGATTTAAACATTGAGACAAATGTTGTCACAATCTGACGTTGGACCAACTATGACCATGGCTGGCCAAGGGTCATTTTCATACTAAGACAATATTTTTCAGAATCTGACATTTGATCATGGATGAGATTGAACGATTATTCATATTATATACCAAAATAACTAATAAACCCAATGGTTTAATATTATAAACCAAAGGAATTGGTGAATCCAAGGGAAAATTATTAAAAACATAAGTTATCAATAAGGCTAAGGGAGGGACAGGACCCTCGGCCCAATAATTGAAAAGACTAAGTACTTATAACCATTCATAAGTCATTCATTCACTTCTAAAAAATATTTTCCTAAGTAAAATCCCATTTTACTTATCGAAATTGCACAATATGTCATAAAAACCCTTTCATTCAAGCATAAGTTAAATACATACTTCGAATGTTTTTTTACTTAGCGCTTTTTCATTCATTTCCATATTAAATTTTAACTTTATTATTTAATTCACTATATACTTCAACCCATTCTCGTATTAATTTAACTATATACAACTCCCAATTATCACATATCCCGCCCCTTTGGTTGAAAAATAACTTCAATATTGCGTTAATTGTGATTAATTAGTTAAAACTGCGACTAATTAAGAACCCTGATTCCCCACTGCATTAAAAAAGGATTAATTAACCCTCATGGTTAGTTAATAACTTACCCCACCAATCGAATTGCCCCCGATATGATTAAATCATGTTTAATTGTTTTGGCCCCACCCTTTCTATTTCCCTATCATCTCACCTCCCCGACAGCCATCCGATCATCCCCTTCACATCCAATGGTTGTCATATATATCGCGTCGCCCCCACGTCCGAACAATAACGCGCGATCACTAAGCGATTTCCCAACCAGTGTCTCGCCATGCATCATGAAGGGTATGGAATCGCTAGCTTTTACTTGAAAATAGCCCATCCCAAAAAGTGGTGTGATGTATACCGCTTACCACCGTTTGGATTCAAAAAAACAGCCTTTCCTGCATACGTCATCTGCCCGAAAAATAAAACCCCACAAACTTTCAACTTTGCGAATAAAACAAATAAACACGCTTCATTTTCATTATCCCGTGCAGTGACCAGCGTTCCCATGCAGAAAACCGCAAAGCCATCTATCGAAGATTGTCAGTCGCCGCCTTGCTGAGAAAATTGCAGACGAAAAATCCAGAACCCATCAGCAGTTGCCTACACCTGTTTTCATCACTATCCACTTCCCAGAAATAGGTATTTACCCAGTTTCCATCGAACCCTGCAAGTCTTGGTTTTTTATTTAGTTCCACAGGAAAAGGCTAAAACACAGTACAATTCGGTCTTTATTTCACTCCTATGTTCCTAGACCTATAATTGTGCCCATTTTTCCATCAAAAACCCAAATTCCTTTCTGAATCCATAAGAACCAGAAATGGAAACCCCTGTGGCTTTGAATGTTGCGCCTTTGAATGCCCTCCATAAAGATTTAGACTATCTGCCTCTAGCAGATAGGGATTTCCAGATAAAAGACCTCATTCTTAGTGAAAATCCTCTCAGAACCTTTTGCCAATGCAGAGATAATTTCCTGAATGGCTCTGATATTTTGGGACTGTGGGAATCCAATATTCCAATGTATTTTTTACCTTCAGTCCATGTTTTCCCAAAAATAATTTATCACTGTCATGCCAATTACGATCCCAATCAACGAGCAGTCATGTCCCCAAGTCAAACTATTATTTTCCCAAGAACTGCTGAATCCATAAATGAAATGTTACAGTTCCATCCCGGTCAAGCCCTGACTCCCATTTCCATGGGAGATTTACTTGAAAAATCCACAAATTTATCCCAAGAAGAGCTGAATTTCCTCTGTTAGACTTTCATGCTACCAGAACATCAACCCAAAGGCCCACCTCGTTATGGATATACCTTTTTCACAGATATGGGCAGACTCATATTGAATATGATATATTTTGTAATGGGTTTCAACACTAGTGAAGACGTTGATAACTTAACCATAGTCTTGTTGTCAATTTTTACTCTTGGACAACCCCCTGCTGTCAAATATGATTTTGCTTCCTTTATTGCTGATAAAATTCATGACCAGTTCATGAGATTGGAAAATGAAAAAGTTTTCAAATATTCCACTTATATATACCATCTCATGCTCTATTACCAATTAGAGAGTTTTCCATTCCATGTCATGCAACTTGATGCCAAAGGAAATCCAAGGTCTGTAATTTTTTGGTCTCCAATCTTCCATAATTCCTCTAAGTCTCCTTATTCTTAAAATGATTTCATTGATCTATTCGTACACCCTGCAACTACCTTATTAATAGGAGTTTCCCTTCCTAGGGTCAATAATGATATGAAGAAAATTCTCCAACTCTCAAAGCAATACAGAATAGGTGATTGGTACCTATACATGAAACATACAGAAATTAGAATATATGGGTGTGAGTTGTGTCCTTTTGTAATGTACCTCTATTGACAATAATTTTTTTTTTTTCATGGCATTAATATCTTATTGACTAGGATGTATTTCCAAAACTATGTCTCAAATCTTGTCCTAACCTTTATCTTGAGATAGAATTGACTTTCCAATTTATATGCTTTGGTTTTTTTTTTTTTTTTTAATACCAAATAGAGTATTGGGTTTAGTACCCTTAATACTGATTAAGTATTATACCTATCTCCACCTAGGCATATGATATATATATTTCCTATATATATATATATATATCTATAACTTAACCTCGTATACAATGAACTACCCATAAAAGTGACAAACATTATTGTATGGCTTCCTAACCACGTTATATAAAACGTAGGGCATGATATAATTGTAACGTTTGTATACAATGATCATACAACTCGGACGACATAGTACACAAGTAGATTTTCGTTTAAGACCATAAGGGTTTTCATTTATTTCGGTCTCATCTCTATTATCATTTTCGAGGTTCATAATTTCATTTTGTTTACTTTGGCTTGGCCAGATCTTGGCGCTTAAAGTCTAGGGTACAAACTTAATAAATGTTATGACACGTCTGCGTTGATTCACATGGTTTATACGTCTTGGGCAATACGTCCCTCCCACCCAAGAATCTTCGAGCCTGTTGCATATTAAATTTTCATCCGCACGTTACCTACTCTTATTGACAGCTAGGGAGGGAGTATGTCAGGAGATTAATTGTTTCAGGTTCGCCGATTTTATCGATCCCCATACCCGTCGTTGCGATGACGACAAGTGTAGGGCGTCGGCGTGTTAGGGTTTTTTTGATTCTGGTTACGTTTGTTCTTTAATACTTCGATCGCATAACTCTTTTACTTTCTCTCCCTCCGATCGAGCTCTGCGGCCATTCCTTGGCTCAGCTAATTTGATGAAGGAGTGGAGTTTTCAGAGAGGGTTCCTGTGTTCTATTCTCCACACGACGTCTCTCATCCTGTTGAAGTCATTTTCTCCAACAGTCTAGCGAAACCCTGAAATCGTGGATACTTCTGGCTTCAAAATGCAGGTAACTTGTTTGTTCGGGATTTTTATTTAGTTTCGATAGTCATTAACTGGAATCATTTTCCTATTGCGTATTATTTTCCCAATCTTTTCTTTAGTCGTTTATTCCAGTGTTCTTAAGGTATCTCTGAAATTTTAAGAGATAACATTTCCGTTCACAGAGAACGAAAATTCCTCCTTGACATAGTATGACACCAGTTCTTGGGAGCGTCTTGCAGAAGAGCTTTCGCTCCGCAATATCTCAGCGTTCAGGTACTACTCGTGAGGTTCGATTTTCACTCCTTCTTCCTGGTGATCAAACTTTGGTTAAGTGTCCTTTAGGGTATATTAATGACTGTAGTTTTTAAGTTGGGGACGGATTTAAAGTTTGTTTTTCGTAGTTAGTGATACCTAGACTTTAACACTTTTCATTTTCTTGAAATGATATACGCACTTGACTTTTCTCTGCTATCACGTTTTCACGGATTTATAATACATCTCTTCTTGTATGTTCAGGTGCCAGGTCGTATTCCATAGGTGAAGTCTTTCATCTGTTCACTTCGCTCCTTGTGTATATCCTAACCTCAACTACGTGGATTTCTCGCACAGGTTACTTCATGTACTAATTTCAAACTTCTGCTATACTTACAGGTCGGTATCCGTGGCATTTACATAACTCAGATAGCTTCCAGATGAAATGCTTGATGGCAGGAATTCGGTTCCTGAAATTTTCGTGATGGAACGATGCCATCATTACTTGCTATAAACGTTTAGTTTTGTCATTTTCAGTTATATGATGGATAATAATTTGTTTCTAGTTCACACTGAAAAATTGTGTTTATCACCGATGATATTCATCTCGGAGTTCTAAGTTCTGTTATGTTTAATGATGGTTTTATCCGGCATTTATGCCGAGACACTTTATGCTTCTGGTGCTACTCTTTTGTCGTAGAAAAACTGAACATATATTCCGGATTGATATATATATATATATATATATATATATTGCACTGTCTGGTTAATTTGATTTGAATTAGTTCTCAACATAATATACACATTTTTTCGTGATACCGAAGGACAGTGATTGACTCTGTTATAATCCTTCAGTTACTCATCATGTTATTTTTAGACTTGTTCTATAAACATAATGTTCCCATCTCGTGGGATTATATAACGAAATTTTTCAGTATTTCCAGTCTTAACTATAGGAAAGTATATGACTATACTGTAGAGTTAGTATACTTAATTCCTACTGCAGGGCTTCAATTTGTTATCTCCCGCATTTAACAATATTAAATGTCTGTCAAGTATTTCTATACCTGCTTAGTTATTTCTGTCTCAACATCTGTATTGTTAACATTAAACCAACCACATGCGGCAAGATAATAAATTAAAATTTATGGGCAGCTAGCTATGACTCTCCCATAACGAAACCCATTTTTTTGTGTTTTTTATATAAGTGCTATTCAGATTAATCATCCATTCTTATTTATAACCAGAATTTCATGTGACAGTTGTCTACCTCATAGGGTTTGTGATTGCTACCTTATAACACATGTATGGAATATATTTCTGTATTGGTTACGTTTTCAAATGGTTCTACTACTGATTTAATAGAAGAAGTTTCAGGGTACTTTTATTATGTCAATACTCTTCCATGTATTTACAGAAATATCTCCTTACTCATTACATGTTCCATTTTAAATGCATCCATGGTAAAATTTGACTAGATTTGTCTCAATTGAAGAATTCATTTCAGGATATCTAAATATCCCTAAATTTTATAGGAAGTAACATATTTATATATATTTTTCTATAGTACATAAAATATTTCATTTCAGCAACTGCTTAAAATTTCACTTGAGTCACTCTTGGGAATTTTAATAATATCTCCAGATTTGGACCCACTTTGGGTTTAGACATTCTGGTGGATAATGTTCCTAAGCTACTGTTCTTACTACCATACAGAGGGTAGAAGATTTTCTTCTTCTATCTACTTCTGTTAAATGTAAGAACACCACAGACTTCAACCATTGCTCTTTTCTCTGTCCTTAGTTCTGAATAATTCATTTCTTACTGTTCTTTGTTTTTTCAGAAGTAGATTAAAGTTACAGTTAAATTCTTTCTTAACGTAACTACTCTTACTCATAATAAATACTGATAGCCTAGAATTACCTACAGTTGAATTTCTTGTCTACAAGTACACATAATATTGAAGGTAAATTCCGAACTTCCGATAATCCACCCCTTCATCGAAAGGAAACATTTAAACTTCTAATACATGCTGTGCTAGGTTATATGTAGCCATACTGCCAAGAAAATAAAATCCCCTGTGGTGGTTTAAATACATACCACCTATGCAATGACCAACCTCCCAACCGTAGGAGTTCCTTTGTCTCCCAGAACTCACCCCCGAGCTGAGATCACCTCCACCACAGATCAACCTCTGATCTGTTTAGGAGCAGCTTATTTAAGCTAATGTTTCCCCAAAGCCTGTTTCTAATTCTGCGTCCAGAATAGCAGGATGCTTTTCTTCCTGTTTTCCTAGGCTTCCCATTTTTGGGACTCTTTAAAGCTGTTTTATGCTTTTCCTTAGCTTTTCCAGCTTTTTACCTCTTCCCAACTACTTTCCTCATCATTGGGGAAATTTATATTCTTCCTCAAAAATCTAAATTAGAAATAATTCCTTTCAAGGATTTTTGAAAGGTTGTGGGGAATAGTTGCCTTACCCATCCTCATGGATTTAGCAAGTGATCTTAAAATCTCATTTTTGGTCAATATGCATACCAGTATTTTATTCATTTCCTCAACTTAAATATTAAATTACATTCACAAAATATTTATCCTTTGGGGTCCACTCCCCTTAGGATTAAAGTTCAAATGTCTAACTTGAAATTCCAACACATAAATTGGGGGTGTTACATATTCCCCCTCCGAAAAATAAACACCATTGTCCCTGTTGTTATTTATCTACTAGAGTTCATTTTTCAAACAAAAATGATATCTTCCATCATTTCTACCTTCTTTCCTGTGTAGCTTCTTCTACAGCAGGGTGTTTCCAATCAACTTTTACTCGGCTACTATTCTATTTCAATTCAATTCTTCACGCTCGAATCTTGAAGTGCTCGCGCAGACTCTCTTTGGTTCCACCTGCATAACATTCCAATAAACATTCCAATCAACCATGTCAAGCATCATGCCACATGCACATATCTTTTTAATAACGAAACATGAAACACATCATGAACTCTAACATGGGGTGGTAAGGCCAGCTTGTAAGCCACTGGTCCCACCCTTTCTAAGACTTCAAAAGGACCACAATATCTAGGAGCCAGTTTTGCACAACTTCCAGCATAATGTGTGCTCTTTTTGGGTTTAATATGCAAATACACATGATCTCCCACTTTGAATTCTCGGTGCACTCGTTTCTTATCAGCATAGTTTTTCTGGCGATCTTGTGCTGTCTTGATGTTTATTTGTATCTGTTTAACAATTCTTTCCATCTCTTGTAAGGCATCGGGCCCCAACATTAGTTTATCCTCTGGTTGGATCCAGCTCAAAGGAGTACGACACTTTCTTCCATACAGTGCCTCAAACGGAATCATCTTGATAGAGGATTGATAGCTGTTATTATAGGCAAATTCAGCTAAATGCAAATACTCTTCCCACTTTGATGGCCTATCCATCACATACATTCTCAGCATATCCTCCAAGATTTGATTAGTCCTCTCTATTTTCCCGTCGGTCTGAGGGTGATACAGCTAAATTCAACTTAGTACCCATTCAGCTAAATTCAACATAGTACCCATCCCTCCAAATAATCCTTTCCAAAAAGCTGCTATAAACTTAGCATCTCGGTCTGAAACAATTACCTTTGGAACCCCATCAAGCCTTACTACCTCCTTCAGGAACACATTCGCTACTTGAGCTGTCCCAAAGGTAGAATTCACTGGTATAAAGTGGGCAGCTTTTGTTAGAGTGTCTACTACTACCATTACAGAATCATGCTGATATTTGGTTTTGGGTAATCCTGTTATAAAGTCCATGGACTGTATCCCATTTCCATTCTGCAATTGGAAAAGGGTTTAAAAGACCTGCTGGATGTTGATGCTCAACTTTGACTAGTTGACATTCCATGCACCTACTTAAATATTCTGCTACATCTCTCTTCATTCCTGGCCAGAACAACTTCTTTTTCAGGGCTGTTAACATTTTCTGATATCCTGGATGTCCTGCATATGGTTGTTTGTGATATTCATCCAGAATTTCTCTTTTTAATGACTCTACATTGGGAATATACAACCTGTTTTTATAACAGATTAGCCCTTTTTGGTTTTGAGTGAAATCAATTTTCTCCTTTTTCTGTAGTTTCACCAAGAGTGTTTCATAGTTTGGATCTTGATTTAATACTTTTCTCACCAACTCTTCTACTTCGATCTGGGAACTACTTCCAATGCTATTTATATTCTGACAAGCATTCCTGCTTAATGCATCAGCAACTTTATTTTCTTTTCCCTTGATATGTTTTATGTCCATATCAAATTCACTTAAAAAGGACAGCCATCTGGCTTGTCTTGCATTCAGATCGGTTTGGGAAAAGAAATATTTGAGACTAATATGATCAGTCATCAATGTAAACTTTTTCCCAAGAAGATAGTGTCGCCACATTTTCAAAGCATGAATAAAAGCTGCTAATTCTAAATCATAGGCACTATAATTATGTTCATGTATTTTCAGTTTCCTAGATTCATAGGCAATAACTGAATTTTCCTGCAAAAGGACTCCTCCCAACCCCTCTTGACAAGCATCTGTGCATACAAAAAATTCTTTATGAGGATCTGCAATCTTTAGGATAGGGGCTGTAGTGATTTTTAATTTTAGTTGGTCAAAACTGTTTTGGCATTTGTTTGTCCATTCAAATTTGACACCCTTTCTTTGTAATGATGTTATGGGATGTGCTATAGCAGAAAATCTCTCCACAAATCTGCGATAATAACCTGCAATCCCCATGAATGATCTTACTGTTGAAACGTCCATTGGTACAGGCCATTCTTTTATAGCCTTTATCTTTTCAGGGTCAACCGCAAGGCCTTGTTCAGAAATAATATGGCCCAAGTATTGAATCTTATCCTTATAAAATTCACATTTACTGAACTTGGCATATAGCTGGTTTTCTTTCAGCGTTTGCAACACTATCCGCAAATGTTCTCTATGTTCCTCCTCATTTTTGGAGTAGACCAAAATATCATCTATGAACATAAGAACAAATTTATCCAAATACTTATTTAACACACTGTTCATCAGACACATAAATGTGGCAGGGGCATTTTTCAATCCAAAAGGTAGGACTACAAATTCGTAGTGTCCATACCGAGTTCGAAAAGTTGTTTTGCTGATGTCTTCTTCCTTGATTATGAGCTGGTGATACCCAGTTCTTAAGTCAATCTTTGAAAAGACTGAAGCCCCTCTCACCTGATCAAAAAGATCATCAATTCTAGGTAGAGGATATCTATTCTTAATGGTAAACTTGTCCAGTTGGCGATAATCAATGCACATCCTAAAAGTTCCATCTTTCTTTTTCACAAATAAGACCGGTGCTCCCCAAGGAGACACACTTGGTCTAATATAACCTTTATCTAGCAATTCTTGCAATTGCATTTTCAGTTCCATAAGTTTAGGAGGACTCATTCGATAGGGGGCTCGGGAAACAGGTGTTGCTCTCGGCACCAGGTCGATTGTAAAGTCAATTTCTCTTTTGCGGGGAAGATGAGGAATTTCATCTGGAAAGACTTCCTTAAATTCCCTTACCACCGGTAAATCATTCAGCAGATTTTCTCCAGTTTTCTGTTCTACTTCCTCCACATGTACTACATAAACTTGGTATCCTTTTCCAGTTGTTCGTTTTAATTGTAGGGCTGATATTTGTCTTACTAAAATGGATTTTGGTTTTCCTTTGAGAATAAAAGTTTTCCCTTCTTCATCCACACAATGCAGGGTTTTATCCCAGCAGTTCATCAGGGCTTTCTTCTTCTCCAGCCAGTCCATTCCTATTAGCAAGTCATAAGAACCTAGAGGCAATATGTTCAGATTTACTTCTGTTTGACAATCATTTAATTTGATTGTTGTTCTGGGTAATTTATGTGTTACCTTTCTCTTAGTTCCAGTGGCCAGCTGTACCAACCAAGACTGCTGAAATTTTTCAGGTTTAAGATTACATTTTTCTACAATTCCAGGACTAATGTAACTCAAAGAAGCACCTAGATCAATCAAAACAGTAATAGGTAGGTCAGAAATCTTACCCTCCATTTCCACCATGGTTTCTTGATGTTTTGCTTGCCGATTTTCCAAGGCTGCACTGATAGTTCGTATATTTCTGGCTATGTCATTTACTATTGTAGCTTCTCTCTCTCTCCTGATCATATGAATGTTTCGATGAGGACAGTCCCTCAAAAGATGGGGTTCTCCACAGCCCCAACATTTCAAGGGTTCCTTCATTCTGATTGTCCCTTCCTTTTTACTGTCTCCATCTACTTGTTTTGAAGCCACTTGGGATTGAGCAGTTTGGCTTTCTTTGGGTTTATTAAACTTTTTCTGCTCATGATCTCTGCCAAAATTCTTTAAATATGTTGTTTTTTGTCTTTTCCCCTTGAACTCACCCTTGTTTAACTAGCTTTTTCCTTGCTCAGCCTTTCCTTTAAACTGCTGATAGCATAATCTTTCTTTTCTAACATCTTCGTCCATTGTCTTTGGGTTGTCAAACTCAATTTTCTCTTTGTATACAGTAGGCAAACAATTCAGAAACCTTTGTACTTTTTCCTTTTCTTCCCTAATGTAGGGTACATATCTCAGCAGATTTGTAAACTTAGTAACAAACTCATCAATAGTGAGCTGTCTTAGTCTAAGTTCGTGGAATTAATTTTCTTTATCATCACAATAACGATCATTCAAATAACGATTTCTGAACTTAACCTGGAAATCTTCCCAAGTAACTGTCTTTTCATCAATGGCATGAACCATTTTCGTCTCCTCCCACCACAAGGTAGCTTTACCTTGTAACTGGTAAACAGCTAATCTGCCTTTCAGATTGCTCTCATATTCATAAACTTGGAAAAACTTAATCATGTTCAGCAACCAAGCTTCAGCATCTTCCTCCTTCTCTCCATCATAGGAGGGAGGTTTGATCTTCCGGAATTCTCCCTGTAATTCCTTTTTCTGTTTATACTGATGCCTGGTATCATCATCATCATCAAACTCATCAATCTTTCTCTTTCCGGAACCTTCACCTTCTTGGCTGTTCCGGGAAGTTAGTTCTCTGATGAGATTTTCCTGCTCCTTACTGGCTGATGACAACCTGTCATTCCGGCTTCTTAGTTCAGCCAATTCTCGTTGCAACCTATGCAACATAGCCATCACCGGAGCGTTGGGATCTGGTGTACCAAACTTATCACGCAGATCCACATAAATTTCTTCACCTTCCGCCATTTCAGCACCACTGTACACACTCATAGTACAGATCAGCAAGAAAATTTTCCAACTATTCATTTATACAAACAACACTCAGCAACAGTGAGCACAATAATAACAGCCCAGTTTTATAACTTGGGCTCTGATACCATTTGTAATGTACCTCTATTGACAATAATTTTTTTTTTTCATGGCATTAATATCTTATTGACTAGGATGTATTTCCAAAACTATGTCTCAAATCTTGTCCTAACCTTTATCTTGAGATAGAATTGACTTTCCAATTTATATGCTTTGTTTTTTTTTTTTTTATACCAAATAGAGTATTGGGTTTAGTACCCTTAATACTGATTAAGTATTATACCTATCTTCACCTAGGCATATGATATATATATTTCCTATATCTATATATATATATATATATATATCTATAACTTAAACTCGTATACAATGAACTACCCATAAAAGTGACAAACATTATTGTATGGCTTCCTAACCACGTTATATAAAACGTAGGGCATGATATAATTGTAACGTTTGTATAAAACGATCATACAACTCGGACGACATAGTACACAAGTAGATTTTCGTTTAAGACCATAAGGGTTTTCATTTATTTCGGTCTCATCTCTCTTATCATTTTCGAGGTTCATCATTTCATTTTGGTTTACTTTGGCTTGGCCAGATCTTGGTGCTTAAAGTCTGGGGTACAAACTTAATAATTGTTATGACACGTCTGCGTTGTTTCACATGGTTTATACGCCTTGGGCGATACATCCTTCCCACCCAAGCGTCTTCGAGCCTGTTGCATATTAAATTTTCATCCGCACGTTACCTACTCTTGTTGACAACTATGGAGGAAGTATGTTCGGAGATTAATTGTTTCAGGTCCGCCGAGTTTATCGATCCCCATGCCCGTCATTGCGATGACGACAAGTGTAGGGAATTGGCGTGTTAGGGTTTTGTTGATTATGGTTACAATTGCTCTTTAATACTTAGATTTCACAACTCTATTATTTTCTCTCCCTCCGCTCCAGCTCTGCGGCCATTCCTTGGCTCGGCTAAATTGATGAAGGAGTGGAGTTTTCAGAGAGGGTTCCTTTGTTCTATTCTCCACACGACGTCTAGTGAGACCCTGGAATCGTGGATACTTCTAGCTTCACAATGCAGGTAACTTCTCTGTTCATGTTTTTCCTATTTAGTTTCGATAGCCTGGAATCATTTTCATATTGCGTATTCTTTCCAAATATTTTCTTCAGTCGTTTATTTCGGTATCTCTGAAATTTTAAGAGTATAACAATTCCATTTTTAGTGAACTAAAATTCCTCCTTGACGTGCTATGACACTGGCTCCTGGAAGCGTCTTTCCGAAGAGCTTTCGCTCCTCAATATCTCGGCGTTCAGGTTCTACTCGTGAGGTTCGATTTTCACTCCTTCTCCCTGGCGATCAAAACTTTGGTTGAGTACTCTTTCTAGAATATTAATGACTATAGTTTTAAGTTGGGGATGGCGTTACATTTTGTGTTTCCTGGTTAGTGATACCTGGACACTAACAATTTTCATTTTCTTGTAATGATATACGCACTTGACTTTTCCCTACTGTCACGATTTCACTGATTTCTAATACATTTCTTCTTGTGTGTGCAGGTGCTAGGTCGTATTCCATAGGTGAAGTCTTTCATCTGTTCACTTCGCTCCTTGTGTATAACCTAACCTCAACTACGCGGATTTCTTGTACAAGTTACTTCGTGTACTAATTTCAAGCTTCTGCTATACTTACAGGTCGATATCCGTGGCATTTACATAACTCCGATAGCTTCCAGATGAAATTATTGATGGCAGGAATTCGGTTCCTGAAATTTTCGTGATGGAACGATGCCATCATTACTTGCTATAGACATTTAGTTTTTTCATTTCCAGTTATATGATGGATAATAATTTGTTTCTAGTTCGCACTGAAAAATTGTGTTTATCACCGGCCACAGTCATCTCGGAGTTCTAAGTTCTGTTATGTTTAACGATGGTTTTATCCGGCATTTATGCCGAGACGCTTTATGCTTCTGGTGCTACTCTTTTGTCGTGGAAAAATTGAACATATAGTCCAGATTGATATATATGTATATATATTGCACTGTCTGCTTAATTTGATTTGAATTAGTTCTCAACATAATATACACATTTTGTCGGGATACCGAAGGACAGTGATTGACTCTGTTATGATCCTTCAGTTATTCATCATGTTATTTTTAGACTTGTTCTATAAACATAATGTTGCCATCTCTTGGGATTATATAACGAAAATTTCAGTGTTTCTAGTCTTAACTATAGGAAAGTATATGAATATACTATAGAGTTAGTACACTTAATTCCTACTGCAGGGCTTCAATTTGTTATCTCCCACATTTAACAATATTCAATGTCTGTCAAGTATTTTTATACCTACTTAGTTACTACAGTCTCACCTTCTTTATTGTTGACATTAACTAATCACATGCGGCAAAGATAATACATTAAAATGTATGGGCAGCTAGCTATGACTCTCCCATAACGAAACCCATTTTTTTGTGTTTTTTATATAAGTGTTGTTTTGATTAATCATCCATTCTTATTTATAACTAGAATTTCATGTGACAGTTGTCTACCTCATGGGGTTTGTGACTGCTGCCTTATAACACATGTATGGAATATATTTCTGTATTGGATTGATTTTTCAAATGGTTCTACTACTGATTTAATAGAGGAAGATTCAGGGTACTTTTATTATGTCAATACTCTTCCATGTATTTACAGAAATATCTCCTTTCTCATTACATGTTCCATTTTAAATGTATTCATGGTAAGGTTGACTAGATTTGTCTCAGTTGAAGAATTGATTTCAGGATATATCTAAATATCCCTAAATTTTACAGGCAGTAACATATTTATATTTTTTTTTTCTATAGTACCTAAAATATTTCATTTCAGCAACTCCTTAAAATTTCACTTGAGTCACTCTTGGGAATTTTAATAGTATCTCTAGATTTAGACCCACTTTGGGTTTAGACATTCTGTTGGATAATGTTCCTAAGCTACTGTTCTTACTACCATACAGAGGGTAGAAGATTTTCTTCTTCTATCTACTTCTGTTAAATGTAAGAACCCCACAGACTTCCACCATTGCTCTTTTCTCTGTCCTTAGTTCTGAATAATTCATTTCTTACTGTTCTTTGTTTTTTTTCAGAAGCAGATTAAAGTTACAGTTAAATTCTTTCTTAATGTAACTACTCTTACTCATAATAAATATTGATAGGCTAGAATTACCTACAATTGAATTTCTTGTCTACAAGTACACAGAATATTGAAGGTAAATTCCTGATAACTAATTCTGTGGAAGGTAACATTAAAAATTCTAATACATAAGCAGTTAGTTATATGTAGCCAATTCATACTACAAGAAATATAATCCCCAGGGTGGTTTAAGTACATACCACTCATGCAGTCGACCAACCTCCCAACCTTAGAGTTCCTTTGTCTCCCAGAACTCACCCCTGAGCTGAGATCACCTCCCACCATAGATCAACCTCTGATCTGTTTAGGAGCAGCTTATTTAAGCTAATGTTTCCCCAAAGCTTGTTTCTACTTCTGCGTCCAGAATAGCAGGATTCTTTTCTTCCTGTTTGCCTAGGCTTCCCATTTTAGGGACTCTTTAAAGCTGTTTTATGCTTTTCCTCAGCTTTTCCAGCTTTTTACCTCTTCCCAACTACTTTCCTCATCATTGGGGAAATTTAGATTCTTCCTCAAAATCTAAATTAGAAATAATTCCTTTCAAGGATTTTTTGAAAGGTTGTGTGGAATAGTTGCCTTGTCCATCCTCATGGATTTAGCAAGTGATCTCATAATCTCATTTTTGGTAAATATGCACACCAGTATTTTATTCATTTCCTCAACTTAAATATTAAAGTACATTCACAAAATATTTATCCTTTGGGGTCCACTCCCCTTAGGATTAAAGTTCAAGTGTCTAACTTTGAAATTCCAACACATAAATTGGGGGTGTTACATTACCTATAAACAACAGAAACACCAAAATCAATACGATGCCGAATGTGAAGAGAGAGAATCACCGTGAATGATAAAACTATAATTAAGAGGGGAATAGTTACCTGGTGCGGGAGATCTCTAATCCATTCATGACCTATTATACATAAATAGGAATTGGTCACAAATAAATACAAAATACAAAACTGGAGGTGGGCGTTTCCAAATTGAACCATGAAACGATAACTCTGGTAGACAAAGAGTAAGAAAGGAGCCATACACAGGTCGACAAGTAGGAAATAAATACAAACCAGAATGTTGAGAAGGTGGCATCCCTCTAGAGCCTTGTAAATAACCTGAGAGAAACCGTCGACGAGCGTAAGGAAGAGGGTAAACTGCTCCGAGAAAACCCACGAGCCATCGATCCTGTCTAGCTCCTGTGCATACGTGCAAGGAGACATCAACACTATGAAGTTAACCTACACAACCGAATCACTTGGAAGGGAAATGACGAACTCTCAGTAGAGACAATAGAACCTATTGTCAGAATGCAAAAAAATCTTGATAAATTGATAGTTGCAACTACCTTGGCAACTAAACAATGCCAAGTAGGCCAGTTAAACCCAAAAACCTCAGCGCTGGCTCGAAGCAAGCCGTGTAGCTCCACTCCAGAAAGGGAAGCCATGGTAAATAATTTCAATAACGTGTAAAATTTCAGAACTACAGCAAAGACTTACCTAACTCATAAAGTTTAGCTCAGAAATCTGCCCGAGATAGGACTGAGGTTCGTTCAGCTTCCTGTGGCCTTAATTTTCTCTGTTAAGTGGCAAACCAACGCGTAGGAAAGGAAAAGAAATCGACGAAAAAATTTACCAGGTGAATTTATATCCATATCTCATGAAACGATCCACAAAACCCTAACGCATAAGATGAAATCAGAGTCGTGCACATGGCATGATCCCAAGGGATAAGCCATGGATCAAAGGGTTTAATGTGCCATGTACACCATACGTCAAACATTTAATATTACAACCAACGAAATTTAATGTCATAACGTCCTGGTCGTGCCATAGAAGTCACCTTGGCAACCTAGTAGGCTGACGAAATGAATCCAGAACCACATGGAGCCAGCTCTCGTGGCCACAAATGAACAAATAACCCATTACAACTTCTGAGACGAGATTACAAATCGTATACGAGGTTGCGTGGAATATTAAGTCCCGTCTCAATTCACAATTATGTCAATCCAATTCAAAACATTGCATTACGTGGAAACCACCATAGATTATATCCAATCGTGATATTAACAAGGAAGAGGAACAAATAAATACACAAGAGTAATATGTACGCATAGGCATAATCATAGAAAAATTTCAAATCAGGAAGGGTTATATATATCCCCAACGAATGGAGTGAGATACATGGGAAAGCGCAGTGTTTCCATAAAACTCTTTCGACATATAACCATGTATGCAATATGTGAAAACGAATTTCTTCCACCTATGATCATCAACCATGTCAATATATTAGAGGTACCAAGGTGGAATTTATACATACAAAAAGGTATACCATGAAATGGTTATTGATAAATCAAATCATTATGGGGTATGTTAAATATAGTTACCTTTGTTACAAATTAGTTTATTTTAATTAGGCTACAAATCTATAAAATTCTGCGGTGGTTGGAGATAATTGATACATAGAAATAAATTGGAATTGGGGGAACACTCTGAAGTAGATAATACCTTGTAAGTCTGCAAAGTAATAGTATAACACCTTTCTAGGTGTAAACTCGAAGGGTTGAAAAAAAAAAATTGTTGGGAAGGAAATTGGGAGGTGTGACACATGGTCTTCAATCTATATCTGTGGTCTAGTATTGAGCCTCCCTTATCTCATGTAATGTTTTGGAGTATAATATTGTAAGAGAGGAGCTTTTGTGAATCAATAAGGATGAATCAAATAGTTCAATTTGGTTCTTGCGTCAAGTATTGGGTGACTATAATCGATTATATTATTTCTCTTTAAATCAATAAGAAACTAATCTGTCCTTTCACAATTTTTATGTTTACATAATTTGTTTTTTATTCATATATTTGAAATTGATTTTAACTAACATTTCCTATTTAATTTTACTTTGATATTTTTGTATTGTACTTTGTCTTCTTGTGTTCTCTACCAGCACTAGGAATTTGAGGAGCAAGAGACGAAGATTGGAGAATGAGACATATTCCAAATAAATAATCTTGTAGCATGTTATCTCGCTATTATATGGTATTTCATTGCAATTTCCTTAGTAATTGGGATGTGCATTTTCTTTTCTTTCATTGGATCCATCAGTGTCTTAACCCTAACATTTGGGAACAATTTTGTATAATAGAACTAGTAACACCAATGGGGAGACAATTCTTTTAATTTCTCTCTTGGATTGGCCAGTTCAAGTTATATTTATCTTCCTTTTCTTATTTTTATTTTTATATTCCCTTTCAATTTGTTATGATAACCATCCTATTATTCCCTAGAATATAAATGATCATATAAATATTCTATGCATGATCATTTACCTCAGAAATAAATGATTAAAAAATGAAGTCTTATATTTTAGGTCTAAACCATGCGTTTCAAAAAAAGAGGTATTCATATTGTACTTAGTACTAGAAATTATGAATTTATTTTCGAGTCCTACTAGCATATTTAGTTTTTTGAGGGGTTTTTAATGCAATATGATTAAGGTTCAAAACCAATTGCAGTTAGGGGGAGACACAATGTAAGGCCCGTATATTAATAGTGTAGTGTAATATTGTTGTTAGTGTATCCCCCTTATTTTTATTTTTGTACCCTGTAACCCCCATATTGTTATTATTGTGCCCTTACATTATTATTGTTAGGTCGGCTAGGATTATATTGTAACCCCATGGACTCCTATATATAGAAAGGAGGTTTTTTCATTTCTATCATCCAATAATTGTTCATTTATGTAATGTAAAGGAGGTTTCCCCCTTGAAGCGACTGTTGATGTCTCTTTTCTTCTATTTTTTGGCTTGGTTTCATAGAATATGGTACCATAGCTTTGGATTATAGAGCTTCACTTCTTCAAATAGGTCATCGTGGAATTTTTGCTATAACTTTTTTTCTACGAGATTTTAGACACTAAACAAAAAATCATTTCGAAGAAATCCTAGGTAACTTCGTGTAAGAATTTCAGATCTTGGTTCGCAATATTTTTAGAGATATGATCTCTGGAAGTTAGGGTTTTTGAAGACTCCTGAATTTCATCTCAAAGAGGTGAACTTGGGAAAATCGTCATAACTCTCTCTTTGTGCATCAGATTGGAATTCTGTAAAACATGGCTCCAAGTATACGGACTGTGGTTTCCCTTGTATCAATTTCATATCCGAAGGAGGAAACAGTGACATGTGGCACACCATAAAAGTTCTCTTTGCTAAACTAGTCCATAATTAGGTCATTGCGGGAGATTGGGCATAACTTTTTCTTGAAGAATAAAAATCAGGTTAGTCTTATGGCCTTCAAAAGAAGATTAAAAGAGATACTATAGGACCGAATTGTAGATATTGAAGATCTGAAATCACATAGATAATTTAGCTTCAATATCGAGATCCTCAAAACAAAGAAAAAGGTGTGTATTTTTTTTTCAAATTGCGTAAGTCTTATTTGAAAAAATCATTTGAGGTGATTCCAAGGGCATATTGAAGCATAGATATTAGTCCTGAGTTCTAAAATTGCCCCCCTAAAAAGAATTAAACACCCATTCAGCCCTCATAATAATCTACTATGACTCATGAAGACAAAGAAGTGCAACATGATATATCAAAATTACAAGAGCAAGTGCACCAAATTTCGTTCTCACAAAGAGCAGAAAAAAAAATGAAATGGAATTTTTGAAGAAAGTCATGGAAGCTAAGATGGATGGTTTGAAGAAAGGCGTGAAAGCTGAGATGGATGGTTTGAAGAATGGCATGGAAGACATGGAAGAAAAATTTAAGAAATGAAGAAATATATAAGAGCATACATGGAAGGTTTGGAGGAAGGTTTGAAAATTTTGATACAAGAAATGATTCCCAATGGAGAAAAGATAGCAGAGGTAACTCATGATGAGAACAAAATAAATTTTAATCCTGATTTCATAAACTCTAGTCTTGGCTTGAACACCCACCACATTCGAAATATAGATATGAGGAATTTTTATGGCAAGGATCTCGTAACATGGATACTATAGAAGGAGAAATGTTTTGATCTCAATAATGTGCAAAACACATGAAAGCTACGCCTTGAAACTTTATATTCAGAAAAAATACATTTGTATGGTATCGATGGATTTTCTCCCGTACGAAAGGAATGGAAGCTAAGATATATGGTTTGAATAATGTCATGGAAGTTAATATGTATAATTTGAAGAATGGAATGGAAGACATGGAAGAAAAAATGGAACACATGGAAGGTTTGAAGGGATTGACAAATTTGATACAGTAAATGATTCCTAATGGGGAAAATATAGTAGAGGAAACTCAGGATGAGAAAAAAATAAAATTTAATCATGATTTCACAAAATCTAATGTTGATTGAAGACCCACCATATTCTAGTGATCGATATGAGGAAGTTTGATGGAAAGGATCCCGTAATGTTGATACTACATATGGAGCAATACTTTGATCTCAATTATGTGCAAAAAACACAGAAGGTACACCTTGCAACTCTATATTTAGAACAAAATACATTTTTATGGTATTGATAGCTTTGATCCCATAAAAGAATTGTCACTTCGTCAAATTTTATGAAGGAAATGATAGCACGTTATGAGGATACAAAGAGTAACACATATTTAGCCAATTGATAAATCTAAAAGAAAATGGTTCAGTGGTGGAGCACAATGAGGAATTCCAAAAATTGAATATAAGGGTAGTTGATATTCCAGAGGAACACAATATTGATGTCTTCATAGGGACTTTACAGGATAACATCCAATATGAGGTTTGCTTTTGGAAACCTTATTCATTGGAGAAGGTGTTCAGGTTGGAAAAAAAAATTGAATGTAAAATCATGTCGACAATGAAGCCTGCCAGTCACATCTATAATGATGGAAGTGTTTCTACTTGTATAATTCCACAACCTACAAGGTTGACACCACAATAATTATAAGAAAAAAAAAGTAGAAGGTATTTTCTACAGTTATGATAACAAATACACTAAAGGTCATAAGTGTGCTGAGGAGAAATTATTTTACATAGATTATGAATAAGGGGAATAAAATGAATAATAAACTTCAAAAGAAGAGGATATACACAGAGAACCAACCCTAGAGAAAGAAAAAATGAGTCTGAATATGTGGTGTAATTCATTGGTAGGAATTACCACTCCTCAAACTCTCAAGGTAGAAGGACATATCAAGAAGAAAATTGTAATAGTGTTGATTGACTGAGGTAGTACCCATAATTTTATTCATTGTAAGGTAGCCAAGGAATTGAATTGTTTCCTATACCCAACACTAGAATGTCAAGTGATGGTTGAAAATGGAGGAACTATAAATTGCTCTGCAAAATGCCATAATATGAAGATAGCCATGGGGGAATATGTAATGAATAGTCCAATGCTTTCCATTCCAATGGGAGGTGTTATGTTTTACTAGAAGTAAAATTATTACAATCTTTGGGGACTCTATCTTTTAATTTTCAAGAAATTTTCTTTATTTTTCTTTTCTAAGTGAAAGGAAATTGAATTACGAGGTATCACTCGGAATAATGGAAATATAATAAGCTCTAATTCCATGACAAATATTTTGAAGAAAGAAAAATGAGGAGTAAATGAAAAATTATGCTCACTAGAAGTTCCAACATCTAAATAATCTATCATCCATATCTCCAAAAATTATCGGACAATGATTCCAAATAGGTTGAAACTCCCAAAGGACTCCCAACTATTTTTTCTCATGTTCCTCCAAACATTAGGCCTTAGAAATATCGTTATGTCTAGAAGAGAAAAATTGAATGTATGATTGCAAAAATTTTAGAGGTTGGTATAATTCAACCGAGTGAAAGTTATTTCTCTACTCCAATAGTATTGGTGCACAAGAAGGATGGATCAGGCGCATGTGTCCAGATTATAGGTAGCTCAATAAGCTCACTATTAAAGATAAATTTCCCATTCCTATTGTATGAATTACATGGAGCAATTTATTTTACCAATTTGGACTTTCGTTCAGGATATCATCAAATTAGAATGAATATTGAAGATATTCCTAAAACAACATCGCGAAATCATGAGGGTTATCATGAAATTTTGGTCATGCATTTTGATGCAACCTATGCTGCTCTATACCCACATCATGCATATAAAAATTCTTATCTCATTTTTGTTCCGAGAAATTTACAATCCCATACTTAATGACACCCTCTTAAACCTCCAAATGTTTCTTTGGAGTACCAGAGGTGAAATATCCAGGTCATATTATATCTCACGAGGGTATTAAGGTATACCCTAAAAAAATTAAAGTCATTAAGGAATGGAAACTCCCCAAAACCATAAAGGAGTTGCAAGGACTTCTCGGGTTAACATGTATTATCGAAAGTTTATTAAGAATTATGGGAGAATTGTAGCACCTATAACAACATTATTGAAGAAATATGCATTTTCATAGACTTCTGAGAATACCCTAAATTTAGCACAAAATCGAATGAAACAACAGAGAGATGATTCCAGTGACAGAAGTTTTGATGTAGGAGACTCTGTATTTTTACGACTACAACAGTAAAAACAAATGTCCCTCAAGCAAGCTAAGAAGGATAATAAATTACCACCAAGGTGTTATGGTCCTTAAAATGTGTTGCAAAATATTGGTACTCTTGCATACAAATTGGAGTTGGCATACAAAATGTTTCATGCTTAAAGAATGTTATAGGTGACAAAGTTCCAATTCAAAAAATATTGCAAGAACTTGATGAGGAAGGAAAAATCATATTGGAACATGAAGAAGTCATGAAAACATGAACTCGAAAGCTACGAAATCAATCAATTTTAAAGTATCTCATCACGTGGAAGAACTTACCCACTGAAGATTCTATATGGGAGAATGAGAATTTTACATAGAAGCATCCATACCTACACAAGCATTTAGGACAACACATTTTTGAAGAAGAGGGTCATGTTAGATTCCTATATTACTAGTGTAGTCCCTTATTGTTGTTAGTGTAACCCCCTTATTATTATTATTGTACCCGTGTAACCCCAATATTTTTATTATTGTGCCCTTACGTTATTATTTTTAGGTCGGCTCGGATTATATTGTGACCCCATGGACTCCTATATATAGAAAGGATGTTTTTTCATTTGTATCATCCAACAATTATTCATTTATGTAATGTGAATGAGGTTCCCCCTAGAATTGGTTGATTTCTAAAGCATTGATCTCTCTTTTCTTCTATTTTTGGAGCTGGTTTCATAACAAACCAAAAATAAAATAAACATATTAATGGTTGATGTCACCGAGGATGGGTGTGATACATAGGTAATTTTGATGGCCTATATGATGTTTAGTCATATTTTCTTAGACCACAAGCTAGTCATGAAAGTCATAAACATAGTAGTGAAAACTGAAAGGAAATAAATTTAGGCACGGCTTCCCTCCATAGGGAAAAAACTTACATATTTTTTTTATCCGAATGCATGCTTCATGGTATACACTTCCTAAAATCATGGAAAGCCTGAGAAATGTATGGTATATATATAGTTTAAGGATCTTGTACACGGGTTTTGAGATCCAAAATCATGGATTACTATATCAATTCCTATTTTCAGCTCTAAAACATGGTTTTGGTTAAGAAAACATTTATTAGCCATTAAATAAGAGGAGTAATTACTCCACCAACCTATGCTTAAATTTGTGTAGAGAAATTTTTTCTTGTAGTAGGTTCTTCTAGGTTATCCATTTATTAAAGTGAGGGCCATGTTCAAATTTTGGTTGAAAAATAGAATAGATACACCTAGTCATGATTGATTACATAATTCATGTATATATATCTGTTCAGGCTATATAATATATTAATATTTTATTTGGACGATGATCATCAAATTTATTAATTAAATACCTTCATGTACCACGGGCTTGGAAATATAAAATATCTTCATTATTATTGATTTTGAAACTTTAAAGTGAGCTCCTTTTATAAGGCATGCAATGTTTCTTAAGGTCACATGAATGGAAAATAAAGCTAAGGGTCTTGAATTATGGCCTAAATCCATAGTTTTCTTCAACACCATGCTTTTGATGGCAATAAAGAACCACATTATTGAAAATCCTCAACATCATGCACATAACACTGGCATTGCTAAAATGTTTTACCTATAAATCCTTTAGAATGTTTTGGGGCTTTCTCTTCCTCCACTTAGGTTCATGTTCAATGCCTATTTACAAAAGGACTTCTTTGAAAATCAACCCTAGTGAAAAACTATAACTTCTAGATGCTATATTTCCCAAAGTATAGTGAACTAGGCTTTGAAAATTTCTCTACCTATACTTCATTAGTCAATATCCAATTTCAAAGTTTTAAACATTATAGAAATAATATAACCAAAATTCCAATATGACTCATTTGAAGTAGCAAAATCCTAAAATTACACAAATGTGATCTGAAATATATGAGAATCTCCTCCAAATACCCAATGTATTTTTATTTTAAAAAATACTTAGTAATCCATTATAACATATAATAATATTTCATATATATTAAAAAAATTGATAAATATTCATATTTATTAGATCATATTTATCTACTTCTACTTAGAGTTAGGCATATTGGTTGTTAATTAATACAATGTCGGCCAATAACATAGAAACAATTTAGGATAGATATATAAATGCATGATCCGCTTCATTTGAAGGGGAGGAAACGAACTAAGTGTTACTGTGTGAGAGTCTGTTTTAATAAGAGAAAATGGAGCAACCCAGCTCACAAAATCAAACTGAAATCAGACCAGAGACGATAAATCAATCTTTAATATGCTGCACATGTTTGACAACAATAACCACTTTGGGGGAGTGTGAGTGCCATGAATTGTTTACTATGGGGGGCGGAGACTACGAAAACACGATCGAGGTTTATCGGGAAGTATTCCGTTCCTTTATTAAACATTTCATAAGAACAGAGTTTCCAAATCTTTCTCCTTTGGATGAAAATATTGTTTTTAGAAATGATACCGATGGTACAACATACACTTGTTATTTTGCTTCAAATGGGTTGAGAGTAGAAGTCAGGCCATGGGCTTCAGAGATCTGGGCAACCCAAGATCAAGAACTGAGTATTGCCTCCAATGTTTACTCTGAGTATTCCGTTTATGAAAGACCATATGAACTAGCAACTTCAGGCAATCAAGAAAATGTAAATCATAATATTGAACAAAGCAATCAAGAAAATGTAAATCATAATATTGAACAAAGCCTGATTACTAATAGACGTGAAGGAAAAACTAGTGAACAAGAAAATCGAAATTACCTTCAACTCAGACAAACAATGGTAACATTTATGTCTCGAGAAATGGCTGTGATATTCGATATATTGGGGCAACATCTTGATTGGCAACGTATTCTCCGACATGTGGAGTCCGATACAATAGAATTAAGATGCGGTTATACGAACATGATTTTGGTTTTAACGATGGATATGACCACATTGACTACAGTGAATTTGACATAGGGAACCATTATGTGATTGGTTATAGTCCACTTCACACAGAGGAAAATTATGTATTTAATTCGAATGCTCGTGAATTTGGAAACATGATTAGTTTTGGTGGACATGACTATATTGAATATCAGTTTCGATTGAATACAACAGAGGAATATGAAGATGTGAATGAGTTTGCATTGAATGCAGGAGCACAAGAGTATGTGTCTGGTTTTGGTGAGATCATCAATTTTGAAGGATATGGCTATATTGTGTATGATTTTCCTTTGAACGCAGTGGAAGAATATGAAATCACTGTTCCTGATGATGATAATTTCAACAGTGGCCTTCATCCTGCATCCAACTCTGCAATTGAAAGTTTGCTTAAGCACGTAATCTCCTTTGACAGTGGAGATGAATGTTGTATCTGCACAGACCCGATAGCTGTTGGTGATGAAGCAAAAATACTGCCATGCAATCACTTTTATCACAGTGAATGCATCATTAAGTGGCTTGGCATTAGCCATGCTTGTCCACTATGCCGATATCAGCTGCCCTCGAAGGCGAATGAAGATCAACGCCAAAACTAAAAGTCCGATCAGTGAATTTTTTTGTTGTCCATTTAATTTGTGTAGGAGCTACTTTAATAGCCTCTAAATTTGTCTATCTAATTTTTATTGTCGTGCATTTTGTAGTATTGTTTTGTTCTGGGGATGTATGATCCTTGAATAGGTGCTAGATGAGTCAATGTAAGTTGGATCTTGTTCTATAATTATTAGATGTGGATATACTCGTTTTAGGGTATCATGGTTTGATCCGTCTTTTGGATTTTGCAGAAGTGTAGTTATTTGTTTGAAGAGGCCATGGAGGAGTCATGTTTGTTAGGCTTGGTTAGCTTCTTCACTGGTGCAAAATGCCCATTTTTATTCTTAGTTGAAATTTCTTCTATTGTAATTGCTGGTAAAAAGAGCGAAAAACATTCCCAATAAAACAGAAATCAATCTAGAACAGCAAACTTTTAACTGTCAATAAGTCTCATTTAATTAAACATCCGTAAACCAATGGCTGGAAATCTACTCACAAATTACATGTACTAAACACAGGTTACTCTCCACATTATCATGCAAAAAACAGGTTTCAATAAGCAGCTATTCCTTAAGCATAAATTTATTTTAACCTAGTATCTAATAAACATAGTATGAAATAGTTTTTTTTTTTTTAAATTAATAATGAATTTTATTGTTTTAATAAATATAGTTTGATTATTGACTAGATTGGTTTATCATTATTTGAGCTGAGTTTTTAAGTGAGAAAATAGTTTTTAAAAGTGTGAAATCTGAGAAGAGTTTGCACTTGTTTTATTCTAATTACATGTATATTATGAATTTTTTGGGTATATGTATATGGATAAGAACGTGATCATTTTAAATTTAATTAGTTTACTCACTTTTTTATTTCATTCTACATATTAATTTCAATTTACATTTTTATTTCAATGTGAATTTTTATTTTTACTGCAATATCTCAAACATTGATTTAAGTATATATGTTTGCTTTTATATGCTTTGATGTAAGTGATGAAAAATGTACTTCCGCCAATTTATATTATATTCAAAGAATATATATATATATATAGTTTTGTTTATGAACAAATGATGAAAAATGTACATTGAAAACAAGTTTTCTTAGACTCATGAAATGATTGGAACACAAAACTAGTGGGTTGAGAAACTTAACATAGGGTCATTTAAGCCATCAAAATGACCTAGAATAGCACTAGGCCTCTCCATAGCTTGATTGGATTTTTCCTATGATGTTTCATATGGAGTCTCTTACTAGATCATGTGTCACCCTCTATTCTACAACTAGTGGGTAGAATATGAAAAAGTTGTTGACATGAAAATCTATATCTACTTTTTATAATTATTAAAGAGACATATGTAATATGTTTTATGAGAAGGTAATAAATTAACAAAAATATTCATGTGATTTTTAGGATTTTTATTGCAAATGGTGTGTGTTCCTTTTCACTCTATCTATATGCATCTAATATTGCCTTTAATAAACTTACTCTCCAATGAATAATTTTGGAGATGATTATGTTGAGAAAAAGGTGGAATTTTTGTGGTTAGAATTGCTCTTGTCAAGATGAAAGTGCATTTCATGGTTTTCATGAATAAATGTGCAATTACTCTATTGATGCATTTATAATGTAATATACTTAATTGATTTCAATGTACACATTGATATCTATGTCTATGTCAATTACTCTCATGTTCCTCCAAGATATTAATTTTATGTTTATATTTGGATCTTAATGGTTTACTTCAACAATTCAACATATTGTATATTCGGCAAAAATAGTTTTTTTTATTCAATAACATGTTTTCATGTTTTCTCCTCTTTATGTTTGAGCAATTCACTTTTTCATTGAGGTCAAAAACTTAGTGTTTAATATTATTTGTTTTTAGTTTCAATTTATTCCTTTTTAATGGAACTTTCTTATACTAAAATTACACAAAATTAACATGAATGATACAAAATGTTTATGTAGAAAATTTTATATATTAAATAGGTCAAACAAATTTGATTTCTAGCTTATAAATCTTTAGTGGATTTTGTAGACATTTTATTGTTATCTTGTTAACATTAAGTATCTTAGAGAGCATTATAATCCAAATGTTCAATCAGTTTTTGTTGGATGATTGTTTTTATTATGCATGTGTTAGGTTTAAACACAATACAACTTATATTTGCAAAGGAAATAAGTATGGAAATCTAGGATTAAAACAAAAATCGTGGAACTAGAGGAATGAATATAGTTAAGGTAAAAGTAAACCTATTCTAGTTTAATGCATCAAAGAAAATATTACTTTTCATTTTAACCCTTATAAAATTGATTATATTTTGTAAAATAGTTATGGTAGAAAAGGATAAACTAAATGAATAACGTAAAAATTTGACAGGATGAATATTTTATGTATACTTGAATTATTATATTAAATATTTAATTTTTTTTTATCTATATATATATATATATTTTTGTTATAGTCTACTTGCCTTTTGAAACTATGACATATAACATAACACATGAAATTAAAATAATTCATTAAATATTCTCTATATTGTCCATGAAATATTTTATCCTTTTTTATTCTACCCCTCAAATAATAATCACATGACACAAATATTATAAACTAATGGATATCAAATTTTCCTTTTCTCATCCTTATTTAACTTAATCAATTATATAATTGAAAATTAATGCCAATCATATAAATATTAATTTATTTTCATCATAGAAACAAGTCTAAAAGGATAAGTTTTTCTAATCATGTTTATTATTCTCTTTTCCAATAGAGCAACCAGAAAATGACACTAGTAATAG
The DNA here is from genome assembly GCA_034641835.2 of Pinus albicaulis. NCBI lineage: Eukaryota > Viridiplantae > Streptophyta > Pinopsida > Pinales > Pinaceae > Pinus > Pinus albicaulis. Next base: position 1,496,947,485 of record CM076581.1, read on the forward strand.
AAACCTTTGATTTTCAATCATCAATGCTATATCAATATTAACATTAGACCCCTTAGTGAGCCCAGAAACATAATTTCTAGAAGCTACATGGGTTTACTCTACTACCTAATGGAAATTCATTACACATCATAAGTGATTTTTACAGATCCCCCTATATCTGTATTCTTTTTACTTTATTTTAATACTCATTTTTTATTCTAAAGATTTATCAAATTCCACATTTTCCTTTGCATGGCTTCAATCCTTTAACCTCTAATATGTTTGGTTTTTCTCATGCTTTATACACTTCTAAAACATCAAATGTTGAAGACATATCTAATTAATTTGGAAATTCAATATTGTATCATTGTCTAAGATTTATTAAAATTTAAACATGTTCAAGTTTTTTTGGCTTTAAAATATTATAGACTCCTTTTTTTAAATCTCTCTTTTTAAATTATCATTGAGAACCATATATCCATTAACAACAAATTTTACTTTAATTTTCTCATAATCTAATTCTATATATATCATGTAATTTTATTCATGTTTTCAATTATCATTTTAATCAAATCTCTTCATGTATTTCACAAATGATTTAACATATGTGTTATAATCCTCATAGGTAAATGAATCATATATGTTACCTTACTACTTAAAATACCTTAAATAATTTGAAATCATATCTAAGACATTTTTTTTACCATTGGTTTGTGGATGGTACATGGAATTGAAATTTAATCTTATTAGCAATTTTTTACACAAAGTTTTCTAAAAAATATATTTTGTTCTCATTGATGCTATATAGATATAAGTTTCTTTATATATATATATATGAAGTATTTATGTATGATTATTATAACATTTTTTAACATTTAAGATGTAATTTTTGGCCATGAAATTATATCTCTTTCTCTTTAGAATACTCTCTTTCTCATAAAATTTCCTTAAAAAACACTTTTTGAGTATCCATATGGTGTTATTATTTTTCCATAAAGAATACATAAAAAAATCCAAAGGAAAATCAAATTTATAAGCAATTCCTATAAAACCAACTTATGTATTGCTTAAAAGTTAATTTAAAATTTAAATGGGTACATTTTAGGACATTTCAAAGTTTTTATATTGATCCAAATGTCACTCTGATATGTAAAATTCTTCAAAAAAATCCAACCACTTCAACCACTTATGGGGCTAAGGATTAGACCATGATTAATTGTGCACATAAAGTTAGTAAATTCTCTCGCTAATATGATTCTAATTACATGATATTTTAAGCCTTTTCTTAGGAAACGGTTATTTCGTGATCTTTGTTCACTCAAAATTTCTTATTGAGACTTTCTTAATTTCTTATTGAAACTCCCTTTTGCAACACAATATGTTGTAGCATAATATTGTAATAGACGATTATTGAGTGGAGAAAGAAAAATATGAAAGATAGTTCCATTTGTTTCCCCTTTATTGATTCTATGTAGTTAATCTCTATCTATTGTATTGTTTCTCTTTAAATCAATAAGAAGCTCAATTTTTCTTTCTTATTTTCTTTTCTATATTTATATGACATATTTTTCATTCATACATTCGAAATTAATTCAGGAGGATGAAGGCATGAGTAGTTGAGAGAACCTATATGGTCCAGTGTAAAAGGGTTTGGTGTCAAAAGTTTTGTTTGAGGATATGGTACTTAATAAAGATATAGAGCTTACAATTTCTTTTTCATTTTTTTTAATTCATATGAAATGAAGCATCTTGTGGGTATTTAGGGAATTTATTTCTACTATTTGAGGAATTCATTTCCACTATTTAGTTTTGAGTTTAATTATATGAGCATTGTATTAATAATTCTTTAACAAAGTAAATTATTACATTTCCTTTTTAGAGGAGAGGTGGGTAGCTTAATAGGTGGGTATTAAGTTTTTTTAATAGATAAAACAATGAGTGAAGAGATTATTCAATGATAAGATGTGAGAAGGGTGAGGTAATTATAAATAAAAAATAAAAACGTATTCCATCTCTTCTCTATTTCTTTTTGTCCCTTGATATTTGAAATATACTTGTCTTATTTTTTATGGAATCAGTTTTCTCCAACTAACTAATGTGACTACTTTCAATTTAATATTTTTTGCAACAATTAAAATAATTAATAATCATTATATATTATCGATAATTTATAGTTTATGGATTAATAAACAAACATTAAAACACAGTAAAATAAACAAATAGTGTTTGAATGCTTGTTTATTAATACATAAAAAATACATTATAAATAATATATAATGATTATTAAAATATATGCACACAATATGTTTACTTCAAATGTTGCAAGAAAATGCTAAAATTATAATAGTCACATTAGTTAGTTAGAGAAAACTAATTCCATAAAAAGTAAGACAATTATATTTCAAGTAAGAAGGGAGAAAAGGAGACAAAGAAGAGATAGAATAAGTTTTTATTTTTTATTTATAATTACCTCATCCCTCTCACTTTTCATCATGGCATCATCTCTTAACTCATTGTATTATCTATTAACAAAACTCAATACCCACTAATTGACATGTCCACCTATCATCTAAAAAAAGTATGTAATAATTTATCTTGGTAGAGAATTATTAATACAATACTCATATAATTAAACTGAAAACTAACACAAAAATAAATGCTGGAAATGAATCCCTAAATGGTAGAAATGAATTCCCTTTTTATGGACTAAAATATAATTGTCTCACTTTTTATGAAATTAGTTTTCTCTAACCAACTAATTTGACTACTCTAAGTTAAGCATTTTATTGCAACATTTGAAGTAAACATATTCTCTACATATATTTTAACAATCATTATATATTATTTATAATGTATGGTTTATTTATTAATATAAAAGCATTCAAACACAATAAAACAAATAATTACTTGTTCACAAGAATCACTATTTTTATATATATTTAAATTCCCTATCTCAAGATGAGACTTGCATAAGGTGTATCTCCACTATGAATCAATATGAATCAAACTTGCAATAACTTAACACTATTTTTTTATTCTAAATTTATCTTTAAAATAGTTTATTAATTTTAATAAAATAGAAATACAAAATCATAAATAAACAAAATTGTAAACAATGCAAGAAGATTTTTTTAATTTCCTTTTTAAACTTAATCATTTTCTGTCATATAGATTTTCATTAAATAAATATTTAATTAGTGATACATAAATTTATTAGGATAAACATTAAATCAAATACTAATATGTTAAGGTCTAATATTTGTATTACGTAAACTATTATACAAAACATTTATGTAAAGGGAAAATAAAATTTTACTTATAGATTTTGTAAATTTATTTAATTTCATTCCATTTTGAGTTGAACTCTCTCGAACACAAATTGTGATTAAAAGATATACATAACTAGTTATAATTAAAAAAAAAATATATAGCGAACTAAAGAGACCAATATCATTACCAGGTAGAAGCTTCAAACATGAATCTACATTTTCTGGTTAACAGGAACTTTTTAACCTCAAGCTTATTTTTTAAATAAGTGTTCTTCAGCATAACTAATGCAACAATTCACCAAATCATCCTCTGCCCAGCAATTATGACGGAGTTGGTTTTCCTTTCCTCCGTCAAAACCATTACCAGAACTGTAATAAAATCAAATAGGGTTTCTTTAATCTTCATCTTGGCATAGTTTATTCGGGGGAGGTAGTCACGTAATAGTTCTATCTTTAGTTCAGAGTGTGAATTTGTTAGCACACCGAAAAATTAAGGTTAAATTGCAGCATGAAAGACGATGGGATATGGGAATAAATCTTGAACTTTAGCAATGAATTTTAAGAGTTAGAATATGTCCGCATCCAGCTTATGCTGTGGAGGAAGTTTCTTGTGTGGCTACACGTTAAATTATATATATATATATATATATATATATATATATATATATATATATATATATCCAAATCATAAAAATATGCAATAAAGGTTACTTACATTATTATTTTAAATAGAGATAAATAAAATTGTCATTTTAATTTAATTATTGGTTTTAGAGTAACTATGTCTATGTTTTAACTTAAAATGTAGTAATATTTAACTTAATGTGTAGTAATAGACTTCATATTATAAATTGTTGTCTCCGGTTTTAAAAATTGGGATTTTCACTATATACTGAAATCTATCAATCCATTAGGTAACAATTCACATTTTTAACCCACTAAAATTTCAGTATGCTACAGTGCTACATCATAAGAAAATTTGTTTTGTAACCAATATCACTGTAATCCCAATAAAAAATATCACTATAATTTACATCTACAATTAATCTTTACATCCTTCTATTCTCTAGTTGCATGCATCATTCATAATGAGTAGAAAAACATAGAGAGAATGAGTTTTACATACCACCCAATTTCTATTGAGATTAAAAAAATTTAATAGTGGATTTAAGGTAGAATATATGGCACTGAACCTAGGATCAAATAGAATCTCTGCGTACCTGCATAATAGAGTCAATCTAATTGGATACGACTCAATGTATGAAATTTCTCTACAATAATGAAAGAAACCAATTAACAACAAAATTTGACTAACCTTGATATCAAATTGAAAAAATACAGCTACACAACATGTTTATCAAATGAAACTTGCAGCATCTCATCGATTCTTTTTAAATAAGATTAGCTTCTTTTTGTATTGAATTTTTTTTTGGAATTTGAATGAGAGCTGTTTCAATTAAATAAAAGTGTATTAAATATAGAATATGGAACATGATGGCACACACACTTCCAATGGTGGTGCTCCATGGCGCTCCATTGCATGCCATCATTTTACTTGTAAGTTACATAATTAAATTGCAAGTTACATTATGTAATGTACAATTATTAATAATATTAATAATATTATTAAAACAATAAATAATTATTAAAATATTAAAAAAATTATTCTTACATAAAAATTAAACATAATAAATTCATATAATAACAAGAAAACATAACACATTGGTGTGCTATTCTATTCTTAAACAAGAATAAAACACAATAAATTTTATATGATTAATTGTGAATGAATCATTTCTCATTTCAGAATGTGAAGAGGCATATATTTTAGGGTTTGAACTGTTATGAATGAAAATTAACATGTGGCCATATAATAAATTTCATAGCTTTATTATCTAGCTATATGTCTGGTTTCATAGTTGTTCAAATAGTGGCAGACTTTTTGGACATAAAATTTTAATTATAATTTGGTAAAAAAATTATTTAAGCAGGGTTTAATCACTGACTTGGATATGCAAGGGATTTATGTTCATAAATATTATCCATTGATGTAGTGGAAACGACGAAAATATTCCAACATCTTGTATTTTCAACCATCATATTGGATTTTGTGATTAAAAAAAATTGATTTAAGTTACAATTTCCATTAGGGCTTAAAAAATTATTTAAGCGGGGTTTAATCACTGATTTGGATATGCAAGGGATTTATGTTCATAAATATTATCCATTGATGTAGTGGAAACGACGAAAATATTCCAACATCTTGTATTTTCAACCATCATATTGGATTTTGTGATTAAAAAAAAATGATTTAAGTTACAATTTCCATTAGGGCAGGGGCCTCTCGGTGTCCTCCAAGGAAGTTATGTTCATCAATATTATCCCTTGATCTAGTGGCAATGATGAAAATATTCCAACATCTTGTATTTTCAACCATCAGATTGGAATTTGTGATTAACAAAATGATTAAAGTTGCAATTTTCAATAGGGGGATAAAATGGATTTCATCAACCCAAATTTAGAAGGTGCATTGGTAATGCCAAAAGGCATGACCAAAAATTCACTCATGCATCAACTACAACTTCACCTCCAAAATATTGGAATCCATCTACATGCCTCATCTTAGACACTCAAATTGAATTTCGTGAGCTAAATCAGTCATCATGACATAGATATAAGTTGTTATGAGATGAAATTACAATTTATTGTTCAATTTATTTAAGGGAAAAATAAATTAGACACCCCACATTCCTCACTCCTAGTCCATCAAGATTCCTCACCAATTTGGGTGCATTTTCTTTTGGAATTTCAAAATTTGTGTTTCTGTCTTTGTAACAAATCCATCAATATTTCAAGTCATTCCTTCAATTCCACGATATCTTCCTCTTCATTAGCCATGCTAACTGTCTTTGTTGTGAACTTCACCTTTTCACTATAACCCACATATGAATCACTTTACCAAGTTATCTCCTCTTTGAACTTGGCCAATGGTTCACTTCACTTGAACCTTATTTCTAAGCACTCATTTTTGCTTTTGTTTGTTGCCAATTGCAACAATATCCCTTCGAATTGACTTTATATTGAATAGACATTTGGGTGTTGGTCTCTCCCAATCGTGCACCCAATTACAATAAAAGACTCTTTGAATCCAGACTTTGACAGCAATGGACCTTGAATTTTAACTAAAACTCTACAATTTAAAAATTACAGTTTTCTTTACTGACCGATTGCATAAGATCTAAACACTTACATAATTATCTGTTCATGACTCAATGACATTGTGTCAACAATCCCTTATGTTAATGGAATTATGAAGGATATTTGGTGCTTGAAACAATATTGTATTCAACAAAGATAAATATATATTTGTGGAAAATCTTCACATCAAATACCCCCTTTCAATACCCCTTTCAAGACTAAGGTAACACGACAATTTAGTTTTCCAAATGTAGCCTTGTTAGGGGAGAGAATGTTCGATATCTGGAGGAAGTACATTGACCTTCTTGACAATGGGATATTGATACAGGGTTTTATCCTCGCTTAATATGTCTACTAAATTTGGTAAGAAAAACTAAACCATACATTTATTTCAATGGTTCATACCAATTTCATGACTTTAGATAACAATATCTTCTTCTGCAAGATTCAACTAACTCCATTTGCGTATTCTAAGAGATTCGCTTCACTGCTGCATATTGAGGCTGTTACATGGCACTATAGAAATGACTTACTCTCCCATACTTCATTCTCTTTCATCAAAACACTAATATTGAATCCTTAAAACAAATAAGTATCATTTGACTTGCCACTTTCTTTTAAACAGAGTAATGGATTTACGCTTTACCAAGAGATTTAGGACGCTCAAAACGACCTTTATTTTGTTTGATACTATGAACCGTGGCCAGGAATCCACGATCTTACCTTCAACTGTGGTGTTTTTTTTTTTATGCCCCGTAACAAATTAAGTAACTGTCTGTTGGAGTGAAATAAGATAAATAAATACACACGAAAACAATACGATCTTCAATTGGGAACATGTACCATTCAGATACCACTCATCTTTTGACACTCCATCAGAAATTTGGGCGCAATAAAAAAAAACTCTCGTGGCTGTGAAGAATTTATTTTTTTGTGCGTTGGATCAAAAATTCAGTCACAATGTAGGGAAGAATCCAACACGATCGACTCCCCCTTCTTTAGGCTCCAGGTTTGGGACCTCCAGCACAATGATGACCTCGTCCTTTGCTTCGGAGATTAAATCCTCCTGGAAACTTTGCTTCAGCTAACAAAATCCATGTTGTCACTTTGAATCTCATCTATGGCTAAAACCCAGTGTCGAGGACGAATTGCGAGGCCAAGGCAGGAAGTGAAGTAAAATAAATGGAATTAAACGAGTTGTTTATCAATTTAGGAGATGCAGAGATATGTGTAAATATTTTCCAAACTCGTGCATTTTCGGTTGCTCTATTAGTTGCAGAAGCTGTGAATAAATTAAAATTGTCTATAAAATTTTTAAATTCCTGTCCCGCAATGCTAGGGCGATCAATATTACGTTTTCAGTGATGTTGTGCGTACCCTCCGGAAGCATGCAAAGATCATGCACTCACAACTCGCAAGATGTTTTACTCTGATATCAAAACAACACAAGCCCTAGGCCTGCAAGTTATCAATACACACATAAAAATAATTCTAAAAACCATACAATAGGAATACACACAAAATATCAATAATAATTCACTAATAATAGACTCAAAACGACACCACAAGCCATAGGCGTGCAACTTATCAATACACACAAAAAATAATTCTCAAAACCATACAATAGGCATGCACACAAAATTTCAATAACAATTCATTAATAATAGGCATGCACAGATAATCTCAATAATAATTCAAATAGATGCCTTACAGGCTCACCTCAATTTATACAAATGGACTTGAACCAAACTAGATGCTCAACAAACACCCATAATATCTCTTATGATCCCTAAAATATCTCATCTAATGGCTTATCCCTAGATAAGAGCTAACTATTGATAATCCCCTGAAGCCTTCCACAATCCTTTTGAATATTATCCTATTTAAAATATTCCTCTTTCTCTCCTAAAAATTATAGAAAAAATACATTAATTATTAACTACTAACTTTAGAAACTAACTCATCTAGTAAGCAATTGACCTAGGTTTGATGAACTTGCATTACTATTGGTCAAATTTGTCATTGATGTCAATATGGCATTTGTGGAGATGGGAAATATTCTTGTGATGCATGAATAACCATTTTGTGATATTCCATAACCTCATGCAGACTCTAGGAGAAAAACCTAAGCATGAATATTGAAATATAATGATAGACACTAACCCTAGTCTATGAAACCCTAATCCTTTACTGATAGACCCTAACCCTAGTCTATGAGAGACCCTAACCCTAGTCTCCATCCCTATACCATATTTCACAAAGATGCACAAGCGCTATATGTAATAAATAAATCCTTAAAAATTTCCCCAATAATCAAGAATTTGAAAATAAATTTATCATAACTTAACACCATTCAGAACTTATGTTATACAATATAACCTCTAGGTGATTAGATGATGAATTAATTCAATTTTTCTTTGTTGCTCACTTCAAAAATCAATACAAAATCACAACATATTAATGGGTCACCCATTATCTGCATCGTGGCATACAAAGAACTCCATTACAACATTTTGTAATGACATGTCCTCCATTTAATAATAAATCAACCTTCATACAAGTTGACTCATAGAAAAATATATTAATACATTTTTTGAGTGAGGCTACATAAGTTGGCCTCACCAAAATACTCTTTGGCTCTCTCACATAACATTATCATTCAAATATCAACAAAAAGGTACAAATACAAGTCATAATCATCTTATTTCAGGCATCTCGGTGGAAATTAGGGGAAGTGAAAAATACAGCGAAAGAAGAGTTCACATATCGTGAACTAGCAAGGAGGGAAATAACAAAGACTCGGATTTGAGATAGAACAAAAGAAAGGAAGTGAAGAAGAAACTTGAGTATTCTAAAATCAATAGCTTCATTACTCGCACTTTGGAAATCGCTTATATTGTGTGTGGATATGGTATCGCGTTTATAAGTTATCTTGGAGGATAGAACTGTAAACAGTGAGACTAGCTTATAGCTCACACTTGGTGAACTCGAAAGATAAAATTTTCTAAGAACATTGTCCATAACCTGTGGAAAGTAATCGACCCTATGGAGAAATCGTACAAGTGGCTTGTTTTTTTTCCTATATTCATTTTGGGTTTGGGCTCTTTAAATTTATCGCTGAGTCATGCAATGACATTTGAGTTTTCTCTAGATCAAGTCCTAGATAATTGAAAGTGATCAAACCTTTGCACATAATGGATTGCATTCATATCCTTGTGATGAAGGACTAGGGAAGAAAGCTTTGAATATTTGAATTTAACTCAAGTGCAAACAATTAAAGAAAGAAACTTTGTTGATTGGTACATGACTTTCGATCATCCCTGTGAGTTGCTTCTTTAAGCTATGATGGATTTCTCTTTGCATTTTCAATTAATGTCTGAAGCAACACATTGCCTTTTTGTGAATTTTGATTGGTTTGATCCTATTTATGTAATTATCACAATCCATCAAATAGATAAGGATGCTTGGCCATCCTAAGAATATTTCTAAAAGGAGACCAAATAATGTTTTCTTAATTTCTCAACTCAAATCGTGTTAGAGGAATATTTTCTTCATTTTATTGGTTCTAAATACCAACGAAGGACTTGAATAGCTTCAGTACATAAGGATTGTCTTTGGCTCCAAATCGGAATCCCAGCAGAAATTGAAGGAATTTGGGATTATTATCAGAAATATAAAGAATGAATAAAAAGTATTTGACGAGTAATCAATCTATTCAGACTTGAATATCTTATAAGGGAAATAATTTAATACAAAATCTGAAATCTTTTACAGTTACTCAAGACGAGATTACCAAAACAAAACAACATGTAACCCTCATTGAAGCTCTTATTGAAGATATCATTGGACAAACTTCTAAATACCTTGAGTACTTTTTCTTGCATCCTATATTATTTGGAAATCCTATTGGGAAGATTTTTTTGAAGCAAATCAAGAATCTTTTTGAAGATATCAGGAAGACATCCTTGGAAAGCTTTTGCAGAAGCCACTTGGAGGCATCTTAAGGACTTGTTGCAAACATCTTAAAGCTGATGTGGGAGGCATCCTTTGAGAGAATGGTACATTGGTGAAGGTCTACATGGTGTGACATTGAATAATAATCTTCGGGTATAATGAAGAGTATTGGTGACACTTACTAAAATTTAGCATCGATAAGGTAAGTTATTTAGAGATCGATCGAGGGAATTTTTGAAGACGAACATGAAGATTTTGTCGAGGTTGATTGCAGAGGATAGTGGCATCATTGAAGAACTATTAAACTTATATTGAAGAATTGAAGCATTGTTTTGGATCCCTAGCAGATAGGAGTCATCAAGAAGTTCAGATCAGAGCCTATACTAGAGAGAGGGTTGATCCCTACAGGTTGGTGCCTCAAAGAGATAAGGTTGGAGGCTTGTGGAAGATAGTGTCGGGGCCCTAGAAGTCGGAGCCTCGTGAAGTCCATGTCGGTGCTTGGAAAAGTACATGTTGGAGTGTGGTCGATTGAAGATTGGTTTTTTCATCTAAGGTTGGATACCTAAACTATATTGTACTTGATTTATTGCAAAGAAGAGGATTTAAGTCCTCGTTGTTCCTAATTCATAATTTTTTTATTCTTATTGTTGATTTTGTGTTCTAATTATAGGTGATATAACTAGTAAAAACACCAATTGAAAAGAAATAATGATTCCACCCCTTCTTAGTATTTACAACAATTGGTATGAGAGCCAATACCTTCACTCAAAGCCTAACAGTTTGAAGGTAGATCCTTAGAACTCAAATGCAAAATATAAAGAAGAAAGCCTCTAATCCTTATAAAATATGTATCTTCTTCAACCATCAAAACTGAGGATATTAAAATTGGGAAAGCTCCATTTTTCAATCGAAACTTTGAAATATGAAATTAAATAATGATGGATTTTTAATGGCTCAAGGTTTTGATGTTTGGGAATCAGTCATTACTAAAAGTACCATGGAAGAAGAATCCAAGGAATATAATGAAATATCAATAAAAGACATATTGTGTGGGTTTCCGTATCCTATAAAGGCCAAAGTGGATAAATGTTCATCGACAAAATTTATGTGGGACAAACTTCAAGATCTTCACTCAAAAGGAGTTTTGGTCATGAAATGTAATGAAGAAGATAATGAAAAATAAGAAGGAAATATAGAACCCATAAAATAATATGAAAGCAAGAGAGAATACATCAAGACCGACAAAGACCTACAATATGAAGAAATTAGATACGATATCAAAGAACATCTGAAGGAAAAATGTGTAGCTTCCCTAGAAGAAAATAACACTTTTAATAAGGAAAATGACTTTGAAATCATATACTAAAAATGGAAGCTAAATGTTGTTGCAGATGCAAAGGATGAAGAGGTGGAAGCATTGCTTTGTTCCATTTCTATTATCCAACCAGATTGGATCACTGAAGCAAGGGATGAATGGAAGAAGGACAAAGAAGTGTGGACACTCATCCGGCCCATGGTTAAAGTCGCGTTCCCCGACGCTACGGTCCCTGAAGCCCCCACTCCTTCTTCGTCCGTTCCCAAGAACCCCAAGACTCTCCCCACCAACAAACCTTGTGCCTTGTGCGGTGTCCATGGCCACTACTCCCACCATTGTCCTCACCTGACGCATTACCGCGCCTCCCTAGAGGTGATCCGCGAGTATGAGGTTGAACAAAATCAATCCGCCTCTCCCATTCTCGCGCAGTATGCTTCAGGGCAGCCTCAGAATCCCTTATTTGGAAAAAGGATCCCTTATGGTACAAGTATTGCTTATACATTTGTAATAATTCCCAAATAAAACAAAAAATTAATTTGGAATTTCACACATCTCCCTTAAGAGGACACTCAATATTTTCAAAAACATACCCCAATGTGAAGAAATAAATTTTTTGGGATGTCCTTAAATCTGATATTCAAATTTGTTTTAGCGGAATGTTTGGTTTTCTAGCAAAATAATGTTGAGACAATTAAGACCCCAAGGATTCTAAATCATTTATCCATTCGAAGTCAACGTTCAGAGGTTATTTCAATGTATTTTATCACACGTTTAACTAAGGAAAGAGTGTCATCATGGCGGTAGTGTATAGGCTTACCAAGTATGCACACTTTTGTGCATTATATCATCCATATAAAGAAAGTACAATTTCTACTGCATTTATGGAAATAATTCAAAAGCTACATGGAAACCCAAATATTATTGTAAGCGACAAAGATCTTATTTTTACTGTAATTTTTTGGATGAAATTATTTTCTTGTTTGGGTACTAAGCTAGCTCATAGCTCATCTTATAATCCTCAATCCGATGGGAAAACTTAAATAGTGAACAAATTTTTGGAAGGATATCTTTTTTTTTTTAGTATTTGATAAAAAAACAAAATGGGTCAAGTGATTACCACTACCTGAATGGTGGTATAACCCTTCCTTCCATATTGCAGCAAAATTTGCCCCATTTATGGCACTTTATAGATATCATCCACCATCCATCACATCATCTTTAAGAGAAAATTATAAGCTTTAGGCAGTGGAATATCACATTAGGCATCAAAAACAATTTCTCCAACTCTTAAAGGATAACCTAAATCTAGTACAAAATCAAATGAATAAATAGGTAGATAAAAATCACACCGAGAGAATTTTTGATGTAGGAAACTGAGTATTTTTACGCTTACAATGATACAAACAAATATCCCTCAAGAAAGATAAGAAGCATAATAAATTATTGCCAAATTACTATGGTCATTAATAGGTGTTGCAAAATATTGGTACTATGACATACAAATTGGAGCTTCATGCTTCTTCTCGAGTACATCGAGTTCTCCATGGTTCATGCTTAAAGAAGGTTATAGGTGACAAACTTCCAGTTCAAACAATATATCCAGAATTTGACAAGGAAGGAAAAGTCATATTGGAACGTGAAATAGTCACAGAAAGAAGAACTCGAGAGTTACGAATTCTATAATTTTCATAGAATCTCATAAAGTTGAAGAACTTACCAATTGAAGGTTCAACATGGTAGGATGAGAATTTTATAGTGAAGCATCCAGAGGTACTCAAGCATTGAGGACAACATTTTTTGAAGGGGAGGGGCATGTTAGGTCCCTATATTACTAGTGTAGTTCTTCATTGTTGTTAGTGTACGCCCCTTATTGTTATTGTTGTACCACTATAACGCCCATATTGTTACTATTGTGCCCTTACATTATTATTGTTAGGCTCGCTAGGATTATATTCCGACCCCATGGACCCCTATATATAGAAAGGAGGTTTTATCATTTTTATCATGCAATAATTGTTCATTTATGTAATGTAAAGGAGTTTTCCCATTTATAAGGCGTTGATCTCTCTTTTCTTCTATTTTCTAGTTGGTTTCATAACATATACTATTTGAAAAGGCTCTTTACTAGCCTATAGGTGAAATATTATCCTCTACCTCAACTTTTGAAATGATCTCTTGTATAAAAGTTACTTAATTATTCTTCTTTATACCTCATCCTGTTCCACTTTCGTCCTCTTCCACTTCCATAGTTAGTCTATTTGGGAGAACCATAATTTTCTTCTTGACTAATCATGCAATTCAATCATGTGTCTTGATTCCTACAAATTCGGTGTGACTTCAGTATGTTGAAGAGATTCACAAGTTGTTACCTCTCATCTCACTTCCTAAAGTACTGAGAATTAGGAGCACATATACCATAGTTCAATGAGTACATGAAGATAAACTAGTCACACACAAGGACATTTAATTTCCTTTCCCAGAAACGATGCCAAAATGTTGGCGATAACAATTTTTCTTTTATTTTAGAGAAACAAATTTAAGTCTCACATTAACTGTCAAATTGGGTAAGATTTTTTTATTTCAAGGTTATCACATAGAGTATATGCAAGTAAAAATGATGAATAATGCTAACTTGAATCTGAAACAAAATTGTTCTAATTATAACACCCTTAAAAAATCCAACACTTTAGTTGTTACACTCTGACATCTTGTTCACTCCTTCAGAAAATAGACACAAAATGTAGAATAAATCACTTTATCACACAACCACTCTTATTTATAAAGGAACAACACTTATGGAAAACATTTTTTGAAGAAAATTCTGAAACATGCATTCAGATAAAATAAGGACACCATAAAACAATAACCATAATCAAATAAGTGTCACACTAACAAAGGGACCTATCAATGACATCTTGTTAGACAATACAAGGGTTAAAATTTTGAAACGATTATAAGCATGGAAAATATTACTAGTAATGGTAAAAAGAAGCATACATAAAATATAACTGATATTAAATAAATCAATTTGAAATGCTACCTTCCTAACCAGTGATCCTTGTTGAGAAGGACGAACCTTCCTTCCTAGCTAGAAATTGTACAGTAGACAAGACAAAATATAGTGAGAAAAAAGGTATGGCTCCAAGAAGGATTCAGATCTTCACTAATGAGACACACATGATTATAATTTTGGTGCTCCTTCCGTTCTTCCTATGTATGCATATATCTATATCTGTATCTACTCATGGGTAGAGAGCCACCATTTTATAATTACAAATTACAAAGATAAGATCATCATGATAATCTGTCAATTCTCATGTGATGTAAATCGAGAATACATATTAAAAATTTCATAACAATTTCCATAATTGGGACAAACATGTAACAAATTTTCTATATTACAATGATTTATCAATTAAAAATCCTAACTACTTTAGTTGCAATTTCCATGAACATCTGCTCTGGTAGTTGAACTCACTTGGCCCAAGTCTTTTCCCAGATTAGTCTTCATGACTACTTAAAGGAGCCGAGCACATCCAAAATATGTCTCACTCATATCAACAACATTAGGTGTGTCCTTGTCCCTTCCTTGGGAAGTGAAAACTAGAAAATTTAATCCTATAACAACATCTCAACATACCATATAACTTGAAATAACCCATTATTAGTTTTATGACAAAACTAGCCTAAAGTGGCAATTCTCATGCCAAATTACAAGCATAATTGAATGATAAGGATGACACATAAAATAAATACATTTAGGATAATAATGGTTGTTACAGTGATAAACTATGGCCTTGAGAGTAAAAAATGGTAGAGATAAAATATGAGACTAATTGCAAGGCAATTCCAATTCCCCATCCCAAAATATCCTATTCAACCTATTACCTAATTTGATGCCCTTTCCTCCCCACCTCCCATTTGGAATTGCTGCAAATTTCCATAAACATCAATATGTTTTCAATATATTAAAAATTCCTCTTACCATATATATTTAGAAATTTATGACTTTCATTTTTTAGAATTTCAAACCCCCCAATATGAGTTCATATGTAAGAATATAGCTAAATACTTTAAACCTCCCATGGGTATTTCATAGGCCTTAAACCATTTGGAACTTTTTGGTCATAGATGATTATGTGAACTTCGTCCACATATTTATTATTCTAACTAATAATTGATTATATTTATGCATTTATATTTGGGTTTCGGTCCATTTTCCATTTGTTAAGTAATAGGAACTATTAGACATATTTTTTGGTGATGTTAGGTTACACATAAAAAATGGTTTACTCTTGCAAATAGGGAAGGTTGTCACACCACTAGTTAAAGGAAATTTTTTTTTTTTTTTTCATATACTTGACTAATTAAGTCCAAAGGTGGCATTTATGTTTCTCTTCATGCCACTTCATTAATATAATATATATATATATATATATATTATATTAATATTCAATATCCTACCCATAGGAATTCCAAAGTGCAACTTTACTACATCCAACTAATATATTTTTGGAATTTACCATATACGCCACGCATATACCTATGTATTCATATATATATAGAGTTAATATCCTTATATAGGTATGTTTAGAGTCATTATATGGATCTATCTAGTCTTTGGCATTTTTAATTTAAGGAGCATATGTATAGCACTTTTGGGTATACATAAAATATATGGATTTAAAATCTTTTGTACAACATATCTTGTATACATAATCCTTGGTAATATTAACTCAAGGAACATGAATCTATATATATCGCATCTACATATATATCATATATATGTCCAACCTTGTTATATAATTTGTTGGAATTTTTCTCTTTTCACAACTTTGGATAACTTGCTTACACCTACATATAAGTTTAACAGATTTTATATACATATATAACATTACCAACTTATATATATATATATATAAAATATTCCACAAGCTCTCATAATCATCGAACCAATAACCCCCTTGTGACATTAGATAAAGATAATTATATGGGTATTACAATCATTAATCTTAAGTCGCGGTCAAAGGAGTGTTGTTCTATATATGTATAAGGATGCGTTATTTACGTTTGCTCCCCACGTGAACAGATATGGCGTAGTCCACCCATGCATGTACAATCCTGACCGGGGCCTTTACAGTTGCTAATTTCTGTTGTTACGTCTAACGGCGTCAGATGTCTGATGACCACTCTTTTACGCAAACCCTAACCCGTTCGAGCTATTATTATTTGATTTCGTGTGTTTTTTTTTTTAGCAATTGATATTGATCTGGTCCAGTTCACTTATACATGCCGGTTTTTGTATTGTGACAGGGTTTCGTGCAGGACGGGGAAGGACGGGGTGCCACCGCGATCCGTCGTTGAGCTGGGTCGTCTGCACACGTCTCGTCCTCTTTCGCCATCGAGTTTCGGGCTCTGTATTCACATGCTTTTGGCTCTGGACCGAGACGGCTCGTTTTCACATCGGTACTATACCTCCAGAGCAAGAAACCCTGGCTCCTCGCCAGCTGTAGGAGGAAATAGAAAATATCATTTCGACGGCGATGCACTGATGCGATCTCAGATTTTCTGCGGGTCCGGTACTTCGACATAATTTTTAAATATTATTAGCTTCACCGTCGGGTATACTTGCTACAGCTAGGTTTACTTCCCAAAATCATTCTTGGGATTTCGTGAGACGCTGGCTGTGGGTTGACAGTGTAACCCTACTCGCCTGTACGTTTGGCGATGGATTTCTAGGGTTCTCATTCTTATTATTAATCCTTCCTTGCCATTGGAGTCATTAGGTTTCGGGTCACCCCTGGTGTCTGATTGTTCTTTCCTTCAGCGTTTTAGGGTTTCAGTTTATTGATTTGTTTCAGTTATCGGTTTTTCTGATTTACAGAGGGCGATTCCTGTCTTGGTAAAGATCTCTCTCTCTATCCATTTTATATGACCCTATTCCTTGCATTTTCATCAAGTTTATCAACCATTTCGTCAATCTCTATATGACACGGCGTATGGTTTTTTTTTTCTTTTTATATAGATGCAGGTAAAAGCGAAGGATTAATCTACCACTCTGTATGGAGTTCGACGTTTTGATTATCCTCATGGTTTCACTATCCCGCTGCCCAGACTCACTGTTCCATACATCGGTATATATTTTTTCCTTGGTGTTGTTCATCAGCTAACTACCACAGTAGCCGCCTGGTTTATGGCTCGCTAATTAGGGCCGCATGTAGATTTTCGGTTTATATCTATGTTTTAGCGGTAGGGTTATTTATCCCGTAACTTCGTTTTAACCATACAGATAGCTGGGTACCTTATGCACATTTGCCTAATCGTATTTTCTGTCTTTCTGGTTTATTCGATCCTCGGAAATGGTTTTAAAGAGGAATTTCGATTCCCCACAGAGGTGTGGACTGGCGGCTCACGCTGTACGCACAGGAGTGTAATAACTTAACTCAGCGCTCCCAGTTCATTTATGATTGTGTTACAATAAGGGTGGAAGTACACGATCATAGTTCGTCTTTCTGTGTTTGTTTAAAATATCTATAGATACCTCGTCCTATTCTTTTACGTTTATGTACATACGCATGATCGTTTAATTTTACCGCAGTCTTTTACTTAACAAATTTGCAAAGGACTCAAGCGCTGTGAGCGCAAGTCCCATGCAAATAAATGAAAGTCACAATAATGAACTCGCATATTTGACCCCTCAGATTTTTTTTTCGTATTGTTGTATGGTTCGGCTCTCTAAATGTACATCCCTTGCTATGTTACTAACATATACTGCTGCGCGAGCTCTCGGCGCGTATTTTCTTTTGTTTTGAGGTCGTTTGGCATGTATGTACTCAATGCTACTTTGCGCAGTGGACCTTCTTTCTAGGTTAAGTGTTACCACTAGATGTTTGTATACAGGTATAACTCATTTTCATGCGGTGTTAATTTACCTATTTTGTTGTTAAGTTCTTGAATTCCTATTACTATATACATGTTCTCCCGGAATATTCAAATGCAGTTGTTGACTATCAGTGAATCATTGATTTAACGCACTATTCTCCCTTGTTCCTTTTAACCCATTATACACCCACGTGTATCGTCTTTATTGTAAGTTACGACGCCTACTCATTTTTTTTTTTTCCTCAATGCATACATATATATGTATCCTATATTTCTTAAATAGAAAACAGTAATGTATAAAATTTCGTTTGCTATGAACATGGTTAACATACATATATTATATAGATATATATATTTTTTTATGCTTATATAGGTATTCAATAAATCCTTCAATAGGGTCTATTCAACCTAACTTAATATCACTACTATAAGGAGTTTTTGTTTTTTTTTTTTACGTGCTATGAATACAATGTACTCAATAATTACTATGAATGTCATCAGTCTCATATAGAGTAGAAATAACTTATTATCTAGAAGAATTTCAAGTTTCACATGCAAGTATCTTTGTTTTCTTGACCTCAAATTCTGCTACAATATTGTTCTAATATAATTAAGTACATATAATGTCATCTTGGAGATACATAAACAAGAAAATATTTGATTTTCCATAGAGACTAAGTAACTTCAGATTTAAACCAGCCTTGGTTTAGAGTTTCTGAGGTTTCTACTCTATGGATTTATGGTCTACAACTAACCAGAAACTGGAAGGTGAAAACCTTGAAATGGACTCTGGTAAATGTAGTACTAATATCCATCACATTAATTAAATTATTTGTATATATGTAGCCAATTCATGCCATAAAAAAAAATAGAATAACAAAATTTTCAGAACATACCACAATCTGCAATTGACCAACCTCCCAACCTTAGAGTCCTCTTTGTCTCCCAGGACTCACCCGCGAGCAGAGATCACCTCCTAGAACAGATCAACCTCTGATCTGCCTAAGAGCAGCTTATTTAAGCTCATAGTTCCCCAAAGCATGTTTCTAATTCTGCGTCCAGAATAGCAGGATGCTTTCTTTCCTGTTTATCCTAGGCTTCCCATTTTGGGACTCTTTAAAGCTGCTTTAAGATTTTCCTCAGCTTTTCCAGCTTTTTTCTCACCTCTTCCCAACTACTCCTCTTCATTGGGGAAATTTAGATTCCTCCTCAAATCTAAATTAATTTCTTTCAAGGATTTTTGAAAGATTTTTGGGGATTTATTGCCTTATCCATCCTCATGGATTTGGCAAGTGATCTCTAATTCTCATCTTGGTCAAAATGCACAATCATTTTATTTATTTACTCAAATAAAATATGCAAATACATTCACACCACACTTATCCCTTGGGGTCCACCCCCTTAGGATTTAAGTTCAAATTTCTAACTTTAAAAATTCAATCACACAAATTGGGGGTGTTACATATTCCCCCTCTGAAAATAAACACCGTCCTCGGTGTTGTTATTCAACTACTAGAGTTCATTTAAACAAAAATGGATATCTCTCCATCATTTCAGCTTCCCTTTCCCAAGTGGCTTCTTCAGCAGTAAAGTGCTTCCACTGCACCTTTACTCTGACCACTGTTCGGTTTCTCAATTCAATTTCTTCCCGCTCCAATATTTGAAGCGGTTCTCGCAGAAACTCCCCTTCTGGTTCCACGTGTACAACATTCCAATCAACTATGTGAGAAGCATCATGCACATATCTTTTTAATAATGAAACATGATATACATTATGCACTCTAACATGGGGTGGTAAGGCCAGCTTGTAAGCCACTGGTCCCACCCTTTCTAACACCTCAAAATGCCCACAATATCTAGGAGCCAGCTTTGCACAACTTCCTGCATAAAGTGTACTCTTTTTGGGTTTGATGCGCAAATACACATGATCCCCCACTTTGAATTCTCGGTGCACCCTTTTCTTGTCAACATAGCTCTTCTTTCGGTCTTGTGCTGCCTTTATATTTCTCTGTATTTGTTTAACAATTCTTTCCATCTCTTGTAGTGCATCTGGTCCCAACACCAGTTTATCCTCTGGTTGACTCCAACTCAAGGGAGTACGGCACTTTCTCCCATATAGTGCCTCAAACAGACTCATCTTAATAGAAGATTGGTAGCTGTTATTATAGGCAAACTCAGCTAGATGCAGATACTCTTCCCACTTGGATGGTCTATCCATCACATACATTCGCAGCATATCCTCTAAAATTTGATTTTTCCTTTCTGTTTGCCCATCAGTTTGAGGGTGATAGGGAGTACTAAAATTGAGCTTAGTACCCATCCCTCCAAACAATCCTTTCCAAAATGCTGCTGTAAACTTAGCATCTCGATCTGAAACAATTACTTTGGGAACTCCATGAAGCCTTACTATCTCCTTCAGGAAAACATTTGCTACCTGAGCTGTGCCGAAAGTAGATTTCACTGGTATAAAGTGGGAAGCTTTGGTTAAAGTGTCTACTACTACCATTACAGAATCATGTTGGTATTTGGTTTTAGGTAATCCTGTTACAAAATCCATGGAAACTGTGTCCCATTTCCATTCTGCAATTGGCAAAGGGTTTAGAAGCCCTGCTGGGTGTTGATGCTCAACTTTGACTAGTTGACATTCCATACACCTACTTAGATACTCTGCCACATCTCTCTTCATTCCTGGCCAGAACAACTTCTTCTTTAAAGCTGTTAACATCTTCTGGTATCCTGAATGTCCTGCATAGGGCTGTTTGTGATATTCATCTAGAATTTCTCTTTTCAATGACTCTATATTTGGAATATAAAACCTGTTTTTGTAATAGAGCAGCCCTTGTGGGTTTTTAGTGTAATCTGTTTTATCCCTTGTCTGTAATTTCACCAAAAGTTCTTCATAGTTGGGATCTTGAGTTGCTGCTTTTCCCACCAATTCCTCTATCTCCATCTGGGCACTACTCCCAATGTTGTTTAAATGTTGACAAGCATTTCTACTTAAGGCATCAGCAACTTTATTTTCTTTTCCATTGATATGTTTTATGTCCATATCAAATTCACTTAGAAAATACAGCCATCTGGCTTGTCTTGCATTCAGGTCAGTTTGGGAAAATAAATATTTAAGGCTAATATGATCAGTCATCAATGTGAACTTCTTCCCCAGCAGATAGTGCCTCCACATTTTTAAAGCATGAATAACAGCTGCAAACTCCAAATCATATGCACTGTAATTCTGTTCATGTACTTTCAGTTTCCTAGATTCATAGGCAATGACTGAATTTTCCTGTAACAGGACTCCTCCCAGCCCTTCTCTGCAAGCATCTGTACATACAACAAACTATTTATCAGTATCAACAATTTTTAATATAGGGGCTGAAATAAGTTTTTGTTTCAATTGTTCGAAACTGTTTTGACATTTTTCAGTCCACACGAACTTAACACCCTTCCTTTGTAATGAGGTTATGGGATTTTCTATAGCAGAAAATATCTCCACAAATCTGCGATAATAGCCTGCAATTGCCATAAATGATCTTACTGCTGAGACATCAGTGGGGACTGGCCATTCTTTAATGGATTTTATCTTTTCAGGGTCAACTGCCAACCCTTTTTCAGAAATAATATGACCCAAATATTGAATTTTATCTTTATAAAATTCACATTTTCTGAACTTGGCATATAGCTGGTTTTCCTTTAAAGTCTGCAACACTATTCTCAGATGTTCCTTATGTTCATCTTCATTTTTGGAGTAGACTAAAATGTCATCTATGAACACCAGAACAAACTTATCCAAATACTTATTTAACACACTGTTCATCAAGCACATAAATGTGGCAGGGGCATTTGTCAAACCAAAAGGTAGGACTACAAATTTGTAATGCCAGTACCTGGTTCACAATGTTGTTTTGCTGATGTCTTCTTCTTTAATTCTAAGCTGGTGATAACCAGTCCTTAAGTCTATCTTGGAAAAGACTGAAGCTCCTCTCACTTGATCAAAAAGATCATCAATTCTAGGAAGGGGATATCTATTCTTAATGGTCAACTTGTTCAGTTGACGATAGTCAATGCACATCCTAAAAGTTCCATCCTTCTTTTTCACAAATAAAACCGGGGCTCCCCAAGGAGACACACTTGGTCTGATATACCCTTTATCTAACAATTCCTATAATTGCATTTTCAGTTCCATTAGTTCAGGAGGGCTCATTCGATAAGGTGCTCGGGAAACAGGTGCTGCTCCTGGTACAAGATTGGTTGAAAACTCAATCTCTCTTTTGGGGGGAAGATGAGGGATTTCTTTGGGAAAGACTTCCTTAAACTCTCTGATGACTGGTATAGCATCCAGCAACTCTTCCTCAGTTTTCTGTTCTACTTCTTCTACATGCACTGCATAGACTTGGTAGCCCTTTCTAGCTGTTCTTTTCAATTGTAGGGCTGATATTTGCCTTACAGAAATGGGCTTGGGTTTCCCTTTTAATGTAAAAGGTTTCCCCTCTTCATCCACATAATGCAGGGTTTTATCCCAGCAATTCATTAGAGCTTTCCTCTTTTCTAGCCAATCCATTCCTATCAGCAAGTCATAGGATCCTAATGGCAATATGTTCAAATTTACTTCTGTTGTAAAGCCATTTAATTGTAGTGCTGTTTTGGGCAATTTATGTGTAACTTTTCTCTTAGTTCCAGTGGCCAGCTGTACTAACCACGACTGTTGAAATTTTTCAGGTTTTATTTTACATTTTTCTACAATTCGAGAACTAATGTAACTTAAGGAAGCACCTGGGTCAATCAAAAAACTAACAAGTAAGTCAGAAATCTTACCCTCCATTTCCACCATGGTTGCTTGATGTTCTGCTTGTCGATTTTCCAATGTTGCACTGATAGTTGGTATATTTCTGGCTATGTCATTGACTGTTGTTGCCTCTCGCTCTCTGCTGATCAGGTGTATATTTTGATGGGCGCAGTCCCTCATCATATGGGGTTCTCCACAGCCCCAACATTTCAGAGGTTCCTTCATTCTGACTGTCCCTTCCTTTCTATTGTTCCCTTCTACTGGTTTTGAAGCCACTTGGGACTGAGCAGTTTGACTTTCTTTTGGTTTGCTGAACTTTTTCCTTTGATGATCTCTCCCAAAATTCCTTAAATATGCTGGTTTTGGTCTCTTTCCTTTGAACTCACCCTTGTTCATCCAGCTCTTCCCTTGTTCAGCTTTACCTTTAAACTGTTGATAGCATAATCTTGCTTTTCTAACAGCTTCATCCATGGTCTTTGGGTTGTCAAACTCAATTTTCTCCTTGTATACAGTAGGCAAAAAATTTAAAAACCTTTGCACTTTTGCCTTTTCCTCCCTAATGTAAGGAACATACCTCAATAAATTAGTAAACTTAGTGAAAAACTCATCAATAGTGAGCTGTCCTAGTCTAAGTTCATGGAATTCTTTTGCTTTATCATCATAATAACGTTCATTCAAATAACGAATTTTAAAATTAGTCTGAAAATCTTCCCAAGTAACTGTCTTTTCATCAATGGCATGCACCATTTTTGTCTCTTCCCACCAGAGTGTAGCTTTTCCTTGTAGCTGGTACACAGCTAATCTAGCCTTCAGATTGCTCTCATATTCGTAAACTTTGAAATACTTGATCATGTTCAGCAACCAAGCTTCAGCATCCTCCTCCTTCTCCCCATCATAGGAGGGAGGTTTGATCTTTCTAAATTCTCCCTGCAATTCTCTTTTCTGCTTATGTTGATTCCTAGCTGCATCCTCATCCTCAGATTCATCCATCTTTCTTTTTCCAGAACCTTCGCCTTCTTGGCTGTTCCGGGAAGTTAGCTCTCTGATGAGGTTTTCTTGTTCCTTGCTGGCTGATGACAACATGTCATTTTGGCTTTTTAATTCAGCCAACTCTCGTTGCATCCGGTGCAACATAGCCAGTACCGGGGCATTGGGATCTGGAGTAGCAAACTCATCACGCAGATCCACATAAATCCCTTCACCTTCAGCCATTTCAACTGTACACACTCACAACACAATTTAGCAAAATTTTAAAAATAAATTTTCAACAAACAACCACTTATATTATAACAGTGAGCACCAAATGACAGCCCAATTTGTTTTAACTAGTGCTCCGATACCATTTGTCACACCTCTAGTTAAAGGATTTTTTTTTTTTTTTTTCATATACTTGACTAATTAAGTCCAAAGGTGGCATTTATATTTCTCTTCATGCCACTTCATTAATATATATATATATATATATATATATATATATATTATATTAATATTCAATATCCTACCCATAGGAATTCCAAAGTGCAACTTTACTACATCCAACTAATATATTTTTGGAATTTACCATATACACCATGCATATACCTATGTATTCATATATATATAGAGTTAATATCCTTATATAGGTATGTTTAGAGTCATTATATGGATCTATCTATCACATATGCTACTTGCATATGTAGTCTTTGGCATTTTTAATTTAAGGAGCATATGTATAGAACTTCTGGGTATACATAAAATATATGGATTTAAAATCTTTTGTACAACATATCTTGTATACATAATCCTTGGTAATATTAACTCAAGGAACATGAATCTATATATATCGCATCTACATATATATCATACATATGTCCAACCTTGTTATATAATTTGTTGGAATTTTGCTCTTTTCACAACTTTGGATAACTTGCTTACACCTACATATAAGTTTAACAGATTTTATATACATATATAACATTACCAACTTATATATATATATATATAAAATCTTCCACAAGCTCTCATAATCATCGAACCAATAACCCCCTTGTGACATTAGATAAAGATAATTATATGGGTATTACAATCATTAATCTTAAGTCGCGATCAACGGAGTGTTGTTCTATATATGTATAACGATGCGTTATTTACGTTTTCTCCCCACGTGAACAGATATGGCGTAGTCCACCCACGCATGTACAATCCTGACCGGGGCCTTTACAGTTGCTAATTTCTGTTGTTACGTCTAACGGCGTCAGATGTCTGATGACCACTCTTTTACGCAAACCCTAACCCGTTCGAGCTATTATTATTTGATTTCGTGTGTTTTTTTTTTCAGCAATTGATATTGATCTGGTCCAGTTCACTTATACATGCCGGTTTTCGTATTGTGACAGGGTTTTGTGCAGGACGGGGAAGGACGAGGTGCCACCGTGATCCGTCGTTGAGCTGGGTCGTCTGCGCGCGTCTCGTCCTCTTTCGCCACCGAGTTCCGGGCTCTGTATTCACATGCTTTTGGCTCTGGACCGAGACGACTCATTTTCACATCGGTACTATACCTCCAGAGCAAGAAACCCTGGCTCCTCGCCAGCTGTAGGAGGAAATAGAAAATATCATTTCGACGGTGATGCACTGACGCGTTCTCAGATTTTCTGCGGGTCCGGTACGTCGACATAATTTTTAAATATTATTAGCTTCACCGTCGGGTATACTTGCTACAGCTAGGTTTACTTCCCAAAATCATTCTTGGGATTTCGTGAGACGCTGGCTGCGGGTTGACAGTGTAACCCTACTCGCCCGTACATTTGGCGATGGATTTCTAGGGTTCTCATTCTTATTATTAATCCTTCCTTGCCATCGGAGTCATTAGGTTTCGGGTCGCCCCTGGTGTCTGATTGTTCTTTCCTTCAACGTTCTAGGGGTTCAGTTTATTGATTTGTTTCAGGTATCAGTTTTTCTGATTTACAGAGGGCGATTCCTGTCTTGGTAAAGATCTCTCTCTCTATCCATTTTATATGACCCTATTCCTTGCATTTTCATCAAGTTTATCAACCATTTCGTCAATCTCTATATGACACGGCGTATGGTTTTTTTTTTTCTTTTTATATAGATGCAGGTAAAAGCGAAGGATTAATCTACCACTCTGTATGGAGTTCAACGTTTTGTTTATCCTCATGGTTTCACTATCCCGCTACCCAGACTCACTGTTCCATACATCGGTATATATTTTTTCCTTGGTGTTGTTCATCAGCTAACTACCACAGTAGCCGCCTGGTTTATGGCTCGCTAATTAGGGCCACATGTAGATTTTCGGTTTATATCTATGTTTTAGCGGTAGGGTTATTTATCCCGTAACTTCATTTTAACCATACAGATAGATGGGTACCTTATGCACATTTGCCTAATCGTATTTTCTGTCTTTCTGGTTTATTCGATCCTCGGAAATGGTTTTAAAGAGGAATTTCGATTCCCCACAGAGGTGTGGACTGGCGGCTCACGCTGTACGCACAGGAGTGTAATAACTTAACTCGGCGCTCCCAGTTCGTTTATGATTGTGTTACAATAAGGGTGGAAGTACACGATCATAGTTCGTCTTTCTGTGTTTGTTTAAAATATCTATAGATACCTCGTCCTATTCTTTTACGTTTATGTACATACGCATGATCGTTTAATTTTACCGCAGTCTTTTACTTAACAAATTTGCAAAGGACTCAAGCGCTGTGAGCGCAAGTCCCATGCAAATAAATGAAAGTCACAATAATGAACTCGCATATTTGAACCCTCAGATTTTTTTTTCGTATTGTTGTATGGTTCGGCTCTCTAAATGTACATCCCTTGCTATGTTACTAACATATACTTCTGCGTGAGCTCTTGGCGCGTATTTTATTTTGTTTTGAGGTCGTTTGGCATGTATGTACTCAATGCTACTTTGCGCAGTGGACCTTATTTCTAGGTTAAGTGTTACCACTAGATGTTTGTATACAGGTATAACTCATTTTCATGCGGTGTTAATTTACCTATTTTGTTGTTAAGTTCTTGAATTCCTATTACTGTATACATGTTCTCCCGGAATATTCAAATGCAGTTGTTGACTATCAGTGAATCATTGATTTAACGCATTGTTCTCACTTGTTCCTTTTAACCCATTATACACCCACGTGTATCGTCTTTATTGTAAGTTACGGCGCCTACTCATTTTTTTTTTTTCCTCAATGCATACATATATATGTATCCTATATTGCTTAAATAGAAAATAGTAATGTATAAAATTTCGTTTGCTATGAACATGGTTAACATACATATATTATATATATATATATTTTTTTTTATGCTTATATAGGTATTCAATAAATCCTTCAATAGGGTCTATTCAACCTAACTTAATATCACTACTATAAGGAGTTTTTGTTTTTTTTTTTTACGTGCTATGAATACAATGTACTCAATAATTACTATGAATGTCATCAGTCTCATATAGAGTAGAAATAACTTATTATCTAGAAGAATTTCAAGTTTCACATGCAAGTATCTTTATTTTCTTGACCTCAAATTCTGCTACAATATTGTTCTAATATAATTAAGTACATATAATGTCATCTAGGAGATACATAAACAAGAAAATATTTGATTTTCCATAGAGACTAAGTAACTTCAGATTTAAACCAGCCTTGGTTTAGAGTTTCTGGGGTTTCTACTCTATGGATTTATGGTCTACAACTAACCAGAAACTGGAAGGTGAAAACTTGAAATGGACTCTGGTAAATGTAGTACTAATATCCATCACATTAATTAAATTATTTGTATATATGTAGCCAATTCATGCCATAAAAAAAAAATAGAATAACAAAATTTTCAGAACATACCACAATCTGCAAATGACCAACCTCCCAACCTTAGAATCCTCTTTATCTCCCAGGATTCACCCCCTAGCAGAGATCACCTCCTAGAACAGATCAACCTCTGATCTGCCTAGGAGCAGCTTATTTAAGCTCATATTTCCCCAAAGCATGTTTCTAATTCTGCGTCCAGAATAGCAGGATGCTTTCTTTCCTGTTTAGCCTAGGCTTCCCATTTTGGGACTCTTTAAAGCTGCTTTAAGATTTTCCTCAGCTTTTCCAGCTTTTTTCTCACCTCTTCCCAACTACTCCTCTTCATTGGGGAAATTTAGATTCCTCCTCAAATCTAAATTAATTTCTTTCAAGGATTTTTGAAAGATTTTTGGGGATTTGTTGCCTTATCCATCCTCATGGATTTGGCAAGTGATCTCTAATTCTCATCTTGGTCAAATTGCACAATCATTTTATTTATTTCCTCAAATAAAATATGCAAATACATTCACACCATACTTATCCCTTGGGGTCCACCCCCTTAGGATT
Organism: Pinus albicaulis; assembly: GCA_034641835.2. Taxonomy (NCBI): domain Eukaryota; kingdom Viridiplantae; phylum Streptophyta; class Pinopsida; order Pinales; family Pinaceae; genus Pinus; species Pinus albicaulis. Next base: position 1,496,976,219 of record CM076581.1, read on the forward strand.
TAAGTTCAAATGTCCAACTTTAAAAATTCAACACACAAATTGGGGGTGTTACAAAGGTAAAAAATTATATCTTATCCAACCATATAGACCAAATTTTTCCTCTCAAACCCATGTAGAATATTATAGACTTTTTTTATCCAATTAATTGCAAATTCTTCCTTATATTCTTTGCATGGATTTGATCCTTCGATCTCTAATATACATATATTTTTTCCATGCTTTATAGACATCTAAAACATTACATTTTGAATATATATCTAATTCATTTTGAAATTCAATATGGTATTATTGTCTATGATTTCATTAAGTACTCAACATGTTCATTTTTTATTATTCTTTAGAATTTCATAGATTAATGTTTTTTCTAATCTCTTTCATCGCCATCTTTGAGAACCATATCACCTTGAACAAACATTTTTCCTTTTACTTTCTCCTAATTTAATTATTTATATATCATATAATTTTTTTTGATGTTGTCAATTAGCGTGTTAAATAAAATTCTTTATATATTTCACAAATCATCCAACATATGTTTTATTATCCCCCATAGGTAAATGAAGTATATTTGTTAGCCCACTAGACATCCTACCTTAAAAATTTTAAAGGATTTTTTATTTATTGATCCGTTCACATGTTATAAGTAAATTGTTCATGTGCTAGTATTGCTTCCCAATTATTTCACTTTTTTCCAACAAGACACGTTACTAGGTTATAAAAAATCATATTAACGGCCCTTGTTTTATCATTGGTCTGTGGATGGGACATAAAATTGAAATGTAATCTTATTCCCAACCTTTCCAACAAGGTTCTAAAAAATGGCCAGTGAGTTTACTATTCATATATGAAGTTATATCGATAGCTAAATTGTATAACCCTACACTTTATTTTAAAATAAAAATTCCATGTTTGTAGAATCACAACATTATTTACATGAAGTATAGGTGCCATATTTAAAATTAAGGTGAAAACAAAAAATATGGAATCATTTCCTTTCTAGGATTTGGGTAGTCCCAAAAATAATTCATACTAATATCGTTACTTCATTCATTTGGTACATGTCTGTTTCGTACAAGCATTTTCTTTTACATCTTCAATTCCCACTATGGAAAAGTATACAATATTTAACTCACTTTTACATAATTTCCACATGAAATCCTAACCAATATTTATTTCCTGTACCAGGACCCTTGTCTTATCAAACACAAAGTGTTCTAATAAACCCCCTTTGTGCGTCTCTCTAATTATATTTTCCTTCATTGATCCTTGATGGATATAAATTTCATTATTTTTAAACAAATATATTTCTTAAATGAAGTACTTATATATGATTTTTATGGCATGATTTATCACATATGTTCTAAGATGTAATTTCTGGCAATGAAATCATAACCCTTTCCCTTCAGTAGACTCTCCTTCCCAAAAAATTTCTCAAAAAAACATTTTTTGAGTATCTATATGATCTTTTTAATTTCCCTAAAACTTTACATACAAAAATAACACACAAAGCCGCTTTATAAGTGATCCTCTAAAATCAACCCATCTATGCCTAAAATGAATAGAAAATTTTAAATTTCTGTATTTTATCATAATTGGGGTGAGGTTTATAGGTTGGTCCAAAACCGACTTCGTATATATTTATTACCTCGACAATTCCAACCACTTATTGGGACTATAAATTGATACCTTGTGAAACATAGAACTAGTAGCTTTTCACCCTATTATGAATCTACTTCTCCAATATTTTAAGCTCTTCCCTAGAAAACCCTTGTTTCATGGTCTTCCATCTATATCAATAATCTATTATTGAGCCTCCCTTATCTCCTGTAATGTTTTGGAGTATAATATTGTAAGAGAGGACCTTTTATGACTCAATAAGGACGAATCTAATGGTTCAATTTGGTTCTTGCATCACGTATCGGGTGACTATAATTGATTATATTATTTCTCTTTAAATCAATAAGAAACTCATCTTTCGTTTCTCAATTTTTATGTTTACATGATGTGTTTTGTATTCATATATCTAAAATTTATTTTAACTAAAATTTCCTATTCAAGTTTATTTTGATATTTTTGTTTTGTACTTTTTCTTGTTGTGTTCTCTACCAGCCCAATGAATTTGAGGAGCAAGAGACAAAGATTGGATAATGAGACATATTCCAAGTAAATAATCTCTTAGCATGTTATCTGACTACTAAATGGTAGTTCATTGCAATTTCCTTAGTAATTGGGATGTGCATTTTCTTTTCTTTCATTGGATCCACTAGGGTCTTAACCCTAGCAGTAGGGAACAATTTTGTATAATATAACTAGTAACACCAATCGGGAGACGATTATTTTAATTTCTCTCTTGCATTAGTTGGTTCAAGTTATATTTATCTTCATTTTATTATTTTTCCTTTTATTTACTATGACTCATTAATAGGAAGAAGTGCAACATGATATATCAAAATTACAAGAGAAAGTGCAGCAAATTTCGCTCTCGCAAAGAGCAAAAAAAATGAAATGGAATTTTTGAAGAAAGGCAATAAAGCTAAGATGGATGGTTTGAAGAGTGGCATGGAAGACATGAAAGAAAAAATTGAAGAAATGAAGAAATATATAAAATAATACATGGAAGGTTTGAAGGAAGGTTTGAAAATTTTGATACAAGAAATGATTCCCAATGGAGAAAGGATAGTAGAGGTAACTCATGATGAGAACAAAATAAATTTTAATCATGATTTCATAAACTCTAATCTTGGCTTGAAGACCCACCATATTCGAAATATAGATATGAGTAATTTTTATGGCAAGGATCTCGTAACACGGATACTATAGAAGGAGAAATATTTTTATCTCAATAATGTGAAAAACACACGAAAGCTATGGCTTGCAACTTTACATTTAGAAAAAGGTACATTTGTATGGTATCGATGGATTTTCTCCCGTACGAAAGGAATGGAAGCTAATATGTATGGTTTGAAGAATGTTAGGTCCCTATATTACTAGTATAGTCCCTTATTGTTGTTAGTGTAACCCCCTTATTATTATTGTTGTAGCCCTATAACCCCCATATTGTTATTATTGTGCCCTTAAATTATTATTATTAGGTCAGCTAGGATTAGATTGTGGCCCCATGAACTCTTATATATAGAAAGGAGGTTTTTTCATTTGTATCATCCAAGAATTGTTCATTCATGTAATGTATTGAAGGTTGCCCCCTCGAAGTGGATTATTTCTAAGACACTGATATCCCTTTTCTTGTCTTTTGGGAGCCTGTTTCACAACATTTGGTATCAGAGGTTTGGATTCTAGGGTTTTGCTGCTCCAAATAGGTCATCGTGGAATTTTCACTATAACTTTAATTATACGAAGGTTCAGAAGCTCAAAGTTTTAGAAGGCGAAGCGGAAATCCTAAGGAAGATCGTCGCAAAATTTCAAATCTTGGTTCGCAATATTTTCATAGATATGATATGTGCAAGTTAGGGATTGTTGAAGGCTCCTAAATTTAATCCAAAGAGTCATCGTGGAATTTTTTCCATAACGTTTTTTCTATGAAGGTTCAGAAGCTGAAATGTTCAGAGCGTGAAGTTGAAATCCTGAGGAACCTTGTCCCAGAATTATAGTGTTTGGTGCAAAAAATTTTTGGAGATATGATCTCTGGAAGTTAAGGCTTTTTCAGGCTTCCGAATTTCATCTCAAAGAGGTGATCGGGGGAAAATCTTCATAACTCCCTCTCTGAGCATCGGATTGGAATTCTTGAAGAATCCAAATCAGGTCAAACCTGTGGAATTTGAAAGAATATTTAGAGGGATACCTATGAGTTAAATTTTAGATATTGAAGGTCCGAGATCACAAAGATAATTTAGTTTCGATATCAAGCTCCTCAAAAGCAAGAAAAAGGTGTGTATTTGTTTCCGAATTGCATAAGTTTTGTGTGAAAAATCATTTTGAGGTGATGCCAAGTGCCTATTGATCATATATTTCAGTGTTGGGTTCTGAAATTCCTCCTAAAAAGAATTCAACAACAATTAAGCCCTCAGAATTCTCTACTATGACTCATGAAGATGAATAATTGCAACATGATCTATCAAAATTACAAGAGCAAGTTCACCAAATTTTTCTCTCGCAAGGAGCATCAAAAAATGAAATGGAATTTTTGAAGAAATGCATTGAAGCGAATATGGATGGTTTGAAGAAAGGCATGGAAACTAATATTGATGTCATCAAAGCTAAGGTGGAGGAAATGGAAGAAAAAATGAAGGACAACATGGAAAACATGAAGAATGATCGAAAAGCACACATCGAAGGTTTGAAAAAATTGATACAAGAAATGATTCCCGAGGGTGAAAAGATAGTAGAGGAAACTCATGATGAGAACAAAATAAATGTTAATCGTCATTTCATAAACTCTAATGTCGGATTGAAGAACCATCATATTCTAAAGATGGATATGAGGAAGTGTGCTGGCAAGGATCCCGTAACATGGATACTACAAATGGAGCGATATTTTGATCTCAATAATGTGCAAAACACACAAAAGGTATGCATTGCAACTTTACATTTAGAACGAAATACATTTGTATGGTTTCGATGGCTTTTCTCCCGTAAAAAAAAATTCGCTTGGTCAATTTTTATGGAGGAAATGATAGCACATTATGAGGATACAAAGAGCAACACATTTAGCCAATTGATAAATCTCAAACAAAAGAGTTTAGTGGCAAAGCACATTGAGGACTTCCAAAAATTGAATATAAGGGTAACGTATATTCTAGAGGAACACGTGATTGATGTCTTCATAGGGACTTTGAAAGATAATATCCAACATTAAGTTCGTGTTTGGGAACCTGATTCATTGGAGAAGGCATTCAGGTTGGCAAGAAAATTTGGATGTAAAATTATGGTGACAAGGAAGCCTACCAATGACATCTATAAAGATGGAAGTGTTGCTACTCCTAGACTTCCACAACCTACAAATTTTACACCACAAAAATTGGAAGAAAAAAGAGCAAAAGGGCTTTGCTAAATTTGTGATAGAAAATACACTGAAGGTCATAAGTGCACTGAGAAGAAATTATTTTACATAGATTGTGAAGAGGAGGAAGAAAATGAAGAAGAAACTTCAAAAGTAGAGGATATACATCAGGAAGAAACCCTAGAAGAAGAATAAATGAGTCTGACCATATCATGTAATTCATTGGAAGGAATTACCACTCCCCAAACTCTCAAGATAGAAGGACATATCAAGAAGAAAAAGGTAATAGTGTTGATTGGTTCAGGTAGTACCCATAATTTTATTCATTGTAAGGTAGCCAAGGAATTGAATTGTTTCCTATACCCAGCACCAGAATGTCAAGTGATGGTTGCAAAAGGAGGAACTATAAATTTCTCTAGAAAATGCCATAATATCTGTAGCGTCCCCTCTTAATACCACAACTAACACCACAAAATAAAAATTCTATGTCAGTCACTAATTTACTTCTGACTACTTCCAATCATTGAAGTCAACTCAGTAAGTTTATTTAATCCTATTGATAAGAGGTAACACTCATACATATATAGTTATATATATATTTTGAACACCATTGAGGAATGCCTCTTTATGCAATGATTTTTTCACACCCTATATACTTTGTTTCTACTAATTGGTGACACCTTTATAACCAAATATACTTATACTACCAACCACTATTTCACTAGCGTAAGTACACTTACCTCTTTTGCATGTATTGAATCAATTTGAAATATATTGAATCGATTTGGACATATTAATAATTGTCACAAGTCTTTTATGTTCTTTCCCCATACGATGCAAAGTAGATCTACATGTATATTTATATGTGATTATTCGTAACTTTCATGATGAATTAATATCTCTCCTATGTGTGTTAAGAGTTTTACCCATGCGGTAGGGTTTTTTTGTTTATTATTATTTATCACGCATCCTCTGTTTGAGATTTGTATTAATCGTGGAATGTAAATATGTCTCCGTATTCTGGAATTTATGAGGTTGGCGTGTATTGGAAATATCCGTTCATGTTTTTGTCCTTTCATTTTAATTGCCATCGTATTCGTTGAACCAAGAATTGGTACCACACTTTCATATATTGATTTTATAGAGATTTTACACCAGATATTTATGAATTTTATATTGGCTTCTGCGCAATGGAGGTATCTTTGAATTTAATATGATATTGATTCAGATCTTTTACGTCGACTATGTCGTATTAATCCTGAGGCGTGAACCTTTTGCACCTTGATTATAGATCGTTTGAGAAATGTATGGTTGTGATGCTTTGCTTGGAATTAGGGTTCATACCCTATCGTTCTTATTTAACTTGTCTACCCTCGCTTGCGTTTCTTTTTACCTGATCATTTTTCGTTAAGTGTTTTTGGCACCAGTGCATGGCTTCATCGTCCAAGCTCGAGGATTTTATTTTGAAACCCCGGCATCCTTGGCGTCTTCCATCCGAAGCCTACCAGGTATGAATGGGTTCGTTGCTATCGTTTTCACCATATGTTCATTTCAGTTTTACTCAGGATTTACATGGTATCTCTTTCATGTCTTCTGGTTTGTTTATTGTCTTCTCTCACATTTGATTTCCTTGTCTCTGTAATGTCATTGAGCTATTCTGGTTCTCATGGTAATTCTTTAGCCACGCTGAATGTGATTATATTTGTTTTTCAATTTTGGTCCTCGTATGATATAAATTGTTTGTAATAGTTTAAATGATGGCGTAATTCCTTTGGCTGAGGGTTTTGTCACCCTCTCTTGCCATCGATTTATGAGCGGCCTTTGCTATCAGTACCATTAGCCACTCATTTATTTTTGTTCTCGGTATTTCTATTCACGTTAAATTTATTTGTAACAGTTGTTTGTAATTTTTTTTTTGTTTTATAAGGCACATCTCATCACCGTGTGTATGGTGTTTCCCCAATACGCTGTGTCTAATTCAACCCTCCCATACACGGTAAGGAGTGTGAGGAGTTAAATACTTAGGGTTTACATTCGTCCTGGTTTATTTGAAGTTTTTAGTTCTCCAGACATATAATACGTATTCTTTTCTCACAGATGCTATCTTGGCTTGCCTCGAGAGCGATACTATTACGCTCAGGTAAATATTTCGATTGTTTTGACATTGTTGTTCAACATTCTCAGTTAGTGGAATTGTTAAAATTTTCCGAGGCTAACTCTGTTTCATATTTTGACCTCTACATGTAACGATTGAGGGTTTCATCGAGATTTCCCTTAGTACATAATTCGTTCCTGCTTAGAGTGTTAACAACACTTTCGCTTATTGTTCTAGGTCGGTAAATTCGTTCCTCTGTCTTGACTCAAACGGCTTGTCCTCGGGACTGAGTCGATATGGGGTTTCAGAATATAGGCTTGGCCTTTTTAACCCACATAATTAATTTCATCTTTGTATAATGTAAATTGGGATTCCATTCCAATCCGGACAGTGGGTACTTTGACATAATAAATTTTTTCTATTCGCCCAGATTCAAAATATAATAACCACTAGGCATACTACTATACTTATGTTGGAAGTGCTTCTTCATAAGCATCTGTCTCTTTCATTTAGTACTTAAGTGGACACTTACTTATTTATTTCAGCCTCTGAATATATATATACATATATATATAAGCAGTTATCCATTTTTTTTTTCGCACAGGTGTAATTCTTTGAATTTCCTTTTTCTCTGTATCGACATAATGACGGAGTCTGTTAAATAATTTATAACATTAGAATAGTTGGTGAAATGGCCACCTTATTAATTCAATTTATAATAGGTAGTGTATTGTAGAGGTTGGTTTTCTAGAGTTTTATTTCTTTCGCTTCAGTTCAATATATTCAACCAGAATATATCAAATTCATTCTCTCTATCACTAGACAAAGAATAACCCTCATGGTGATAGTTAGATACATTATGCTCAAATAATTTAACTGGATTTACATTTATGGATAAGCCCCCAATATTACACATAGGCATATGGTTCAGTTTTTATAATCTCTGTAAAATATATTTATATTTTTTTTCACTTTTAATTATACTTGTAATTGAATGCATACTGTGGCTTTTCCTTACATGAGACTTGCATGTATTTTCTCAAATTTAAATTTATAAGATTCTGTTATAATTCCCACTGCCTTTTAACATGTATAAGGATATGACTATGTACATGGGAGAGTAATTTATGTTCTCTTTTTTTCTGCAGAAGTTAGAACTTACTTTTCCACCTAATGATTTTTTCATTTTCTAGCACTACTAGTACAACACTTAACATAATAATTTCTGTGGTATCGAAACAGTTTATAATTTTTATTTCTCTACATAGTCCTTGGGAACAAAATATCTTCCGATTTAAACCTGTATTGGTTTAGAGACTCGGATGGATATTTCTCAAGACTGCTACTATACAGATTTGAAAAGAGCATACACTCCCTTAAATCTGTTAAAAGTACAGAATCTCATACCGTAGCATATACTTATTAATTATCTCATTCTAAATTCAAAATTGATTTAATATTTCCTGAATTTATATTTTCCTAACCCATACATAGAAATATTTGTACATTTACAGAAGTAGATTAAAGTTACAATTCTGATAATTTATGAGAGTAATATATCTCTAGATTTAAACCATTAGTAGGTTTAGAGCTTCTCGATGATATTCCTTATCATTCCTACTCCTACAACTGTACAGAAATTAGAGGATTAACTTCTTCTGAACAGTTCTGTTAAATGTAAGGAATACAAATTTGGGGTTTTGATTTAAGAAACCTCTACAACAATTAACCATTTTGTACAATCACATGCATTTTAATCATCCATAAAATTGTGAACATACCACTTCTGAAGATGACAAACCTCCCAACCTTAGAGTTCCTTTGTCTCCCGAACTCACCCCCGAGCTGAGATCATCTCCTAGAACAGACCAACCTCAATCTGTTATGGAGTAGCTTATTTAAGCTTATGCTCCCCAAATCTTGTTTCTAATTCTGCGTCCAGAATTACAGGATGCTTTTCTTCCTGTTTGCTTAGGCTTCCCTTATTTAGGGAATTTTAAAGTTGCTTTCTACTTTTCCAGCTTTTTACCTCTTCCCAACTACTCTTCACCTCAATGGGGAAATTTAGATTTTTCCTCAAAAATCTGATTTAGAAATTCTTTCAAGGATTTTTGAAAGATTTTTGGGGATAGTCTTAGCCTCTATCCATACCTCATGGATTTGGAAATTGATCTGAAAATTATCATTTGGTCAATATGCACAGAATTATTTTATTTATTTTTCATAATTAAAAATTTAGTTACATTCACACAATAATTTATCCATTGGGGTCCACTCCCCTTTCGATTGCAATTCAAATGTCTAACTTGAAAGAAAACATAAAACTATGGGTGTTACAATATCAAGCTAGCCATGTTGGAATATGTATTGAATAGTCCAATGCTTTCCATCCCAATTGGAGGTGTTGATGTTGTACTAGGAGTACAATGGTTATAGTCTTTAGGGATGGTAGATTTTAATTTTCAAGAAATTTTCAAGAAATTTTTTTCGGAAGGAAAGGAAATCCAATTATGGGGTACCGCAAGGAAGCCAGGAAAGATAAACTGGGATTAATTGCACAATTATGCTCACTAGAAAATCCAACATCAAAATCATCAATTTCTGGAGATCTCCAAAAAGTCTTGGAAAATCATTCCAAGGTGTTTGATACTCCCAAAGGATTCCCACCTATTCGTGATCATGATCATGCTATTCATTTGATTCCAGGAAGTGTTCCTCCAAACATCAGGCCTTATAGATATCCTTATGTCCAAAAGAGCGAAATTGAACGTATGATTGCAGAAATGTTAGAGGCCAGTATAATTCAACCTAGTCAAAGTTTTTTCTATGCTCCAGTAGTATTGGTGCACAAGAAATATGGATCATGGCACATGTGTCCTAATTATAGGGAGCTCAATAAGCTCACTATTAAAGATAAATTTCCCATTCCTGTGATTGATGAATTATTGGATGAATTACATGGAGCAATTTATTTTACCAAGTTGGATCTTCATTCAGGATATCATCAAATTAGAATGAAGATTAAAGATATTCCGAAAACAACATTTCGAACTCATGATGGTCATTATAAATTTTTGGTCATGCCTTTTGGCCTTACCAATGTGCCTTTAATATTTCAAGGGTTGATGAATTCCATTTTCAAAAAATTCCTTAGAAAATTTGTACTAGTATTTTTTGATGATATACTAATCTATAGCATGTCTTGGAAGGATCATGTTCAACACGTTGACAAGGTGCTCAAACTATTGGAGGAGAAACAATTATATGTAAAAAAATCCAATTTTTTCTTTGGAGTACAAGAGGTGGAATATCTGGGTCATATTGTATCTCACGAGGGTGGTAAGGTAGACCCTAAAAAAATTAAATCCATTAAGGAATGGAAAGTCCCCACAACCATAAATCAGTTGTGCAGATTTCCCGGGTTAATAGGGTATTATTGCAGGTTTTTTAAGAATTAAGGGATAATAGCAACACCTTTAACAACATTATTGAAGAAAGATGCATTTTCATAGACTCCTGAAGAAACTCAGGCCTTTGAATGTGATGCCTCAGGAAATGGAATTGGTGTTGTTTTAATGCAAGAAGGAAGACCCATTTCTTTTGAGAGTCATTCAATCAAAGGAAAGTATTTAAAAAAGGCTATTTATGAGAAGGAAATGTTGTCAATACTGCATGCACTAAAGAAATGGAGACCTTGCCTAATGGGAAGGCACCTCAAGGTAAAAATTGATCATGATAGTCTTAAACACTTTTTGGAACAAAGACTCTCTTCAGAAGACCAAAAAAAATGGGTCACAAAGGTGTCGGGTTATGACTTTCAAATCATCTACAAAAAAGGGAAGCTAAATGTTGTTGTAGATGCACTCTCAAGAAAGGATGAAGAGGTGGAAGCATTTCTTTGTGCCATTTCAATTATCCAACCAGATTGGATAACCGACGCAAGGGATGAATGGAAGAAGGATCAAGAAGTGTGGACTCCCATTCAAAAGTTGCATCAACATGCTAGTACATCTGATACATTTAGTTGGAAAAATGATTCGTTATGGTACAAATATCACTTATATATTTTTATAATTGAATGATAAGGATGACACATAAAGTAAATATATTTAGGATAATAATGGTTGTTACAGTGATAAAATATGGTCTTGAGAGTAAAAAATGGTAGAGATAAGATACGAATATGATTTCAAGAGAATTCCAATTGCTCGTCGCAAAATATCCTATTCAACCTAATATTTAATTTGATGCCCTCTCCTCCCCACCTCCCATTTGGCACTGTTACAAATTTCCATAAACATCAATATGTTTTCAATATATTAAAAATTCCTCTTACCATATATATTTAGAAATTTATGACTTTCATTTTTTAGAAATTCAAACCCCCCAATATGAATTCATATGTAATAATATACCTAAATACTTTAAACCTCCCATGGGTATTTCATAGGCCTTAAACCATTTGGAATTTTTGGTCATACATGATTATGTGAACTTTGTCCACATATTTATTACTCTAACTAATAATTTATTATATTTATGCATTTATATTTGTGTTTTGGTCCATTTTCCATTTGTTAAGTACTAGGAACTATTAGACATAATTTTTTGGTGATGTTAGGTTACACATAAAAATTGTTTAGTCTTGCACATAAGGAAGGTACAAAATTACATCTTATCCAACCATGTAGAACAATTTTTTCCTCTCGAACCCATGTAGAATCTTATAGACTTGTTTTATCCAATTAATTGCAAATTATTCCTTATATTCTTTGTATGGATTTGATCCTTCGATCTCTAATATGTTTTTTTTTTTTTTTTTGCTTGCGTTGTAGACATCTAAAACATTACATGTTGAATATATATGTAATTAATTTTGAAATTCAATATGTTATCATTGTCTATGATTTTATTAAGTAATAAACATGTTCGTTCTTTCTTCTTCTTTAGAATGTCATAGATTAATCTGTTTTCTAATCTTTTTCATCACTATCTTTGAGAACCATATCACCTTGAACAAATATTTTTCCTTTTAATTTCTCGTAATTTCATTATTTATATATCATATAATTTTTTTGATGTTTTCAATTAGCATGTTAAATGAAATTATTCATATATTTCACAAATCATCCAACATATGTGTTATTATCCCCCGTAGGTAAATGAAGTAGATTTGTTACCCCACCAGACATCCTACCTTAAAATTTTTAAAGGATGTTTTATTTATTGATCTGTTCACATGTTATAAGTTATCCATTCATGTGCTAATATTGTTTCCCAATTCTTTCACTTTTTTCCAACAAGACACATTACTAAGTTATAAAAAATCGTATTGAAGACCCTTGTTCTATCATTGGTTTGAGGATGGCACATAAAATTGAAATGTAATCTTATTCTGAACCTTTCCAACAAGGTTCTAAAAAATGGCCAGTGAATTTACTACTCATATATGAAGTTATATCGATAGGTAAATTATATAACCCTACACTTTCTTTTAAAATAAAAATTTCATGTTTGTAGAATCACAAATTTATTTACATGAAGTATAGGTGCCATATTTAAAGTTAGGGTGACAACAACAAATATGGAATCATTACCTTTCTAGGATTTGGGTAGTCCCAAAAATAATTCATACTAATATCCTTACTTCATTCATTTGGTACATGTTTGTTTCGTATAATAATTTCCTTTTACTTCTTCAATTCCCACTATGGAAAATTCTACAATATTTAACTCACTTTCTCATAATTTCCTTGTGAAATCCTAACCAATATTTATTTCTTGTACCAAGACCCTTGTCTTATCAAACCCAAAGTGTTTTGATAAACCCCCTTTGTGCATCTCTCTAATTATATTTTCCGTCATTGATCCTTGATGGATATACATCTCATTATTTTTAAACAAATATATTTCTTAAATGAAGTACTTATATATGATTTGTAGGGCATGATTTATCACATATGTTCTAAGATGTAATTTTTGGCCATGAAACCATAACCCTTTACTTTTAGTAGACTCGCTTTCCCCAAAAAGTTCTCAAAAACACATTTTTTGAGTATCTATATGCTCTTTTTAATTTCCCTTAAACTTTACATACAAAAATAAAACACAAAGCCCCTTTATAAGTGATCCTCTAAAACCAACCCATGTATGCCTTAAAAATGAATAGAAAAAATTAATTTTTTATATTTTATCATAATTGGGATGATTTTTATAGGTTGGTCCAAAAACCACTTGGTATATATCTATTACCTCAACAATTCCAACCACTTATTGTGACTATAAATTGATACCTTCTGAAACATAGCACTAGCAGTTTTTCTCCCTATTACGAGTCTACTTCCGCAATATTTTAAGCTCTTCCCTAGGAAACCATTGTTTCATGGTCTTCAATCTATATCCATAATCTATTATTAAGCCTCCTTATCTCATGTGATGTTTTGGAGTATAATATTGTAAGAAAGGACCTTTTCTGACTCAATAAAGACGAATCTAATGGTTTAATTTGGTTCTTGCGTCAAGTATCAGGTGACTGTAATCGATTATATTATTTCTCTTTAAATCAATAAGAAAATCATCTTTCCTTTCTCAATTTTTATGTTTACATGATGTGTTTTGTATTCATATATCTGAAATTGATTTTAACTAACATTTCATATTCAAGTTTACTTTGATATTTTTGTTTTGTACTTTCCGTTGTTGTGTTCTCTACCAGCCTAATGAATTTGAGGAGCAAGAGACGAAGATTGGAGAATGAGACATATTCCAAATAAATAATCTCTTACCATGTTATCTGACTATTATGTTGTAGTTCATTGCAATTTACTTATCTGACTATTATATTGTAGTTCATTGCAATTTACTTATTAATTGGGATGTTCATTTTCTTTTCTTTCATTAGATCCGTTAGGGTCTTAACCCTAGCAGTAGGGAATAATTTTGTATAATAGAACTAGTAACACCAATCAGGAGACAATTATTTTAATTTCCCTCTTTCATTGGTCATTTCAAGTTATATTTATCTCCCTTTTCTTATTTTTCTTTTTAAATTCCCATTCAACTTGTTATGATAACCATCCTATTATTCCCAACCTTCCAAATGTGTCCCTATAATATATTATTGTAGAAATTATTCCTGTTATAGATATTATATAACATATAAATGTCTATGCATGATCATTTACCTCAAAAATAAATGATTAAAAAATAAAGTCTTATATTTTAGCTTTAGACCATGGGTTTCACAAAAAGAGGTATTCATATTGTACTTAGTACTAGAAATTATGAATTTCTTTTCAAGTCCTACTAGCATAATTAGATTTTTAAGGGGTTTTTAATGTAATATGACTAAGGTTCAAAACTAATTGCAGTTAGGGAGAGACACAATGCTAGGTCTGTATATTAATAGTGTGGTTCTATACTGTTGTTAGTGTATCCCCCTTATTGTTATATTTTTACCCCCTGTAACCCAAATATTTTTATTATTGTGCCCTTACATTATTATTGTTAGGCCGGCTAGGATTATATTGTGACCCCATGGACTCCTATATATAGAAAGAATATTTTTTCATTTGTATCATCCAAGAATCGTTCATTTATGTAATGTAAAGTAGGTTTCCCCCTCAAAGAGGCTGATTTAGAAGGTGTTGATGTCTCTTTTCTTCTATTTCTAGGCTTGGTTTCATAACATTGGTACCAGAACTTTGGATTATATGGCTTCGCTGCTTAAAACAAGTCATCGTGGAATTTTTTCTATAAATTTTTTTCTATGAGGTTTCAGACACTAAACAAAAACCCATTTCAAAGAGATCTTGGGTAACTTCATGTAAGAATTTGAGATCTTGGTTCAAAATAGTTTCAGAGATATGATCTGTGGAAGTTGGGATTTTTGGAGGCTCGTGAATTTCATCTCACGGAGGTGACCTTAGGAAAATATTCATAACTCTCACTTTGAGAATTAGATTGGAATTCTCTAAAACAAGGCTGCAAGTACACGAAATGTAGTTTCCCTTGTATCAATTTCAGATCTAAAGGAGGAAATAGTGACACGTGGCACACAGTACAAATTCGCATTACTAAACTAGTCCATAATTTGGTCATTGTGGGAGATTGGGCATAGCCTTGTCTTGAATAATAAAACTCAAGTTAGTATTGTGGCATTCGAAAGAAGATTCATAGGGATAACACAAGATCGAATTTCAAATATTGAAGATCTAAAATCATAGAGATAATTCCATTTCAATATCAAGATCCTCAAAAGAAAGAAAAAGGTGTGTATTTTTTTCCAAATTTCATAAGTCTTATTTGAAAAATCTGTTTGAGGTCATTCCAAGGGCATATTGAAGCATAGATATTAGTACCGGGTTCTAAAATCCCCCCTAAAATGAATTCAAAACCAATTCAGCCCTCAAAATACTCTACTATGACTCATGAAGAGGAAGAAGTGCAACATGATATATCAAAATTACAAGAGCAAGTGCACCAAATTTTGCTCTCGCAAAGAGCAAAAAATAAAAATGAAATGGAATTTTTGAAGAAAGGCATGGAAGCTAAGATGGAGGGTTTGAAGAAAGGCATGGAAGCTAAGATGGATGGTTTGAAGAATGGCATGGAAGACATGGAAGAAAAAATTGAAGAAATGAAGAAATAAATAAAAGCATACAAAAAATATTTGAATGAATGTTTGACAAAGTTGATACAATAAATGATCCCTAACGGGAGAAATATAGTAGGGGAAACTCATAATAAGAGAAAAATAAAATTTAATTGTGATTTCACAAACTCTAATATTGATTGAAGACCCACCATATTCTAGTGATCGATATGAGGAAGTTTGATGGCAAGGATCCCGTAACATTGATAATACATATGGAGCAATACTTTGATCTCAATAATATGCAAAACACACAAAATGTCTACCTTGCAACTTTATATTTAGAAAAAAATACATTTTTATGGTATCGATGGCTTGGATCTTGTAAACAAATTGTCACTTCATCAATTTTTACGAAGGAAATGATAGCACATTATGAGGATACAAAGAGCAACACATTCTTTAGCAAATTGATAAATCTAAAAAAAATTGGTTCAGTGGTGGAGCACATTGAGGACTTCCAAAAATTGAATATAATGAGGAAAAAAAAATTGATGTCTTCATAGGGACTTTAAAGGATAACATCCAACATGAGGTTTACCTTTCAGAACCTAGTTCACTGGAGAAGGCGTTCAGGTTGGCAAAAAAAAAATTAAATGTAAAATCATGTCGACAATGAAGCCTTCCAACCACATCTATAATTATGGAAGTGTTTCTACTTATATAATTCCACAACCTACAAGGTTGACACCAACCACCTACTAGGACTATAAATTGATACCTTGTCAAACATAGCACTAGCAGTTTTTCTCCCTATCATGAGTTAGTTCACTAATATTTTAAGCTCGTCCCTAAGAAACCCTTGTTTCATGGTCTTCAATCTATATCCGTAATCTAGTATTGAGCCTATGTAACACCCCCAAGTTCTATGCTTTTCAAATTAGACATTTGAACATAAATCCATAGGGGAGTGGACCCCAATGGATAATTATTGTGTGGATATGGTTAACTATTTATTTATGAAAAAATAAATAAAATATTGTGTATGCACTATGATCAGATGAGAAAGTGAGATCACATGCCTAATCCATGAGGTGATGGAAAAGGAAAAGACTTTCCCCAAAATCTTTCAAAAAATCCTTGAAAGAAATTATTTCTAATTTAGATTTTTGAGGAAAAATCTAAATTTTCCCCAATGAAGAGGAGTAGTTGGGAAGAGGTGAGAAAAAGCTGGAAAAGCTGAGGAAAAGCTTAAAGCAGCTTTAAAGAGTCCCAAAATGGGAAGCCTAGGCTAAACAGGAATAAAGCATCTTGAAATTCTGGATGCGGAATTGGAAACAGGCTTTGGGGAAAGCATAGCTTAAATAAGCTACTCCAGAACAGATTGAGGTTAGTCTGTTCTTGGAGGATCTCAGCTCGGGGGTGAGTTCTGGAGATAGACGAACTCTACGGTTGGGAGGACTGGTCATAGTATCGGTATGCATGCATAATTTTGGAGATTTATTTCAGTTTGTATTAAATATATCAATGGGTTATGAATTGTGATGTTATGGTTCATTATGCAATTTATGAATTGTTATGTTATGGTTCATTATGCACATTTTAGATTGATTATTTGTTCAGTTACTCATGTAATTGCAAACTAGAGCTATTGATAACAGAGATAAATGGTTGGATTATAGGGATGAGTACCTTGTAGTAATGAAGTAGAGATGATAGATTGTTTGAATATTTAATCTAATAACAATGTACAGGTGTAGCTTGCTATCTTTTAAATGAATATTTAATTGCTGTGGGTATAAACAGAAAGTGTTAGCAAAACAGTAACCAGGAATAGCAAGTACAAAACCACTACATCTGTAATAACAGTATTGCTGGTAGTAGAATGGTCATACTGAAATGACAAGGATTGTAGGACTCAGAATTGTATTGTTTTATGTCATGGAAGTTTAATTATGTGAAACCAAAAATTAACTCCTAACTAAGAACGAGGAACTAAATCTAGAGAGGATAAAATATCAACTTCGGTTTCCTTACTTCTATTTGATTGGAGGAAACTTTCTAAATCCTATATTTCCAAGGGAAGAGTTTAAGAGGCATCATAATTGCAAGTATGTTGAATAATCATAACAAGAATATAAGGGAAGAGCCCTACAGTTATCTGTGATAAAAGTATGTGTAAAGGAAGTTTGTAAGCATATTTAAAAATACTAAGAAAAGAGCATCTATTTACCTTCCATATAACCTGCTGAAAAAGTAGTTGGAGCAACGAAGGTTAACTGAATATAGATAGATGTATATGTGGATGCATACATCTATACCTTGATGCTGAAACTTTATGATTATGGATGCTGAAAAGTCTATAAGGCTTGCAAACTAGAAAGTTTGAGGAAGGGCCTATTGATCAGCTAGAGTTGGACAAAACTCTGGAAAAACTGACCTGCGAAATATAAACTAAAATATCTATATATATATATAAGTCAACTAGAGGAATTATTCTTATGGAAATTCTTACATTCCCATGGTGGCCTATAATTACTAAAAAAAGAAATTAAATACCGGATAACAGTATAAATTTGAAATGAATTCGATAGAAAACGTTTGAATGTTATCTGGTGCATGACTCAGAGTATATTTGAGTTAAGTGGATAAAAAAGCTGGGTCTGGGAGACGTGAAAAATGGTATCAGAGGCCAAGTTGAGAAAACTGGGCAAGTTGTGTGCTCACTCAAAAATGTTGAGTTACTGTACATTGAACAATACTAAGGGATACAGCTACAAACCATGATTAAAGAGAACAAGCTGTAGGTAGATCTGGGTTGGGGGAGGAAACATGCCAGATCCTAAGTCTATGGATGCCAAAATGATTAAGGAAATATTAATGAAATATTAATATTTATTTCAGACTTGTGTAGGTGAGAAATGGAAGTTAAAACTGATTATTTAATTTCCAGATTACATATAACTATCCTTGGAATTGTTTTAATTGAACAAGGTTGAAGTTTAATGAAGTATGTAGTCCATGCATTTAACAAAACTGGTCTAGTAGAAAAGTATCAGATGTTTCAGGAATTACAAGTCTAAATGCTATAATATATTATGCAAAATTTAATGATACAAATCTGTTGAAGTGGAGGCCTAGCAAGATCTTCTTGATGATGGAAATCAGTTGTTGAGACATTGTGGAGTTCTCCGCTTGTAAGATTCATATCGAACCGCCCCCATGTTCTGTTGGTTCTCCAACAGAGGGAGAATAATACTGTCTAAAGAAGTCATCTTCACCCTGATTATCACATATCATACAATCGGCATCCTCCGACACAAATCAAATAAGGTTAAAACAAGGTTGG
Source organism: Pinus albicaulis (assembly GCA_034641835.2). NCBI lineage: Eukaryota > Viridiplantae > Streptophyta > Pinopsida > Pinales > Pinaceae > Pinus > Pinus albicaulis. The sequence goes on from CM076581.1 coordinate 1,496,995,210, forward strand.
TTTACATCTGAAGGTACCTAGCTCTCCATAGATGATGTAACCTCTAACTTGTTTCTGATACATCTATAAAAGTGAGATTATGAGTATGCTAGAAAATGTTAGTAGTAGAACTGAAATCTATATATCATAATGGAAACTACAAAAGAGGAGAAAAGACTTAGCTCATACTTTGAGTAAATACCATCAAAAAAGAAATTCTGCTCTATGCAAATTTTATAGCAGGAATAGCTCAAAATTCTAAAGTAAATCCGCTTTTAAAAACTTTAAAATAACCATTATAGAGTTAGATTCAAATGTAAACAATAATTTTACATCCCCCTTGAAAGGGTCAAGAAGGCTTCAGGCCATGGATTTAAAAACCAGACCCTTTTGTCCTTCTTTCAATTAAAAACGTGACCTCGAACGTAATAGTTCAAATATCAAACCTATGAAAACAAGTTCACTAGAAGAATCCTTTAGCTCTAAGGCTAGCCACAGAAGCAGGAGAAAAACCTGGACAAAGGAAACCATAGGTTAGTGGATAGCCGAAACCATCAAACATTGGGTGCAAATGAAGAAGAAGGTTGGGTAGTACAAGAAAAGAACAAAAAAATCTAGATTAAACATTAAAATGTGCAGAGGAAGAGGGGCGGAAATGTAAACAACATTGACAGCAACCAAGAAAAAAATATAGATGGGTATGGATGTCTATTGTTGTAGAATGCCCTAAAACGTAGGACCATATATACAGACCTCACATGGCCAGCACTTGCTAGTTCCATGAATGAGAAAGATACGGCAACACTTCTCAGTGCCACAGCCACAGATCTGGGCGACACTTGGCAATGTGAAAACCGCACATCTCATGGTAATATCACACGACGAATCTCTATGGTATTCATCGGTATGGGGAGGGGATCCCTTACCTACCCTGTGTGCACAGGAAGGATATTTAGAAACTCACAAAAGAAACAGGTATCAAATCCTTAGGGGGTTGTGGAAATTGAAATTCGTGCTGAAAAGGAAAAAAAACCGTAGAGCTTACGAAGTTACATTGGGGGGAAATTTCAACAAACCAAATCTTGGAGTGCCATGAGCCCCTCTCATTAACCAAACTCACTAGATAACACTACGAAAAGGGTAAATAGGAAATAAAAAGAAAAACCATGGCCATGTATATATAAAAGGGAACTCACCAGTGAAGACAAGGGTTCGTGGAGCCATGGTTTATGGGAGGAAGTGCATTCTAAGCCTCCAAGAAAAAATTCTGTTGAACCCATAAACCCATTGCAACCATTCACTGTTACGATTAAAATATTAGCAAGCCTGCAATGAAAAAATTTCACAAGGAGTACAAAAAAATAGATATGAGTATTCGAAATAATATAAAACAGAGATAAGATCCAGAGAAAGGGAGAGAAACCTTATCTCATGGTAATATCACACGACGAATCTCTGTGGTATTCGTCGGGTAGACTGGCAATCAAATGTTGGTCTGGAAAAAAAAAAAAATCACCAGGTGAAACCCATGAAAACTTATGTGAAGTGCATAAACCGAGGGATAGGGTTTACCTCATTCTTTCAGAGAACCTATAACAAAAATCAACTAGAAACTATTGAATTGATACCATAACAAGTGGTTGAATGAAACTCAAGATGCATAAACCTAATGTGATAACTTAACCATGGAGAAGGAGGGTTTTACGTGGATATATCTCTTTCTACCACCGAGAGGGAAGTCTATGCTACCTGTCCAAATTTGTAAATAGAGAAGGCATGGAACCATCTCCTTTAACGAGCAAGTATAGGTTGGAGTGATGAGACCATGGACGGGACATGCAAATGAAACGAAGTATGGAGAAATAGAATACCGCCATCCAACGAGTTTGGGTTGAATGTATAGAAAAAAAAAACCATTTCCTCTCAACGGCAATGATCGAGTATTGCACACAATCCCGAGGGGGATTTGACAAACCCTAACGTGTAAAACCAGCGGTACCAGGAAGCGTTGTTATTTTATTTAACCCTAAATTTTCAGTACCGCACCGACGGTAGTTCGGCCCAAGCACTGCTATCTGGAATGTCGATGCGAGCCGTATCGATGGGCCTCCGAAATTGTGTTGACACCTGCCAAGTTCATCAGGCGGAAGTACAGGGGTTGGAAAACCGCATATTCTGGAATTTGAAGAAATCCACTCCAACCTGTACCCGGGAAAAATCTCAGTGCATGGGCATGAGACACGTAGGGTTCCTACCTCCCGAGACGGGTTGAGGGGCTGTGATGAGTACTCGAACAGCGGCATGTGGTACACTGCCGTGGCAGGTTCACTATCCGAACACTCTAGTAAAGTGAAACGCATTGGTACCTGTCACACAAACAAACGAAACTTGTTAATACTGGCGTGTGAGAAATTAGCGATGAGCTATTGCCGACTTAAGTTATATTATCGTAGTGGTTCATAACATATAGATTTTGAATTAATACACCGGAGACAGGTTTATTTAACGATGATTGATATGGTGGGAGCTACACACCCCGTAATGTGCGTTAAGGTTTGCATATGTCCATTATATATATAACGACCCCCCCTTAGACTAAATTATAATCACCATTGATGTGAACATATTCCTTACCTTGGGTGTAATTAAATAATAGTTAAACGATTTTGTATCATGGGAATCGAGAGGGGTAATACCCCCATTTCTTACATTATATGTAATTTAAAGGCTTTTGTACCATTGGGTTTGAAAAAGGTAATGTATCCATGTTATGTTAGGGGGGGTGTAAAGGAAAATAAAATAAGTTTAGGAGAGGGGAATTTTAATTAAAGTAGAATTTAAACTTTAATTTAAAAAAGTGGATTTTAAATTAAAGTTTAATTTAGTTTAATAATTTCAGAAGAGGTGGATTTAGTTATTACTCGTTATTAGTTATTAAAATTAGTTAAAGTGGATTGGGGTGAGTAGGACAATACTTATATATTTATTATATATATATATATAAGTATATAATTGGGAAATATATATATATATATGAATATATATTTTGAGGATTCTTCTAAGTAGAAATGGTAAGAGGTAGTATCACTACTAGAAATCAAAGAAGATACTTGAAATAGAGGTCAAAAAAAGGTACCATACTTGAGATCCTGGAAGGAAAAATTAAATTTAGGATTAATAAAGTTATAAAAGAGGGTTATACGTGTGGAGGATGAATTGAATAAGGTAAGGTGTTATGTGAAACTAAGGTAAGAGTTTTGATAGACTACACAAATCCGTTGCAGATATTTAAAGTTGGAACCGTTAACTCTATAGAAATTTGGGATTGTACCCGGTATACATAGCACTAAGCTCAAGAATGATATATACATAGTAGTTGTATACGAAACCTTTTTTGGTTAGAAATACTACCATACAAGCTAAGGAATAAACCCTTGTTATTAAAAAAGGAGATTTTAAAATCTTAAGTTGATGTCATGGGGTTTTTATGTAGTATTTTTATTAATGAAAGGATGGCATATTATTATGGAAAGTGAAGAACTTAATAGAAACATAAAATATCGTGTGAGGGTTGTGAAATATAACCCCCTATTAAGTTATGACTAGGTGTCGATGTATAACATGGCATGTGAAGTGAATTAGAAAAAGAGACGAGTAAAACTATCGGTTTCACAATTATTATCGAGAAAGAATACCTCTAAGAAGAAAGGTGATAAATGAGGTTGGATAGTTGGATGATCATTCCCAACTAGAAATATACATCATGAATTAAGAGAAGAGGTGAAATGAGAAAGAGTACAAGCACTTATGTAAGTATAAGTCAACGTAACAAATAAATATTCAAGGTCGAAAGTTGGGATGATAATCATATATGATTATTATAATGGCTTTGAATTAACACATAATTTCATATGTGACATATGAAATTTAGATTTAGTATATATGTGGAATGGTTGTTAAGGAATTTTAAAAGAAAAATTTATACACCTATAAACCCCATTGGAGTGTGGTGGAATTGAGTATAAATAATTATGTGGGCAAGAATATATATCTATAGGGAAATTAACCTTCAGGATAAGGTTAAGAAATGGATATATGTAATTAAAACTGAAGTTAAAAGTTGGGAGTGTAAGAAAACTAAATTAGAATTTTATTAATATTCATTATAACAATAAGTTGATTAGAAGCATGAAAAGATATAAATGAATAATTGTGGGGTGATATATGTTCCTAATATGTATATAATACTATGTGTTACCATAGTTATTGGAACAAAAGAAGAAGGAAAGCTTATATTGGAACATATAGAGAAAGGTGGATAATAGAAAAATGACAATTTATATTTAATAGAGGTATATTAAATATAAATTGTAAATTCTTAAATTCCTATTAAGGATATATATATATATAAAATAATAATAATTATCATGAGAAATGATAGATTAAAATGAAACAAATTGCACGTGGGACATAAGTTAAATCTACAATTAACATTACAAATATAGGTGATCTTGTTATATGTTATAATGTTAACTTTGTTGAATTGTATCAATATAATATCTTCATACATGATAGATTATTTCAGTTCGTAAAGTTCAAACTTTATACCCACGGGATTAAGGGAGAAGAAATAATTCACTGGAAAATATTAAAAGTGAATTCACCTTAAAAGTTGCAAGTAAAGTGGAAGGACATATTTTACCAAATGGATAGAAATATTATTACTCAAATTATGGTTAAAGGAGAAATAAACACTATTGTAGTAGATTAAGTGGTCAAAGTAGAATGTGAATAAATTTTTTTTTTTTTTAAGTAAATGTATAAATTATGGTAATTCTTTCAAATTCCATTTTGACATTTTCAAGTAGTAATACTTGTGAATGTGATGAATGATAGTAATTAAATGTATTCACACTATAAAATTTTGTTGGTGAAAATTTTATGTAAATTTCCCGAGTCTTAAATTCAAGGATAGGGGAAATAGTGTGAAATCATACAGCTACCAAAAAGGAAAAAAAAAAAAAAAAAGAGAGAAGGTACTGGAAGTACATCTATGAACTGAGAAAGGGTAAGCATAACCATGCATATGATACAATTGTTTTCTTTCATTTATGAGTACTAATGAAAAGTTGTAAAATTGTATAGCCAAGTGTGTAACAGGAAATTGTACACTCTGGAAACAAGGAGAAAAAAAAAAGGGTGAAGATAAATCACCTAGAAAATCAAGAAAAGCTGAACTGGACCAAGTTGAGTAAGGAAAGAATCTCACTGAAAAACAAGAAGGGATAAGTAGTGTACTAAAAGTGCACTAAACTATTATAAACCTGAACGGTTTGACTAATAACTGAATTTCTTAAGTTTATTGAAATGCAGAATGTTGTTGTGGATTATCAATTGTATGTACCTGACATTACTTACATTGGTATGAATTGTGGACAGAGAAAACAGAATAAAAGATTTTCTAGACATACTTCTTGCAAAGAAGTAGAAAAAAAAATCAACTGCATAAAGCAGGAGAGTACTCTGCTGGAAACTAAGCAAGAACGAAGAAGAAATCTTCGTCAAAGTTGAAAAAGTCAACGCTAAAGTGTAGCACCGAGGAAGGTGTTGGAAGGGGGGGAAACTAATGGCTTATAAACTAGCCCTACCCTTGCATATTGAATTTCATGATGTGTTTCATATCTCCTTGTTGGAAAAATATAATTTTTGTACATGATGCTTCTCACATTATTGATTGGAATGTGGTCCAGGTGGAACCAGAAGAGGAATTCCTTCCAGAGTCGCTTCAAATCTGAAAGCGGGAAAAATAAATAAATTGAATTACGAAATTAAACAGTAGCTAGAGTAAAGGTGCAGTGGAGCACTTTACTGCTGAAAGAGCTACATGGAACAGAGAAGCTAAGATGATGGAACAGCATTCATAATTATGTTCAAAATAAACTAAGTAGATAGTTGTCAACACCGAGGACGGTGTTTATTTTCAAAGGGGGAATATGTAACACCCCCAAGTTCTATGCTTTTCAAATGAGACATTTGAACATAAATCCAAAGGGGAGTGGACCCCAATGGATAATTATTGTGTGGATGTGGTTAACTATTTATTTATGAAAAATAAATAAAATATTATGTATGCACTATGACCAGATGAGAAAGTGAGATCACATGCCTAATCCATGAGGTGATGGAAAAGGAAAAAGACTTTCCCCAAATATTTCAAAAATCCTTGAAAGAAATTATTTCTAATTTAGATTTTTGAGGAAAAATCTAAATTTTCCCCAATGAAGAGGAGTAGTTGGGAAGAGGTGAGAAAAAGCTGGAAAAGCTGAGGAAAAGCTTAAAGCAGCTTTAAAGAGTCCCAAAATGGGAAGCCTAGGCTAAACAAGAATAAAGCATCCTGAAATTCTGGACGCAGAATTGGAAACAAGCTTTGGGGAAAGCATAGCTTAAATAAGCTACTCCAGAACAAGATTGAGGTTAGTCTGTTCTTGGAGGATCTCAGCTCGGGGGTGAGTTCTGGAGATAAAAGAACTCTACGGTTGGGAGGACTCATTACAGATTTCCAGAGGCGACATAATTTGGAGATTATTTTACTAGGATGAATATATTTGGTCAGTTATGAATTGTGATGTTATGGTTCATTATAAATTTAAGGAATTGTTATGTTATGGTTCATTATGCACATTTTAGATTGATTATTTGTTCAGTTACTCATGTAATTGCAAACTAGAGCTATTGATAACAGAGATAAATGGTTGGATTATAGGGATGAGTACCTTGTAGTAATGAAGTAGAGATGATAGATTGTTTGAATATTTAATCTAATAACAATGTACAGGTGTAGATTGCTGTCTTTTAAATGAATATTTAATTGCTGTGGGTATAAACAGAAAGTGTTAGCAACCCAGTAACCAGGAATAGCAAGTACAAAACCACTAAACCTGTAATAACAGTATTGCTGGCAGTAGAATGGTCATACTGAAATGACAAGGATTGTAGAACTCAGAATTGTATTGTTTTATGTCATGGAATTTAATTATGTTAAACCAAAAATTAACTCCTAACTAAGAACGAGGAACTAAATCTAGAGAGGATAAAATATCAACTTTGGTTTCCTTACTTCTATTTGATTGGAGGAAACTTTCTAAATCCTATATTTCCAAGGGAAGAGTTTAAGAGGCATCAGAATTGCAAGTATGTTGAATAATCATAACAAGAATATAAGGGAAGAGCCCTACAGTCATCTGTGATAAAAGTATGTGTAAAGGAAGTTTGTAAGCATATTTAAAAATACTAAGAAAAGAGCATCTATTTACCTTCCATATAACCTGCTGAAAAAGTAGTTGGAGCAACGAAGGTTAATTGAATATAGATAGATGTATATGTGGATGCATACATCTATACCTTGATGCTGAAACTTTATGATTATGGATGCTGAAAAGTCTATAAGGCTTGCAAACTGGAAAGTTTGAGGAAGGGCCTATTGATCAGCTAGAGTTGGACAAAACTCTGGAAAAACTCACCTGCGAAATATAAACTAAAATATCTATATATATATATAAGTCAACTAGAGGAATTATTCTTATGGAAATTCTTACATTCCCATGGTAGCCTATAATTACAAAAAAAAAAAGAAATTAAATACCGGATAACAGTATAAAATTGAAATGAATTCAATAGAAAACTTTTGTATGTTATCTGGTGCATGACTCAGAGTATATTTGAGTTAAGTGGATAAAAAAGCTGGGTCTGGGAGACGTGACAGCCTACCTTATCTCATGTAATGTTTTGGAGTATAATATTGTAAGAGAGGACCTTTTGTGACTCAATAAGGATGAATCGAATAGTTGAATTTGGTTCTTGCGTCAAGTATCAGGTGACTATAATCGATTATATTATTTCTCTTTAAATCAATAAGAAACTAATCTTTCCTTTCACAATTTTTATGTTTACATGATGTGTTTTGTATGCATATATTTGAAATTGATTTTAACTAACATTTCCTATTCAGGTTTATTTTGATATTTTTGTCTTGTACCTTGTCTTGTTGTGTTCTCTACCGGCCCTAGGAATTTGAGGAGCAAGAGACAAAGATTGGAGAATGAGACATATTCCAAATGAAGAATCTTGTAGCATGTTATCTCACTATTATATGGTAGCTCATTGTAATTTCCTTAGTAATTGGGATGTGCATTTTCTTTTCTTTCATTGGATCTATCAGTGTCTTAACCCTAACATTTGGGAACAATTTTGTATAATAGAACTAGTAACACCAATGGGCAGACAATTCTTTTAATTTCTCTCTTGGATTGGTCGGTTCAAGTTATATTTATCTTCCTTTTCTTATTTTTCTTTTTATATTCCCTTTAAAGTTGTTATGATAACCATCATGTTGTTCCCAACCTTACAAATGTGTCCCTAGAATATTTTTTGTATAAAGTATTCCTCTTATAGATATTATATCACATATAAATGTTCTATTCATGATCATTTACCTCAAAAATAAATGATTAAAAAATGAAGTCTTATATTTTAGGTCTAAACCATGGATTTTAAAAAAAGAGATATTCATATTGTACTTAGTACTAGAAATTATGAATTTATTTTCAAGTCCTACTAGCATATTTAGTTTTCTGAGGGGTTTTTAATGCAATATGACTAAGGTCCAAAACCAATTGTAGTTAGGGGGAGACACAATGTTAGGTTTGTATATTAATAGTGTAGTCCCATATTGTCTTTAGTGTATCCCCCTTATTGTTATTTTTGTACTCCTGTAACCCCCATATTGTTATTATTGTGCCCTTACATTATTATTGTTAGGTTGGCTAGGATTATAGTGTGAACCCATGGACTCCTATATATAGAAAGGAGGTTTTGTCATTTCTATCATCCAAGAATTGTTCATTTGTGTAATGTAAAGGAGGTTTCCCCATCGAAGCGATTGATTTCTAAGGTTTTGATGTCTCTTTTATTCTATTTTTGGGCTTGGTTTCATAACATATGGTACCAGAGCTTTTGATTATAGAGCTTCGCTGCTTCAAATAGGTCATCGTGGAATTTTTGCTATAATTTTTTTCCTACGAGGTTTCATACACTAAACAAAAACCCATTTTGAATAAATCCTAGGTAACTTTGTGTAAGAATTTCAAATCTTGGTTCGCAATATTTTCGAAGATATTATTTGTGGAAGTTAGGGGTTTTGGAGGCTCCCGAATTTAATCTCAAAGAGGTGAACTTGGGAAAATCATCATAACTCTCTCTTTGTGCATCAGATTGGAATTCTGTAAAACATGGTTGCAAGTACACAGACTGTAGTTTCCCTTGTATCAATTTCATATTCTAAGGAGGAAACGGTGACATGTCGAACATCATAAAAGTTCACTCTACTAAGTTAGTCCATAATTAGGTCATTGTGGGAGATTCGGCATAGCTTTTTCTTGAAGAATAAAAATCAGGTTAGTCCTGTGGCCTTCGAAAGAAGATTAAAAGGGATACTATAGGACTGAATTGTAGATATTCAAGATCTGTAATCACAGAGATAATTCAGCTTCAATATCGAGATCCTCAAAACAAATAAAAAGGTGTGTATTTTTTTTTTTCAAATTGCATAAGTCTTATTTGAAAAAATCGTTTGAGGTGATTCCAAGGGCATATTGAAGCATAGATATTAGTCCAAGGTTCTAAAATTCCCCCCTAAAACGAATTCAACACACATTTAGCCCTCATAATAATCTACTATGACTCATGAGGAGGAAGAAGTGCAACATGATATATCAAAATTACAAGAGCGAGTGCACCAAATTTCGCTCTCACAAAGAGCAAAAAAAAAGTGAAATTGAATTTTTAAAGAATGGCATGGAAGACATGGAATAAAAAATTGAAGAAATGAAGAAATATATAAGATCATACATGGATGGTTTGAAGGAAGGATTGAAAAATTTGATACAAGAAATGATTCCCAATGGAGAAAAGATAGCAGAGGTAACTCATAATGAGAAAAAAATAAGTTTTAATCGTGATTTCATAAACTCTAATCTTGGCTTGAAGACCCACCACATTCGAAATATAGATGTGAGGAAGTTTTACGGCAAGGATCTCGTAACATGGATATTATAGAAGGAGAAATATTTTGATCTCAATAATGTGCAAAACACATGAAAGCTATGCCTTGCAACTTTATATTTAGAAAAAAATACATTTGTATGGTATCGATGGATTTTCTCCCGTATGAAAGGAATGGAAGCTAAGATGTATGGTTTGAAGAAAGGCATGGAAGTTAATATGTACAGTTTGAAGAATGGAATGGAAGACATGGAAGAAAAAATGGAACACATGGAAGGTTTGAAGGAAGGATTGACAAAGTTGATACAATAAATTATTCCTAATGGGGAAAATATAGTAGAGGAAACTCATGATGAGAAAAAAATAAAATTTAATCGTGATTTCACAAAATCTAATGTTGATTGAAGACCCACCATATTCTAGTGATCGATATGAGGAAGTTTGATGACAAGGATCCCATAATGTTGATACTACATATGGAGAAATACTTTGATTGAAGACCCACCATATTGTACTTAGTACTAGAAATTATGAATTTCTTTTCAAGTCCTACTAGAATAATTAGATTTTTGAGGGGCTTTTAATGTAATATGACTAAGGTTTAAAACTAATTGCAGTTAGGGGGAGACACAATGCTAGTTCTGTATATTACTAGTGTAGTTCCATATTTTTGTTAGTGTATCCCCCATATTGTTATTTTTGTACCCCGTGTAACCCCCATATTTTTATTATTGTTCCCTTACATTATTATTGTTAGCTCAACTAGGATTATATTGTGACCCCATGGACTCCTATATATAGAAAGGATATTTTTTCATTTGTATCATCCAAGAATCGTTCATTTATGTAATGTAAAGGAGGTTTCCCCCTAAGAGCGACTGATTTATAAGGTGTTGATGTCTCTTTTCTTCTATTTCTAGGCTTGGTTTCATAAAATTTGGTACCAGAGCTTTGGATTATATGGCTTCGTTGCTTCAAACAAGTCATCATGGAATTTTTGCTATAAATGTTTTTCTATGAGGTTTCAAACACTAAAAAAAACCCATTTCAAAGAGATCTTGGGTAACTTCGTGTAAGAATTTCAGATCTTGGTTCGAAATAGTTTCAGAGATATGATCTATGTAAGTTGGGATTTTTGGAGGCTCATGAATTTCATCTCAAAGAGGTGACCTAAGGAAAATATTCATAACTCTCACTTTGAGAATCAGACTGGAATTCTGTAAAACATGGCTGCAAGTACACGAACTATAGTTTCCCTTGTATCAATTTCAGATTTGAAGGAGGAAAAAGTGACATGTGGCACACCGTACAAATTCACATTACTAAACTAGTCCATAATTAGGTCATTGTGGGATATTGGGCATAGCCTTGTCTTGAAGAATAAAACTCAGGTTAGTCTTGTTGCATTTCAAAGAAGATTCATAGGGACAATACAGGATCGAATTTCAGATATTGAAGATCTGAAATCACATAGATAATTCCATTTCAATATCGATATCCTCAAAAGAAAGAAAAAGGTGTGTATTTTTTTTCAAATTGCATCAGTCTTATTTGAAAAATCTATTTGAGGTGATTCCAAGGGCATATTGAAGGATAGATATTAGTACTGGGTTCTAAAATCCCCCCTAAAATTAATTCAACACCCATTCAGCCCTCAGACTACTCTACTATGACTCATGAAGAGGAATAAGTGCAACATGATATATCAAAATTACAAGAGCAAGTGCACCAAATTTCGCTCTCTCAAAGAGCAAAAAAAAAATGAAATGGAGTTTTTGAAGAAAGGCATGGAAGCTAAGATGGAGGGTTTGAAGAAAGGCATGGAAGCTAAGATGGATGGTTGGAAGAATGGCATGGAAGACATGGAAGAAAAATTTGAAGAAATGAAGAAATATATAAAAGCATACATAAAAGGTTTGAATGAATGTTTGACAAAGTTGATACAATAAATGATCCCTAATGGGGGAAATATAGTAGGGGAAACTCATAATGAGAAAAAAATAAATTTTAATTGTGATTTCACAAAATCTAATGTTGATTGAAGACCTACCATATTCTAGTGATCGATATGAGGAATTTTGATGGCAGGAATCCAGTAACATTGGTAATACATATGGAGCAATACTTTGATCTCAATAATATGCAAAACACACAAAATGTCTACCTTGAACCTTTATATTTAGAAAAAAATACATTTTTATGGTATCGATGCCTTGGATCTCATAAAAAAATTATCCCTTCGTCAATTTTTACAAAGGAAATGATAGCACATTATGAGGATACAAAGAGAAACACATTCTTTAGCGAATTGATAAATCTAAAAAAAATTGGTTCAGTGGTGGAGAACATTGAGGACTTCCAAAAATTGAATATGATGAGGAACAAAAGATTGATGTCTTCATAGGGAATTTAAAGGATAACATCCAACATGAGTTTTACCTTTCAGAACCTGATTCATTGGAGAAGGTGTTTAGGTTGGCAAAAAAAATTGAATGTAAAATCATGTCGACAATGAAGCCTTCAAACCACATCTATAATTATGGAAGTTTTTCTACTTATATAATTCCACAACCTACAAGGCTGAAACTGACCACTTACTGGGACTATAAATTTATACCTTGTCAAACATAGCACTAGCAGTTTTTCTCCCTATAATGAGTTAGTTCACCAATATTTTAAGCTCTTCACTAGGAAACCCTTGTTTCATGGTCTTCAATCTATATCCGTAATCTAGTATTGAGCCTCCCTTATCTCATGTAATGTTTTAGAGTATAATATTGTAAGAGAGGACCTTTTGTGACTCAATAAGGATGAATCAAAGAGTTGAATTTGGTTCTTGCGTCAAGTATCAGGTGACTATAATCGATTATATTATTTCTCTTTAAATCAATAAGAAACTAATCTTTCCTTTCAAAATTTTTATGTTTACATGATGTCTTTTGTATTCATATATTTGAAATTGATTTTAAACAACATTTCCTATTCAAGTTTACTTTGATATATTTTTTTTGTACTTTGTCTTGTTGTGTTCTCAACCGGCCCTAGGAATTTGAGGAGCAAGAGACGAACATTGGAGAATGAGATATATTCCAAATGAAGAATCTTGTAGCATGTTATCTCACTATTATATGGTATTTCATTGAAATTTCCTTAGTAATTGGGATGTGCATTTTCTTTTCTTTCATTGGATCCATCAGTGTCTTAACCCTAAAATTTGGGAACAATTTTGTATAATAGAACTAATAACACCAATGGGAAGACAATTCTTTTAATTTCTCTCTTGGATTGGTCGGTTCAAGCTATATTTATCTTCCTTTTCTTATTTTTATTTTTATATTCCCTTTCAAGTTGTTATGATAACCATCCTGCTGTTCCCAACCTTACAAATGTGTCCGTAGAGTATATTTTTGTGGAAAGTATTCCTCTTATAGATATTATATCACATATAAATGTTCTATTCATGATAATTTACCTCAAAAATAAATGATTAAAAAAATGAAGTCTTATATTTTAGATCTAAACCATGGGCTTCAGAAAAAGAGGTATTCATATTGTACTTAGTACTAGAAATTATGAATTTATTTTCAAGTCCTACTAGCATATTTAATTTTTTGAGGGGTTTTTAATGCAATATGACTAAGGTTAAAAACCAATTTCAGTTAGGGGGAGACACAATGTTAGGTCCGTATATTAATAGTGTAGTTCCATATTGTTGTTATTTTATCCCCCTTATTGTTATTTTTGTACCCCTGTAACCCCCATATTGTTATTATTGTGCCCTTACATTATTATTGTTAGGTAAGCTAGGATTATAGTGTGACCCCATGGACTCCTATATATAGAAAGGAGGTTTTTTCATTTCTATCATCCAATAATTGTTCATTTATGTAATGTAAAGGAGGTTACCCACTTGAAGAGACTGATTTCTAAGGTGTTGATGTCTGCTTTATTCTATTTTTGGTCTTGGTTTCATAACATATGGTACCAGAGCTTTGGATTATAAAGCTTCACTGCTTCAAATAGGTCATTGTGCATTTTTTGCTATAAATTTTTTTCTACGAGGTTTCAAACACTAAAAAAAAACCCATTTCAAAGAAATCCTAGGTAAATTCATGTAAGAATTTTAGATCTTGATTTGCAATACTTTTTGATATATGATTTGTGGAAGTTAGGTTTTTTGGTTGGGAAAATCATCATATCTCTCTCTTTCGGCATTAGATTGGAATTTTGTAAAACATGGCTACAAGGACACAGACTGTAGTTTCCCTTTATCAATTTCATATCCAAAGGAGGAAACAGTGACATGTAGCACACCATAAAATTTCTCTCTACTAAAATAGTCCATAATAAGGTCATTCTGGGAGATTGGGCATAACTTTTTCTTGAAGAATAAAAATCAGGTTATTCTTGTGGCCTTAGAAAGAAGATTAAAAGGGATAATATAGGACTCAATTGTAGATATTGAAGATCTGAAATCACAGAGATAATTCAGCTTCAATATTGAGATCCTCAAAACAAAGAAAAAGGTGTGTATTTTTTTTTCAAATTGCATAAGTCTTATTTGAAAAAAATCGTTTGAGATGATTCCGAGGGCATATTGAAGCATAGATATTAGTCTTGGGTTCTAAAATTTCCCTATAAAATGAATTCAACACACATTTAGCCCTCATAATAATCTACTATGACTCGTGAAGAGGAAGAAGTGCAACATGATATATCAAAATTACAAGAGCAAGTGCACCAAATTTCGCTCTCACAAAGAGCAAAAAAAAAATGAAATTGAATTTTTGAAGAAAGGCCTGGAAGCTAAGATCGATGGTTTGAAGAAGGGCATGAAAGCTAAGATGGATGGTTTGAAGAATGGCATCGAAGACATGGAATAAAAAATTGAAGAAATGAAGAAATATATAAGAGCATACATGGAAGGTTTGAAGGAAGGATTGAAAAATTTGATACAAGAAATGATTCCCAATGGAGAAAAGATAGCAGAGGTAACTCATAATGAGAACAAAATAATTTTTTATCGTGATTTCATAAACACTAATCTTGTCTTGAAGACCCACCACATTCGAAATATAGATATGAGGAAGTTTTATGGCAAGGATCTTGTAACATGGATACTATAGAAGGAGAAATATTTTGATCTCAATAATGTGCAACACACATGAAAGCTACGCCTTGAAACTTTATATTCAGAAAAAAATACATTTGTATGGTATCGATGGATTTTCTCCCGTACGAAAGGAATGGAAGCTAAGATGTATGGTTTGAAGAAAGGCATGGAAGTTAATATGTACAGTTTGAAGAATGGAATGGAAGATATGGAAGAAAAAATGGAACACATGGAAGGTTTGAAGGAAGGATTGACAAATTTGATACAATAAATGATTCCTAATGGGGAAAATATAGTATAGGAAACTCATGATGAGAAAAAAATAAAATTTAATCGTGATTTAACAAACTCTAATGTTGACTGAAGACCCACCATATTCTAGTGATCGATATGAGGAAGTTTGATGGCAAGAATCCCGTAATGTTGATACTACATATGGAGCAATACTTTGATCTCAATAATGTGCAAAACAAACAAAAGGTAAATCTTGCAACTTTATATTTAGAACAAAATACATTTGTATGGTATCGATGGCTTTTATCCCGTAAAAAAATTGTCACTTCGTCAATTTTTATGAAGGAAATGATAGCACGTTATGAGGATACAAAGAGCGACACATATTTAGCCAATTGATAAATCTAAAAGAAAATGTTCAGTGGTGGGAACATTTGAGGAATTCCAAAAATTGAATATAAGGGTAGTTGATATTCTAGAGGAACACAATATTGATGTCTTCATAGGGACTTTACAAGATAACGCCCAATATGAGGTTTTCCTTTGGGAACCTCATTCATTGGATAAGGTGTTCACGTTGGAAATAACAATTGAATGTAAAATCATGTCGAAAATGAAGCTTTCCAACCACATCTATAATGATGGAAGTGTTTCTACTTGTATAATTCCACAACCTACAAGGTTTACACCACAATAATTAGAAAAAAAAACAACAAAAGGGATTTTCTACAGTTATGATAACAAATACACTAAAGGTCATAAGTGTGATGAGAAGAAATTATTTTACATAGATTATGAATAAGATGAAGAAAATGAATAATAAACTTCAAAAGAAGAGGATATACACAGAGAATGAACCCTAGAGAAAGAAAAATGAGTCTGACTATGTGGTGTAATTCATTGGTAGGAATTACCACTCCTCAAACTCTCAAGGTAGAAGGACATATCAACAATAAAAATGTAATAGTGTTGATTTAATGAGGTAGTACCCATAATTTTATTCATTGTAAGGTAGCTAAGGGATTGAATTGCTTCGTATATCGATCAAAAGAATGTCATTTGATGGTTTCAAATGGAGGAACTACAAATTTCTATGGAAAAATCCATAATATCAAGCTAACCATGGGGGAACATGTATTGAATATTCCAATGCTTTCCATTCTAATGGGAGGTGTTATGTTTTACTAAGAGTAAAATTATTACAATCTTTCGGGACTCTATCTTATAATTTTCAAGAAATTTTCTTTACTTTTTTTTTTCAAAGTGAAAGGAAGTTGAATTACGAGGTATCGCTGGGAAGAATGGAAATATAATAAGCTCTAATGCCATGACAAATATTTTGAAGAAATAAAAATGAGGATTAACTGTAGAATTATGCTCACTAGAATTTTGAACATCTAAATTATTAGAAAATGATTCCAAATAGGTTGAAACACCAAAATGACTCTGAAATATTTTTTATCATGATCATGCTATTCATTTGATTCGAGGAAGTGTTCCTCCAAACATCAGGCCTTAGAAATATCTGTATGTCTAGAAGAGCGAAATTCAATGTATGATTGCAGAAATGTTAGAGGTTGGTATAATTCAACCGAGTCAAAGTTGTTTCTGTGCTCCAGTGGTATTGGTGCACAAGAAGGATGGATCAGGCGCATGTGTCCAGATTATAGGGAGCTCAATAAGCTCACTATTAAAGAGAAATTTTCCATTCTTGTGATTCATGAATTATTGGATGAATTACGTGGAGCAATTTATTTTACCAAGTTGGACCTTCGTTCAGCATATCATCAAATTAGAATGAATATTGAAGATATTCCTAAAACAACATTGCGAACTCATGAGGGTTATTATGAATTTTTGGTCATGCATTTTGATGCAACCTATGCTGCTCTATACCCACAGCATGCATATAAAAATACTTATCTCATTTTTGTCCCGAGAAACTTACAATCCCATACTTAATGACACCCTCTTAAACCTCCAAATGTTTCTTTGGAGTACAAGAGGTGAAATATCTAGGTCATATTATATATCAAGAGGGTGTTATGGTAGATCCTAAAAAAATTAAAGTCAATAAGAAATGGAAACTCCCCAAAACCATAAAGGATTTGCAAGGACTTCTCGGGTTAACATGTATTATCGAGAGTTTATTAAGAATTATGGGATAGTATCAGCACCTATAATAACATTATTGAAGAAATATGCATTTTCATGGACTTTTGAGAATAGCCTAAATTTAGTACAAAATCGACTGAAACAACAGAGAGATGAACATCGTAGTGAGAGAAGTTTTGATGTAGGAGACTCGGTACTTTTACAACTACAACAATACAAACAAATGTCCCTCAAGCAAGCTAAGAAGGATAATAAATTATCACCAAGGTATTATGGTCCCTAAAATGTGTTGCAAAATATTGTTACTCTCGCATACAAACTCGAGTTGGCATAAAAAATTTTATATACTTAAATAATGTTATAGGTGACAAAGTTCCAGTTCAAAAAATATTGCGAGAACTTGATGAGGAAGAAAAAATCACATCGGAACATGAAGCAGTCATGAAAACATGAACTTGAAAGCTATGATATCGATCAGTTTTAGAGTATCTCATCAAGTGGAAGAACATACCCACTGAAGATTCTACATGGGAGAATGATAATTTTACATAGAAGCATCCATACCTACTCAAGCATTTAATAGAACACATTTTTGAAGAAGAGGGTCATGTTAGGTCCCTATATTACTAGTGTAGTCCCTTATAATTGTTAGTTTAACCCCCTTATTATTATTATTGTACCCGTGTAACCCCCATATTTTTATTATTGTGCCCTTACGTTATTATTTTTAGGTCGGATAGGATTATATTGTGACCCCATGGAGTCCTATATATAGAAAGGATGTTTTTTCATTTGTATTATCCAATAGTTTTTCATTTATTTAATGTGAAGGAGGTCTCCCCCCTAGAATTGGTTGATTTCTAAAGCATTGATCTCGCTTTTCTTCTATTTTTGGAGCTAGTTTCATAACAAACCAAAAATGAAATAAAAATATTAATTGTTGATGTTGCCGAGGATGGGTGTGATACCTAGGTAATTTTGATGGCCTATATGATGTTTAGTCATATTTTCTTAGATCACAATCTAGTCATGAAAGTCATAGACATAGTAGTGAAAACTGAAAGGCAAATAAATTTAGGCACGACTTCCCTCCATAGCGAAAAACCTTACATATTTTTTTTATCCAAATGCATGCTTCATGGTATACACTTCCTAAAATCATGGAAAGCCTGAGAAATGTATGGTATATATAGTTTAAGGATCTTGTACACCGGTTTTGAGATCCAAAATCATGGATTACTATATCAATTCCTATTTTCCAGCTCTAAAACATGGTTTTGGTTAAGAAAAAATTTATTAGTCATTAAATAAGAGGAGTAATTACTCCACCAACCTATGCTTAAATCTATGTAGAGAAATTTTTTCTAGTAGTAGGCTCTTCTAGGTTATCCATTTATTAAAGTTAGGGCCATGTTCAAATTTTGGTTGAAAAATAGAATAGATACACCTAGCCATGATTGATTACTATCATTAATGTATATATATATCTGTGTGTGTGTGTGTGTGTGTGTGTGTGTGTGTGTGTGTGTTCAAGGTATATAATATATTAATATTTTATATGGATGATGACCATCAAATTTATTAGTTAAATACCTTCATATACCATGGGCTTGGAAATATAAAATATCTTCATTATTATTGAGTTTGAAACTTTAAAATGAGCTCCTTTTATAAGGCATGCAATGTTTCTTAAGGTCACATGAATTGAAAATAAAGCTAAGGGTCTTGAATTATGGACTAAATCCATAGTTTTCTTCAACACCATGGTTTTGATGGAAATAAAGAACCACATTATTGAAAATCCACAACATCATGCACATAACACTTGCATTGCTAAAATGTTTTACCTATAAAGCCTTTAGAATGTTTTGGGGCTTTCTCTTCCTCCACTTAGGGTCATGTTCAATGCCTATTTACAAGAGGACTTGTTTGAAAATAAGCCCTAGTGAAAAACTATAACTTCTAGATGGTATATTTCCCAAAGTATAGAAAACTAGGCTTTGAAAATTTCCCTACCTATACTTCATTAGTCAATATCCAATTTCAAGGTTTTAAACATTATAGAAATAATATAACCAAAATTCCAATATGACTCATTTGAAGTAGAAAAATCCTAAAATTACACCAATGTAATCTGAAATATATGAGAATCTCCTCCAAATACCCAACATTTATATAGATATTGTAGCACATATAAATATTTTATGCATGACAATTTACCTCAAAAATAAATGATTAAAAAATGAAGTCTTGTATTTCAGGTCTAAGCCATGGGTTTCAAAAAAAAAGGTATTCATATTGTACTTAGTACTAGAAATTATAAATTTATTTTCAATTCCTACTAGCATATTTAGTTTTTTGAGGGGTTTTTAATGCAATATTATTAAAGTTCAAAACCAATTGCAGTTAGGGGGAGACACAATGTTAGGTCCGTATATTAATAGTGTAGTCCCATATTGTTGTTAGTGTATCCCCCTTATTGTTATTTTTGTACCCCTGTGTCACGCCTCCCAATTTTTTTTTTTTTTTTTTTTTGTTCTTGGTGTCTTTGCCTATTTGTATAAATTCCACTATTTCATCTTAGGTTTCCTCATTCTCAACCCATTTGAATTTTAGTTAGAGTCAAGAAGTATTAACCCTTTTTATTTATTTATTATAGTATAACCTTTTCAACCCTTTTTATTTATCTATCATGGTATAACCTTTTCAACTCTCGTTTTAGACATTTTTATATCTAAAAATCTATATATGAAAATCGTGAGAATATTAATTCCTCCTTTTGGCATCCATGTGCTTAACCCACTAGCAAAATCGTGAGCCATTAGTCCGTTCAGCGCTTTACCTATAAAAATCTAAATACCATAGTCCATTCAGTGCTTTACATATAAAAATCTAAATACCATAGACCACGTAGACATTCTTATATAAGAAAAATCTTGATGCAATAGCCTACGTAGACGTTTATATGTATAACATCAGCCAACCATAGTATGATGTCATCACAATGATTGGGTATGCCACGTAATGGTTGTATGTATCTTCTCACATGGATATCGGCGTGGTGTATGTATGGTCCTCAGGCATAATTACCCATTATGAAACCTACAGTTTTCATACTTGTTGCTACGCCGATTTATATTAATTCTTATGTATGGTTGAGAAAACGATTTCCGATCAGTGAGATCGAGAGGTTTAGTTCTGAGTACCGCGTACACGTAACCATGATTTTTATCAAACCCTAAACTCTGTGGTTCCTCATACGTTAATGACATGTACTTACATGTGCCAAAGACTTTCGATTTCAGGTTTATATATGACAGAGGGTTTTCTTGTTGTGCTAATCGTTGCGTGTCTGAGTATGAGAATATGGTACAATTCATAAAACCGTCATTTCATTGGGAGAGGTGCACGCGCCCTCCCCTCCGTCGCCACAATGTTTTAGACTGCAGATTTGCGTGCCTCCGGTTCAGGACGGGGACAATTCGATTCAACCTTCGTACCACATCTCCTGAACGGAAAACACCTTTCATCAACAGCTGGATGGAGGAGATGGAAAGGTCATTTTGGTAAGGATGAATTCGTCGTCAATCTGTTTTCCAAGTAGCATGAAAAACTTAAATAATATTTAACTTATCAATTGGTACCGAGGGTGCTATGCAACAGGATTCGTGAAATCCCCCTGGGGATTTTGTCAAAACGCGGGGTTGCTGCGTCCATTCCTGAACCGGATTTCCTATGTACGTTGGTTGATTCCATCCTAGGGTTCCTATTTCTTATTATAATCCCTCCATTGTCTAGGATTCCTTACTGTTCTTCTAGCTCTTTTATTTTCTTGTTTTCTTTCTTCCCAAGCCTCTCGGCGTTTAGTTATTTGTGGGTTCCCTTTTTACATAGAATGAATTCTTTTCCCTATTTTGTCCAGGCACGGTGATTTGGTTGTGTTTTGTTTTTTTAAGCTGTTCTTATCATGCTTTTCACGGTTGCTACGTGACTTCGTGGCAGGTTCCAGATTTCAGGTTGCAGGTTCCAGGTTTGCTTATAGCGGCGCAGGCTCGTTGTCGTGCCTGCAGATTTCATCACTGGCGGGTAACTCTTTGTTTCTCGTTGGATATCTTCCCTACTCTCTGCTTATTAAAAATTTTATTTTCTCTTCTCTTATTCGTTTTATGGCACAGCGGTGGTCGTTTTCCTTTCAGGGTTTGTATAAATCTTCTTGGCGATTACCTATACGCCCCCACTAACTTAATTTTACGGCGATCCTGGGGTACAGGTTGCCCGGAACCGATTCTTCAAAGAACAATTTGGGCGTAGCTCCTCTTGCGCTGAGGGTTCGGCCTCCGCCATTTTTCCAAACCTATTACGCCTTTCTCTCTCTGGTTTATTTCTGTGATTTATGTTTATAAAATGCAATAGTAGTTGGTCTTTCACGCCTGAAAACCCTAGGTAATCATTTAAAACGATGTTACAACAATAAGCGCTCTATTTTAATAGCACTGGTAACCGATTTGTAAATTTAAATTTCCGAACCATAGTTTAGGTTAACGTAGCAGGAAAGGAGATAATTAGTCCCATGCCTCAGTGTAATATTTTTCCTCAAATTTCTAACCCCCCACTGTTACGACGATCCTTATCACTCGAAGTTTCTTGCCTCATGTAAAATTCTGGTTAATAGCTATGTTTTACCCACATATTGTTTTTGTTGACCTCGCATTCAGGTTAGAATTTGATAAACTAAAACGTCGTATAAATCTGATGATTAACCTCGGTTTTATGTTTATACATATAATCGGTCTCGTTCTTATTAAATGCATCTTCTTGAACGGGTTTGTTTATTTTTTTCTGTCAATCTTTTGGGTCGCTACCGTAAGTGAAATCTAACCTCGGTTGCATAAAAGAAATATTAATGGTTGACCCGGCGCTACCATAATTTTTATGATTGTGATATAACAGTGATAAAAATGACGTAGCAAAATAATCGTAGTTCGTATTTGCATGCAGGTTTAATACTACAGGTTAAGCATGTATATTCATCATCGCTTTATTTGACATCTGTTTCTTTACCTATCATGTCTAAAAAGGACCTAAACGCCGTGCATAGAAACCTTTGTACAACTCGGTAGTCATTAAATTAACTCAGGTCCAATGCATAATGATTTAAATACTCACCATAAAATCGTATAGTTTGACTACTCATTTATTTGCATATTTATATTGTTCACATCTATTTTACTTCCACCCATCACTCATTTATAATTGTTGTTAACATGTGCTATTGCGTTAGTGCTCGGCGCTTATCTTGATTGTTGTTTTGCATATATATATGTATTCGATAGTAGTTTGAGTAGGGTACATTAATTATAAGCTAAGTTTTTCTATTATATAGTTATTTCAAGGATTAGAAGTAGATCAAGAGTGCCATATGCACTTTAAAAGCTGTAACTAATATAGCATTTCCATAGAGTATAAGTTCTCTCTTAAGCTACAAAAATTTCGAATGGCATACTCTAATGTTTTTACTGCTCTTTTATTATACCATGTAAATTGCAATACTATTACACTATTTTTCAAGCATACATATGAACATGTACTTTAACTTTTGTGTAAATACATGCAATACAAGTTAATATTAAATTTTCTGTGGAGACCAAGTACCTTCAGATTTAAACCGTCTTTGGTTTAAAGATTCTGTGGGTTTCTACTCTACGGATTTCTGGTCTACAACTAAACAGAGTCTGGAAGGTCAATGCCTAAAGATAGATTCTGTTAAATGTAGTACTAAAATCAATCATACCATTCCATTTAATTTTATATGTAGTCAATTCATACTGATTTAAGTAGAAGAGCATCAAATTTAAAGACATACCATTCATGCAGTAGACCAACCTCCAAACCGTAGAGTTCTATTTTTCTCCAAGAACTCACCCCCGAGCTGAGACCAACTCCACCACAGATCAACCTCTAATCTGTTTAGGAGCAGCTTATTTAAGATATTTTCCCCAAGCCTGTTTCTAATTCTGCGTCCAGAATAGCAGAATGCTTTTCTTCCTGTTTGCCTAGGCTTTCCCATTCTTGGGATTCTTTAAAGCTGATTTAAGCTTTTCCTCAGCTTTTCCAACTTTTCACCTCTTCCCAACTACTTTCCTCATCATTGGGGAAATTTAGATTTTTCCTCAAATCTAAATTAGAAATAATTCCTTCCAAGGATTTCTGAAGTATTTTTAGGGGAATACTTGCCTTATCCATCCTCATGAATTTAGCAAGTGGTCTCTAAGTCTCATTCTTGGTCTGTATGCACATCAGAAATTTTATTTATTTCTTCAACTAAAATATTGAATTACATCCATATTTTCTTTATCCTTTGGGGTCCACTCCCCTTAGGACTAAAGTTCAAATGTCAAACTTTAAAATTTCAACACATAAATTGGGGGTGTTACACCCTGTAACCCCCAAATTGTTATTATTGTGCCCTTACATTATTATTGTTAGGTCAACTAGGATTATATTGTAACCCCATGGACTCCTATATATAGAAAGGAGGTTTTTTCATTTCTATCATCCAAGACTTGTTCATTTATGTAATGTAAAGGAGGTTCCCCCCTCGAAGCGACTGATTTCTAAGGTGTTTATGTCTCTTTTCTTCTATTTTTGGGCTTCGTTTCATAACATATGGTACCATAGCTTTGGATTATAGAGCTTCGCTTCCTCAAATAGGTCATCGTGGAATTTTTGCTATAAATTTTTTTCTACGAGATTTCAGACACTAAACAAAAACCCATTTCGAAGAAATCCTAGGTAACTTCATGTAAGAATTTCAGATCTTGGTTTGCAATATTTTCGGAGATATGATCTGTGGAATTTAGGGTTTTTGGTGGCTCTTGAATTTCATCTCAAATAGGTGAACTTGGAAAATCGTCATAACTCTCTCTTTATGCATCAGATTGGAATTCTGTAAAACATGTCTTCAAGTACATAGACTATAGTCTCCCTTGTATCAATTTCATATCCGAAGGAGGAAACAGTGACATGTGGCACACCATAAAAGTTCGCTTTGCTAAACTAGTCCATAATTAGGTCATTGCGGGAGATTGGGCATAACTTTGTCTTGAAGAATAAAAATCAGGTTAGTCTTGTGGCCTTTGAAAGAAGATTAAAAGAGATACTATAGGACCGAATTGTAGATATTGAAGATCTAAAATCATAGAGATAATTCAGCTTCAATATTGAGATCCTCAAAACAAAGAAAAAGCTGTGTATTTTTTTTTCAAATTGCATAAGTCTTATTTGAAAAAATCATTTGAGGTGATTCCAAGGGCATATTGAAGCATAGATATTAGTCCTAGGTTCTAAAATTTCCCCCTAAAATGAATTAAACACCCATTCATCCCTCATAATAATCTACTATGACTCATGAAGAGGAAGAAGTGCAACATGATATATCAAAATTACAAGAGAAAGTGCACCAGATTTCGCTCTCACAAAGAGAAAAAAAAAAAGAAATGGAATTTTTTAAGAAAGGCATGGAAGCTAAGATGGATGGTTTGAAGAAAGGCATGAAAGCTAAGATGGATGGTTTGAAGAATGGCATGGAAGACATGGAAGAACAAATTTAAGAAATGAAGAAATATATAAGAGCATACATGGAAGGTTTGAAGGAAGGTTTGAAAATTTTGATACAAAAAATGATTCCCAATGGAGAAAATATAGCAGAGGTAACTCATGATGAGAACAAAATAAATTTTAATCGTGATTTCATAAACTCTAGTCTTGGCTTGAAGACCCACCACATTCGAAATATAGATATGAGGAAGTTTTATGGCAAGGATCTCGTAACATGGATACTATAGAAGGAGAAATATTTTGATCTCAATAATGTGCAAAACACATGAAAGCTACGCCTTGCAACTTTATATTTAGAAAAAAATACATTTGTATGGTATCGATGGATTTTCTCCCATAAGAAAGGAATCGAAGCTAAGATGTATTGTTTGAAGAATGGCATGGAATTTAATATGTATAGTTTGAAGAATGGAATGGAAGACATGGAAGAAAAAATGGAAGACATTGAAGGTTTGAAGGAAGGACTCACAAAGTTGATACAATAAATTATTCCTAATGGGGAAAATATAGTAGAGGAAACTGATGATAAGAAAAAAATAAAATTTTATCGTGATTTCACAAACTCTAATGTTGACTGAGGACCCACCATATTCTAGTCATCGATATGAGGAAGTTTGATGGCAAGCATCCCGTAATATTGATACTACATATGGAGCAATACTTTGATCTCAATAATGTGCAAAAAACACAAAAGGTACACCTTGCAACTTTATATTTAGAACAAAATAAATTTTTATGGTATTGATAGCTTTGATCCCATAAAATAATTGTCACTTCATCAATTTTTATGAAGGAAATGATGGCACGTTATGAGGATAAAAAGAGAAACACATCTTTAGCCAATTGATAAATCTAAAAGAAAATGGTTCAGTGGTGGAGCACATTGAGGAATTTCAAAAATTGAATATAAGTGTAGTTGATATTCCTCAGGAACACAATATTGTTATCTTCATAGGGACTTTACATGATAACATCCATTATGAGGTTTGCCTTTGGGAACCTCATTCATTGGAGAAGGTGTTTAGGTTGGAAAAAAGATTTTAATGTAAAATCATGTCGACAATGAAGCCTGCCAACCACATCTATAATGATGGAAGTGTTTCGACTTGTATAATTCCACAACCTACAAGGTTTACACCACAATAATTAGAAGAAAAAAGTGCAGAAGGGATTTGCTACAGTTATGATAACAAATACACTAAAGGTCATAAGTGTGCTAAGGAGAAATTATTTTACATAGATTATGAATAAGGGGAATACAATGAATAATAAACTGCAAAAGAAGAGGATATACATAGAGAACCAACCCCAGAGAAAGAAAAAATGAGTCTGACTATGTGGTGTAATTCATTGGTAGGAATTACCACTCCTCAAACTCTCAAGGTAGAAGGACATATCAAGAAGAAAATTGTAATAGTGTTGATTGACTGAGGTAGTACCCATTATTCATTGTAAGGTAGCTAAGGGATTGAATTGCTTCCTATATCGAGTAGGAGAATTCCGTTTGATGGTTTCAAATGGAGGAACTACAAATTTCTCTGGAAAATGCCACAATATCAAGCTAACCATGGGGGAATATGTATTTAATATTCCAATGCTTTCCATTCCAATGGGAGGTGTTATGTTTTACTAGGAGTAAAATTGTTACAATCTTTGGGGACTCTATCTTTTAATTTTCAAGAAATTTTCTTTAATTTTTTTTTCCGAATGAAACGAAGTTGAATTATGAGGTATCTCTCAGAAGAATGGAAATATTATAAGCTATAATTCCATGAAAAATCTTTTGAAGAAAGAAAAATGAGGAGTAACTGCAGAATTATGCTCACTAGAAGTTCCAACATCTAAAGAATCTATTATCCACATCTCCAAAAATTATTGGACAATGATTCCAAATAGGTTGAAACTCCCAAAGGACTCCCAACTATTTTTTATCATGATCATGCTATTCATTTGATTCGAGGAAGTGTTCCTCCAAACATCAGGCCTTAGAAATATCCTTATGTCTAGAAGAGCAAAATTGAATGTATGATTGCAGAAATGTTAGAGGTTGGTATAATTCAACCGAGTCAAAGTTGTTTCTCTGCTCCAGTAGTATTGGTGCACAAGAAAGATGGATTAGACGCATGTGTCCAGATTATAGGAGGCTCAATAAGCTCACTTTTAAAGATAAATTTCTCATTCCTGTGATTGATGAATTATTGGATGAATTACATGGAGCAATTTATTTTACTAGGTTGGACCTTTGTTCCAGATATCATAAAATTAGAATGAATATTGAAGATATTCCTAAAAAAACATTATGAACTCATGAGGGTTATTATGAATTTTTGGTCATGCATTTTGATGCAACCTATGCTGCTCTATACCCACAACATGCATATAAAAATTCTTATCTCATTTTTGTCCCGGGAAATTTACAATCCCATACTTAATGACACCCTCTTAAACCTCCAAATGTTTCTTTGGAGTACAAGAGGTGAAATATCTAGCTCATATTATATCTCACGAGGGTGTTAAGGTAGACCCTATGTCACACCTCCAAAATTTTTATTTATTTTTCTTTATATAATTATGGTCCAAGATATCGTATCCTCTTTGGCCTCTATTAGTTATACTACCCCTTAAAATCTTTACTTGGTAACCTTTCGCTTCTATTTTAGATCCAATTATATATATATATATATATATATATATATATATAGGTAGGTATTGTCCTACTCATTAAAATCATCTATGTATAATTATTATCTCACTCATTTAAAATCACATCATATAAGACTATTATCTTACCATTTCATTTCACCTAATATAAGATTATTACATTTCCATTTAAATCCACATAACATAAGATTATTATATTGCCATTTAATTTCACATGATATAAGATTATTATATTACCATTTAACTCCACATAATATAAGATGGACGTTATATATACTGGTTATATAAAACCTATACTATATATCACGGTGGTATATGGATACGCTCCCACCATATATAATTAACGTTGAACATTACCCCGCTGGTTTAAAATCCCACAATATATATTTTATGTACCCACTACGTTAATATAAAATCTACCTGCGATATGTCTCGTTTATAATTCCTTATAATCACCATTATTAAAATTTCTCACTTTTTGGTACGTAGGGAAATAATGCGTTTTCGTTTTGTTGGAGTGTTCAGTTGGTAAGCCAGCCGCGGCAGTGTTCTGCGTTTAGTTTTATGAGTACTCACCACAGCCCTTCACCCAGTCTCTAGTGGGAGAAAGATACATGTGTTTCCCTCTAATGCGCTGAGATTTTTCAAAGTCACAGGTTGGAGTTTGATTTCTCCCACCTCGGGAAAATTGGGTTTCCAACCACTGTACTATTACTCGGTGCAACCAGCATGTGTCAACAACAGTTGTGAGGGCCATAGTACAGGTCACTTTGGCAGGAAAGGAGTGCAGAGCTTAGCCGAAATTCCACCTGCGCGGTACTTAGAATTAGAGTTGAATAAAATCAAACACTATGGAATGGTACTGATTGTCCTATTCGTCATGATTTTTAAAATCCCCCTTGGGATTTCATGTAGCTCTCGGTCGTTGCAGTTTAGGGTTAGAGTCTCTGCCATATACGTTAAACCTAAATTGAGCTTCCGCATGTACAATTGTGGGTTCATGGTATTTGGCGAGCGATTTCCCATTTTAAATCCCCGTTCTGGCCATTGTTATTTCATTTCCCGGATTTAGTTCCCTCTGCATCTCTCATTCACTCTTTTTTTTCTAAGCTTCAGGGTTTGGAATCGCTTGGCGTGTATGCCAAAGGCGGGCGTGTCATCACCGGCATTTTTTGTAGCCAGATTTTCTGCACCGCTCCCATTCATGTCATTCACGCGTAGATTTTCTTGTAGAAAATGGTTGTATTGTTTTTGTCTTGTTTTCGGTCCAGGACTGAAATTTTATTTCTTCTATTCGTGTTGTGTTTTCAATCTGGTATTTCTTCACTACAATAACTGTCTCAGGGTTTTTTTTTCAAGGTTATTATGGTTCTCGCTAAATGGCGAATAAGGGTTTGATAACCAAGTGAAGAGGCGTTTTCATTTCCACGGAGCGAGTGCTGGTTGTCTCGTATTGCACTTTCCTTTCTGGTGAGAATGCCCATTCTCGTTCCAACTCTTCTTTCCTGGTTACGATGGTTAATGAAATTATTTAAATTTGTGTGTGTAATTTATTTATGGCACATTTGGGTTTGGTTACAGGTACCACATAACTACTCCCCGTCGCTGGTTTTTCCTCCTACTAACTCCAGGTTTAGAATGAATCGATGTACAAGTTTCCTACCCTCCAGACTTATCATACCGAGCGACTGGGACGTAGCAGTGATTGTCAGGAATTTCTGGTTTATCCTTTGTTTCCATCATGCGCATTCGGCGAATGAAATCTTGTCTTTATGAAAGTAGTAAGAGACGTGAGGTTATTTTAAATGCCGCGTTTTTCCCCACCCAGCTCAGTTCTGATGTTAGTTTTTTTTTTGTATTTTCTTTACTCATTCATTATTAAACCTTCGTTTCAAAGGAGGTGATTATGTTTAATATCCAAGCTATAGTGCGAAATGTACATTTGAGTTCATTCTCCGTTCTGGATCGTATCGCGGCGCAGTTCAGTAAGTGGCCTTACGCATGAACTCTCGCCGCCTGCCCAACCTGAGCCATAAGCATACGCCCCCTACCGTCCCCATCTTGATTTCGTTTTCCTTTGTAAGATTTAAATGGGGTTCCAAATAGTTAAGACGAGAAACACTATTATTACTCTAATATGGTATTAGCATTGCTAGGCCAAACATTTATATTAAACGAAATAATTATACTTCCCAATTCAGGAAAAGAATGAGAAATAGGGTATTTCTGTGGATAACAATTTAAATTCCGACTGCAAAACAAAAAGGATTCCATTCTAACTCAGACATATCACCACTGTTCTGGCTTTTGTTAAGATATATGTGCTCTCCATTTCTTTTGTTACTACATATTCTTGTCGGTTGGCAACTAATAGACATAATACAGTTTAGTTTTATCATGCCGAGTTACTAAATAACTACAGGCGGCCACAGTCTTAACTAAATTTAATGTTTACTCTGGTATTGGAAATTCGTAACTACCTTGTCATTACTAAATGCATAGAGCAGAAGTTTTATAGCAATACGTAATGAGTAATGGTTTTCTTTTTCCTGCCAGATCTAGCTGATCCTACGGCGTTTATCCAGTAAGAATAATTTTAATACTACGCAGACATAGCTACGCACTTTTCCTCACCGATTTAACTTATATGCATCTTATGCGAATGGTTAATTATCATATTTTATTAAATTATACTAATTCTGTTAGCGGAGAAATGAAGGTTCCTTGTTTTTTTTTGTTTTGGTTGATTCATAACTATTATCTCTATCCAAATGGTAATTTTTGTTAATGCACCAAATTTCAACCTCAAGAATGTTCTTGGATACGCGGAGTCCATGGGTAAATAATGTTGGCTTCCGAATTCTTTCTAATTGAAAAACGTGCTGATCCTAGTATTAACGAGATTCTCTTGTTTTTTTTTTCATCTTTAATGATTGCAAAGTACTAGTATATTATGTTCTGGTGTTTCAAATTTTTTTATACTCAGATTGTAGACTTCTCTATACTAGATATGTAAATATGGAAATTATCCTATGAACAAAGGCAGATTAAAGTCAACTCACCATTTTACTGTGGGAATAACAATCCTCAGATTTGAACCAGTAATGGTTTAGAGATTCTGTTGGATTCAAATCTACGGGTTTGTTTTCTACAAATATGCAGGGGTTCAAAGGGAAATTCCTTATGATTACTACTGCTAAATGAGAATCTAACATTCAGTAAAATAATCAATTTTTTTTTTTATATATGTAGCCAATTCATACTAGATGAAGTAAACACAACCATAAATTCAGAAACATACCACTCTTGCAATTGACCAACCTCCCAACCTTAGAATCCGTCTATCTCCAGGATTCACCCCCGAGCTGAGATCCCTCCTCCAACAGATCAACCCCCAATCTGTTTAGGAGCAGCTTATTTAAGCTATTTTCCCCAAGCCTGTTTCTAATTCTGCGTCCAGAATAGCAGGATGTTTGTCTTCCTGTTTTCCTAGGCTTCCCATTTTTGGGATTCTTTAAAGCGGTTTCAAGCTTTTCCTCAGCTTTTCCAGCTTTTTGACCTCTTCCCAACTACTTTCCTCATCATTGGGGAAATCCAGATTTTCCATCACAAAAGAAAATCTAAATTTAATTTAATTTCTTTCAAGGATTTTTGAAAGATTTTTGGGGAATTATTTTCTTTATCCATCCTCATGGATTTAGCAAGTGATCTCATAAATCTCATTTTGGCCAATTTGCACAATCTTCATTTTTATTTATTTCCTCAAGCAAATACTTAATTACATTCACAATTTATTTACCCTTTGGGGTCCACTCCGCTTAGGATTTAAAATTCAAATGTCTAGCTCTCACTTAAACACATCAATTTGGGGTGTTACATATTCCCCCTCTGAAAATAAACACCGTCCTCGGTGTTGTTATTCAACTACTAGAGTTCATTTTTTTTTCCTTTAAACAAAAATGGATATCTTTCCATCATTTCAGCTTCTCTTTCCCAGGTAGCTTCTTCCACAGTAAAGTGCTTCCACTGCACCTTTACTCTGGCTACCGTTCTGTTTCTCAATTCAATTTCTTCCCGCTCCAATATTTGAAGCGGTTCTGGCAGAAAATCCCCTTCTGGTTCCACCTGTACAATAGTCCAATCAACTATGTGAGATGCATCATGCACATATTTTTTTAATAACGAAACATGAAACACATCATGAACTCTAACATGGGGTGGTAAGGCCAGCTTGTAAGCCACTGGTCCCACCCTTTCTAACACTTCAAAAGGACCACAATATCTAGGGGCCAGTTTTGCACAACTCCCAGCATAAAGTGTACTCTTTTTTGGTTTAATACGCAAATACACATGATCCCCCACTTTAAATTCTCTGTGTATTCGCTTCTTATCAGCATAGTTCTTCTGGCGATCTTGTGATGTCTTGATGTTTCCTTGTATTTGTTTAACAATTGTTTCCATTTCTTGTAATGCTTCTGGCCCCAACACTAGTTTATCATCTGGTTGGCTCTAGCTCAAAGGAGTACGACACTTTCGTCCATATAATGCCTCAAACGGACTCATGTTGATAGAGGATTGGTAGCTGTTATTATAGGAAAATTCATCTAAATGCAGATAATCTTCCCACTTTGAGGGTCTATCCATCACATACATTCTCAACATATCCTATAAAATCTGATTAGTTCTCTCGGTCTGCCCGTCAGTCTCAGGGTGATAAGCTGTACTAAAATTCAATTTAGTGCCCATACCTCCAAATAGCCCTTTCCAGAATGTTGCTGTAAACTTAGCATCTCTGTCTGACACAATTAACTTCAGAACTCCATGAAGCCTTACTACTTCTTTCAGGAACACATTCGCTACTTGAGCTGTACCAAAGGTAGATTTCACTGGTATAAAGTGGGCAGCTTTGGTTAGAGTGTCTACTACCACCATTACAGAATCATGTTGGTATTTGGTTTTGGGTAGTCCTGTTATAAAATCCATGGAAACTGTGTTCCATTTCCATTCTGCAATTGGCAAGGGATTTAGAAGACCAGATGGATGTTGATGCTCAACTTTGACTAGTTGACATTCCATGCACCTACTTAAATATTCTGCAACATCTCTCTTCATTCCTGGCCAGAACAACTTCTTTTTCAGGGCTGTTAGCATTTTCTGATATCCTGGATGTCCTGCATATGGTTGTTTGTGATATTCATCCACAATTTCTCTTTTTAAGGACTCTACATTGGGAATATATAACCTATCCTTATAACAAATCAGCCCTTTTTGGTTTTGAGTGAACTCAGTCTTCTCCTTTTTCAGTAATTTCACCAAGACTGTATCATAATTTGGATCTTGATTTGCTGCTTTTCTCACCAACTCTTCTACCATGATCTGGGCGCTACTTCCAATGCTGTTTAGATTCTGACAAGCATTCCTACTTAATGCATCAGCAACTTTATTTTCTTTTCCCTTGATATGTTTTATGTCCATATCAAATTCACTTAAAAAGGACAGCCAACTGGCTTGTCTTGCATTCAGATCAGTTTGGGAGAAGAAATATTTCAGACTAACATGATCAGTCATCAATGTAAAATTTTTCCCAAGAAGATAGTGTCGCCACATTTTCAAAGCATGTATAACAGCTGCAAATTCTAAATCATAAGCACTATAATTCTGTTCATGTATTTTCAGTTTCCTAGATTCATAGGCAATAACTGAATTTTCCTGTAAAAGGACCCCACCCAACCCCTCTCTACAAGCATCTCTACACACAACAAATTCCTTATCGGGATCTGCAATTTTTAGTATAGGGGCTGTAGTGAGTTTCAGTTTTAATTGGTCAAAGTTGTTTTGGCATTTATTTGTCCATTAAAATTTGACACCCTTTCTTTGTAATGATGTTATGGGATGTGCTATGGCAGAAAATATCTCCACAAATCTGCGATAATAACCTGCAATCCCCATAAACGACCTTACTGCTGAAACATCAGTTGGTACAGGCCATTCTTTTATAGCCTTTATTTTTTCAGGGTCAACAGCAAGGCCTTGTTCAGAAATAATATGGCCCAAGTATTGAATATTATCCTTATAAAATTCACATTTGCTGAACTTGGCATATAACTGGTTTTCCTTCAGAGTTTGCAATACTATCCGCAAATGTTCTTTATGTTCCTCCTCATTTTTGGAGTAGACCAAAATATCATCTATGGACACCAGCACAAATTTATCCAAATACTTATTTAACACACTATTCATCAGGCACATGAAGGTGGTAGGGGCATTTGTCAAACCAAAAGGTAGGACTACAAATTCGTAGTGTCCATACCTGGTTCGAAAGGCTGTTTTGCTGATGTCTTCTTCCTTGATTCTGAGCTGATGATAACCAGTTCTTAAGTCAATCTTTGAAAAGACTGAAGCTCCTCTCACCTGATCGAAAAGATCATCAATTCTAGGTAAAGGGTATCTATTCTTAATGGTCAACTTGTTCAGTTGGCGATAGTCAATACACATCCTAAAAGTTCCATCTTTCTTTTTCACAAATAAAACCGGTGCTCCCCAAGGAGACACAATTGGTTTGATATAACCTTTATCTAGCAATTCTTACAATTGCATTTTCAGTTCCATAAGTTCAGGAGGACTCATTCGATAAGGGGCTCGGGAAACAGGGGTTGCTCCCGGCACCAGATCGATTGTAAAGTCAATTTCTCTTTTGGGAGGAAGATGAGGAATCTCATCTGGAAATACTTCTTTAAATTCCCTTACCACCGGTAACTCATTCAGTCGCTCTTCGCCTGTTTTCTGTTCTACTTCCTCCACATGTACTGCGTAAACTTGGTATCCTTTTCTAGCTGTTCGTTTTAACTGCAAGGCTGAGATTTGTCTTACTGAAATGGATTTTTGTTTTCCTTTTAGAGTAAAAGGTTTCCCTTCCTCATCCACACAATGCAGGGTTTTATCCCAGCAGTTCATCAGGGCTTTCTTCTTTTCCAGCCAATCCATTCCTATCAGCAAGTCATAGGATCCTAACGGCATTATGTTCAGATTTACTTATGTTGAAAAACCATTTAATCGGATTGCTGTTTTGGGCAATTTATGTGTTACTTTTCTCTTACTCCCAGTGGCCAGCTGTACCAACCATGACTGCTGAAATTTTTCAGGTTTAATTTTACATTTTTATACAATTCCAGGACTAATGTAACTCAAAGAAGCACCCGGATCAATCAAAACATTAATAGGTAGGTCAGAAATCTTACCCTCCATTTCCACCATGGTTGCTTGATGTTCTGCTTACCGATTTTCCAAGGCTGCACTGATAGTTGGTATATTTCTGGCTATGTCATTTACTATTGTCGCCTCTCGCTCTCTGCTGATCATATGAATATTTCGATGAGGACAGTCCCTCAGAAGATGGGGTTCTCCACAGCCCCAGCATTTCAAGGGTTCCTTCATTCTGACTGTCCCTTCCTTTTTCTTGTCCCCATCTACTTGTTTTGAAGCCACTTGGGATTGAGCAGTTTGGCTCTCTTTGGGTTTATTAAACTTTTTCCGCTGGTGATCTCTGCCAAAATTCCTTAAATATGCTGGTTTTTGTCTTTTCCCCTTGAACTCACCCTTGTTCACCCAGCTTTTCCCTTGTTCAGCCTTTCCTTTAAACTGTTGATAGAATAATCTTGCTTTTCTAACCGCTTCGTCCATTGTCTTTGGGTTGTCAAACTCAATTTTCTCTTTATATACAGTAGGAAAACAATTCAAAAACCTTTGGAACTTTGCCTTCTCTTCTCTGATATAAGGGACATATCTCAATAAATTGGTAAACTTAGTGACAAAATCATCGATAGTGAGCTGTCCTAATCTAAGTTCATGGAATTATTTTGCTTTATCATCATAATAACGCTCGTTCAAATAACAATTTTTGAACTTAACCTCGAAATATTCCCAAGTAACTATCTTTTCATCAATGACATGCACCATTTTTGTCTCCTCCCACCACAGAGTAGCTTTACCTTGTAGCTGGTACACAACTAATCTGGCCTTCAGATTGCTCTTATATTCATAAACTTGGAAATACTTAATCATGTTCAGCAACCAAGCTTCAGCATCCTCCTCCTTCTCCCCATCATAGGAGGGAGGTTTGATCTTTCGGAATTCCCCCTGCAATTCTCTTTTCTGTTTATGTTGATGTCTAGCACCATCAACATCATCAGACTCATCCATCTTTCTCTTTCTGGAACCTTCGCCTTCCTGGCTATTCCGGGAAGTTAGTTCTCTGATGAGCTTTTCCTGCTCCTTACTGGCTGATGACAACATGTCATTCTGGCTTCTTAGTTCAGCCAATTCTCGTTGCATCCTGTGCAACATAGCCATTACCGGGGCATTAGGATCTGGTGTAGCAAACTCATCACGCAGATCCACATAAATTCCTCCACCTTCAGCCATTTTAGCACCACTATACACACTCATAATTTTGATCAGTAAAATAAAAAAACAATCTCTACAATGTTCAATAACATTCAAAATTCAGTGAGCACAATAATAACAGCCTAGTTTTTGCAACTTGGGCTCCGATACCATTTGTCATACCTCCAAATTTTTTTTATTTTTTTTTTCTTTATATAATTATGGTCCAAGATATCGTATCCTCTTTGGCCTCTATTAGTTATAGTACCCCTTACAATCTTTACTTGGTAACCTTTCGCTTCTATTTTAGATCCAATTATATATCTCTATATATATATAGGTAGGTATTGTCCTACTCATTAAAATAATCTATGTATAATTATTATCTCACTCATTTAAAATCACTTCATATAAGACTATTATCTTACCATTTCATTTCACCTAATATAAGTTTATTACATTTCCATTTAAATCCACATAACATAAGATTATTATATTGCCATTTAAATTCACATGATATAAGATTATTATATTACCATTTAACTCCACATAATATAAGATGGACGTTATATATAATGGTTATATAAAACCTAAACTATATATCACGGTGGTATATAGATACGCTCCCACCATATATAATTAACGTTGAACATTACCCCCCTGGTTTAAAATCCCACCATATATATTTTATGTACCCACTACGTTAATATAAAATCTACCTGCGATATGTCTCGTTTATAATTCCTTATAATCACCATTATTAAAATTTCTCACTCTTTGGTACGTAGGGAAATAATGCGTTTTCGTTTTGTTGGAGTGTTCAGTTGGTAAGCCGGCCGCGGTAGTGTTCTGTGTTCAGTTTTATGAGTACTCACCACAGCCCTTCAACCAGTCTCTGGTGGAAGAAAGATACACGTGTTTCCCTCTAATGCACTGAGATTTTTCAAAGTCACAAGTTTGCATTTGATTTCTCCCACCTCGGGAAAATTGGGTTTCCAACCACTGTACTATTGCTCGGTGCAACCGGCATGTGTCAACAACAGCTGTGAGGGCCATAGTATGGGTCACTTCGGCAGGAAAGGAGCGCAGATCTTAGCCGAAATTCCACCTGCGCGGTACTTAGAATTAGAGTTGAATAAAATCAAACACTATGGAATGGTACTGGTTGTCCTATTCGTCATGATTTTTAAAATCCCCCTCGGGATTTCGTGCAGCTCTCGGTCGTTGCAGTTTAGGGTTAGAGTCTTCGTCAGATACGCTAAACCTAAATCGAGCTTCCGCGTGTACAATTGTCGGTTCATGGTATTTGGCCAGCGGTTTCCCCTTTTAAACCCCCGTTCTGGCCATTGTTATTTCATTTCCCGGATTTAGTTCCCTCTGCATCTCTCATTCACTCTTTTTTTTCTAAGCTTCAGGGTTCGGAATCGCTTGGCGTGTATGCCAAAGGCGGGCGTGTCATCACCGGCATTTTGGTAGCCAGATTTTATGCACCGCTCCCCTTCATGTCATTCATGCGTAGATTTTCTTGTAGCAAAGGGTCGTATTGTTTTTGTCTTGTTTTCGGTCCAGGACTGAAATTTTATTTCTTGTATTCGTGTTGTGTTTTCAATCTGGTATTTCTTCACTATGATAACTGTCTCAGGGTTTTTTTTTTCAAGGTTATTATGGTTCCTGCTAAATGGCGAATAAGGGTTTGATAACCAAGTGAAGAGGAATTTTCATTTCCACGGAGTGAGTGCTGGTTGTCTCGCATTGAACTTTCCTTTCTGGTGAGAACGCCCATTCTCGTTCCAACTCTTCTTTCCTGGTTACGATGGTTAATGAACTTATTTAAATTTGTGTGTGTAATTTATTTATGGCACGTTTGGGTTTGGTTACAGGTACCATGTAACTGCTGCCCGTCACTGGTTTTTCCTCCTGCTAAACTCCAGTTTTAGGATGAATCGATATACAGGTTTCCTACCCTCCAGACTTCTCACACCGAGCGACTGAGACGTAGCAGTGATTGTCAGGAATTTCTGGTTTATCCTTTATTTCCATCATGTGCGTTCGGCGAATGAAATCTTGTCTGTATGAAGGTAGTAAGAGCCGTGGGGTTATTTTAAATGCCGCGCTTCCCCCCCCAGCTCAGTTCTGATGTTAGTTTTTATTTTTCCTTTTCTTTTACTCATTCATTATTAAACCCTCATTTCACAGAGGTGATTATGTTTAATATCCAGGCTATAGTGCGAAATGTATCGTTTGAGTTCGCTCCTCCGTCGGGATCGTATCAGTGGCAGAGTTCAGGGTAAGTGGCCTTACGCATGAACTCTCGGCAATTGCCCAACCTGGCCATAAGCATACACCCTACTGTCCCTAGCTTTGATTTCGTTTTCCTTTGTATTTAAATGGGGTTCCAGTTTGTGTTGCATCGGTAAACACTATTATTACTCTAATATGGTATTAGCATTGCTAGGCCAAACATTTATATTAAACGAAATAATTATACTTCCGAGTTCAGGAAGAAAATGAGAAATAGGGTATTTCTGTGGATAACACTTTAAATTCCGACTGCAAAACAAAAAGCATTCCATTCTAACTCAAACGTATCACCACTGTTCTGGCTTTTGTTAAGATATATGTGCTCTCCATTTTTTTTGTTACTACATATTCTTGTCGGTTGGCAACTAATAGACATAATACAGTTTAGTTTTATCATGCCGAGTTACTAAATAACTATAGGCAGCCACGATCTTAACTGAATTTAATGTTTACTCTGGTATTGGAAATTCGTAACTACCTTGTCATTACTAAATGCATACACCAGAAGTTTTAAAGCAATACGTAATGAGTAATGGTTTTCTTTTTCCTGCGAGATCTAGCCGATCCTACGGCATTTATCCAGTAAGAATAATTTTAATACTACGCAGACATAGCTATGCACTTTTCCTCACCGATTTAACTTATATGCATCTTATGCAAACGGTTAATTATCATATTTTATTAAATTATACTAATTCTGTTAGCGGAGAAATGAAGGTTCCTTGTTTTTTTTGTTTTGATTGATTCATAACTATTATCTCTATCCAAATGGTAATTTTTGTTAATGCACCAAATTTCAACCTCAAGAATGTTCTTGGATACGTGGAGTCCATGGGTAAATAATGTTGGCTTCTGAATTCTTTCTAATTGCAAAACGTGCTGATCCTAGTATTAACGAGATTCTCTTGTTTTTTTTTCCAGCTTTAATGATTGCAAAGTACTAGTATATTAAGTTCTGGTGTTTCAAATTTTTTTATACTCAGATTGTAGACTTCTCTATACTAGATATGTAAATATGGAAATTGTAACGCCTCCAGTTTAAGGAAATATTTTTTTTTTTTTTCATTGTTATTCACAGGTTGGCTGAATACCAAGTTCAGAAATGGGGTATTTATTTCCATCTATTGTTATATTTTCCTCTACACCTTCAATTTCTCCTTTAACTTTTAATATTTTTTTTTCTATCCCCTTTTAATAACATTTAATATTTTCCATGTGTACAATTCACCTATATACATAAAATCCTATGCCTCTCTTAAGGCCCTTATGTACAATCATTTCCTTCGATCACACATATGCTACTTATGTATTAATATATAACACTTATATACAATTATAAAGCATACATGTATATAAATATACAATCCACATATGTATGTCATTGGATAGAATTAATTAAAATTTGCATAACCCTATGCATAACCTATATAGATATAAATATCCCATATATATTTTATATTCACCTTGACAAAACTATGGGAAGACGCACGTCGATATATATATATATCACGTATATATATAATTCCCCCCTTTTGATATGTTCGTTGGGTGTTCACATATATAGACCAGTTACAGATATATATATATATATATAATACCGATATATATATATAACCCTTTGAAAATGTTATTGTATTCGCTCCAGCCGATACTTTTGACAATGCTTGGGTATATCGACCTATGTACATGATACATAATATATATAATTCAATTAACCCTATCTATGCCTACATAACATTTATAAATCCACGTAAGTCTGTCATCTTGGAGAGGTAGGGTATTCGAACTAATGATGTAATGACAGGTCAGCACTACTTTCATAATTTTTTTTGTGAAATTTCGAACCGGTCTAATCCTAATCGTAACCTTCGTTGGCGTGGTTTGCTTTCAGATCCTTGACGGATTCGCCACGGCATGGCCCATCATTACCAGTTGGTAATTATAAAATTTGCATCGCACGCCATAATGCCCAAGCCCGCGGATCGGCGTGACAGAAAATCATATAATATCCGAACTCATTCGTCCTACGGCGGTTTATCATTATGGGAACTCTGAACCAGTGCATAATTGATTTGATTTCATACGCGGAGGGCGCAACACGCGTACTAGCTATGGTTTGCAATGTCTGCGTCGCACTGTATTATGTTCGGTCTGATCTAACGTGTGAGTTTGGTTTTTTTCTGTTTCAATGTTTTTGCAGGCAGGAACGGCGGATCGCTCCTGAGAGAAAAGTACCTCTGCCGGCGTCTATCGTCCTCCTCTGCGCACCTTAGTATAGCATGGTACCCTCCTATCGACGTGGCGGAGTTTTCTAAATCAATATCGGGATTTTCTGAAGTTCTGGGGCGGTGAGATTAGGGTTTCGAGGGTTCTTTTTATTTGAGGCTCTTACGCCGATTTGTTTATCCGACTCTTCCTGTCCAAATCGGGACTACAGAATTGTGCCCTTCAACGCTCCCATCGCCTGTGGTTGAGGGTTTAACCAGGTCAGGCTACGTTTTCAAATATTTTCTCTTGGTTTGTACTTATTTCAACTGATAATGCCTTCTCATCCTCTACTGTTTTGTTTTGCGCAGAGAGGGAAGGTTGTCGACATACCAGGCTGGCCACAGAGGGCAGGGAACTCACCCGTTTTCTAGCCTGTGTTGATCCTGGCTGCGCTCTACTTGAGTTATACATACCATTGTGTTTTCTTTTTTTTTTGTTTGCAAATCTGTTCCTGGTTGTATTACTTGTAAGAGTTCGGTTTCACCGATTTCTCATTGTGGCATTCAGCACGCCTTACATGCCAGAAAATGATTAGCAGTATATCATGTTGGCTATACGTCGAGGCCTTTCCTGACCTATGTTTTTTCGATGTCGGAGTGCGAACTCTTAGGTTTTCTCTGCACACCCAGATTTAACAGTATCTACACCACTGGCGTTCAGATTTATTTGCGCATCGCATGGGTTGCTCATTTGATGTGCTTTCAGTCGACACGCCGCGAGGGTGGGAAGGAACCCTACCCACAGGTAAACCTCAAAATTTCTTATTCCTGTCGTAGCGAGTTATGCATCAATTTTGTTGCGATGCGGTTTTACCATTCTGCTATCCTTCGGAATCAACAGTTAAATGTCCACCCTAATCTATGGCTACGAGTGTATATTTATGTTAAAATGTCTTCGTCGGCTAGATTCAAGGCATCTTAATTGGTCCAGTTCGAATTATTTCAATAGGCATCTGATACCTAACTAATGATCTGTGCAGGAAGGTTACCGAGCTATTATTTCGGTCATTTTCATTACTTCACGAAAGTTCAACGGTTTACTTTTAATGATGATAGCATTCCTCTGAGTGTAGATTATATTTCGCTGGTTTTGGAGTTTTTATACACTACTTCCGACATATATAAAAATTATTTAAAAAGGTTGCATGCATTCAATACCCAGCGAGTAATCATATATATATTTGGTCCTTACTACTTCTGCGTTATTTCATACTGTGGTTTCTTCTTGTCTCGTACGTGGACGGACTCGCTCATGCCGCGCTCGAATTTTCTGTTGGTTGACCTAATTTGGGTATCTTCCTAACACCTATTGTCTGACCATAAGTTCACAGAACCCTATGTGGCCGCATAGCGATCTTTTTCGTCTCGCCCTTTCTTTGACCTCGATATTAAATAGGAGCTGTGGTTTTTTTCTTAGCTCTCGGTACTGATAATATTGTTTTATTTTACTTGCATATATATGTATTGAAAACTAAGATCGAACGAGCTATTGTTTAGCTCTCGGCGCTTTCAATGTTATTTATTTTTATTTTAATTTCAGGCCTATACATGTATCATGTCACCAAGTTGGTGGTGTGCCTTCACTTTAATTTAATTATATTGCTACGATCTTTATTTCAAGGGTTAAAAGTAGATGCAGGAATAATATGTGCATTCAAGATGCTATAAAAGCCATTACGCTCTTATATTTTTTTTTGTTTTGTTATGCATATATGGATATTCGATAGTGCTTGAATAAAGGTCCTTAACTATAAATTAAATCTTTGGCTATGGTACTTGATTCAAGGACTAAAGGTAGATTTAGA
This sequence comes from Pinus albicaulis, assembly GCA_034641835.2. NCBI lineage: Eukaryota > Viridiplantae > Streptophyta > Pinopsida > Pinales > Pinaceae > Pinus > Pinus albicaulis. The sequence continues at coordinate 1,497,037,743 of CM076581.1, forward strand.
ATTGAAATCTATACACTTATAAATATTATAAAAATCCTATAAAGTAGAGTTACTCTTTCTCTAGCACAATTTCGAATGTCATATTCTAATGTTCTTACTTTCTTCCTTTTGGATTTGTACCATGTAACTTCAGTTCTGCTATAATATTTTTCTAGCATACACATGAGCATATAACATCACCCTTGTATTTACAAGGAACAAAACAATATTTAATTATCTGTAGAGGCTAAGTAACTTCAGATTTAAACCGACCTTGGTTTAGAGTTTCTGGGGTTTCTACTCTATGGATTTTTGGTCTACAACTAAATAGAATCTGGAAGGTGAATGCCTTAGGATGGACTCTGTTAAATGTAGTACTAAAATCAATCATACAAATTCTTTTAAGTTATTTTATATGTAGCCAATTCATACCATAAGACATCAGAATGAACAAAAATTACAGGAACATACCACTAGTGCAATTGACCAACCTCCCAACCTTAGAGTTCTCTTTGTCTCCCAGAACTCACCCCCGAGCTGAGATCACCTCCATCACAGATCAACCCCTGATCTGCTTAGGAACAGCTTATTTAAGCTCATATTTCTCCAAAGCATGTTTCTAATTCTGCGTCCAGAATAGCAGGATGCTTTCTTTCATGTTTAGCCTAGGCTTCCCATTTTGGGACTCTTTAAAGCTGTTTTATGCTTTTCCTCAGCTTTTCCAGCTTTTCTCACCTCTTCCCAACTACTTTCCTCTTCATTGGGGAAATTTAGATTCCTCCTCAAAATCTAAATCAATTTCTTTCAAGGATTTTTTGAAAGATTGTGGGGATTTGTTGCCTTATCCATCCTCATGGATTTGGCAAGTGATCTCTAATTCTCATCTTGGTCAAAATGCACAATCAATTTATTTATTTCCTCAAATTAAATATTCAAATACATTCACACCATATCTATCCTTTGGGGTCCACTCCCCTTAGGATTTAAAGTTCACATGTCTAATTTTTCAAACTCAACACAGAAATTGGGGGTGTTACAGAAATTATCCTATGAACAAAGGCAGATTATAGTCAACTCACCATTTTCCTGTGGGAATAACAATCCTCAGATTTGAACCAGTAATGGTTTAGAGATTCTGTTGGATTCAAATCTACGGGTTTGTTTTCTACAACTATGCAGGGGTTCAAAGGGTAATTCCTTATGATTACTACTGCTAAATGTAGAATCTAACATTCAGTAAAATAATCAATTTTTTTTATTTTTATATGTAGCCAATTCATACTAGATGAAGTAAACACAACCATAAATTCAGAAACATACCAGTCTTGCAATTGACCAACCTCCCAACCTTAGAATCCGTCTATCTCCAGGATTCACCCCCGAGCTGAGATCCCTCCTCCAACAGATCAACCCCCAATCTATTTAGGAGCAGCTTATTTAAGCTATTTTCCCCAAGCCTGTTTCTAATTCTGCGTCCAGAATAGCAGGATGCTTTTCTTCCTGTTTGCCTAGGCTTCCCATTTTTGGGATTCTTTAAAGCTGTTTCAAGCTTTTCCTAGCTTTTCCATCTTTTTGACCTCTTCCCAACTACTTTCCTCATCATTGGGGAAATCCAGATTTTCCATCACAAAAGAAAATATAAATTTAATTTAATTTCTTTCAAGGATTTTTGAAAGATTTTTGGGGAATTATTTGCTTTATCCATCCTCATGGATTTCGCAAGTGATCTCATAAATCTCAATTTGGCCAATTTGCACAATCTTCATTTTTATTTATTTCCTCAAGAAAATACTTAATTACATTCACAATTTATTTACCCTTTGGGGTCCACTCCCCTTAGGATTTAAAATTCAAATGTCTAGCTCTCACTTAAACACATAAGTTGGGGGTGTTACACCCTAAAAAAATTAAAGTCATTAAGGAATGGAAACTCCCCAAAACCATAAAGGAGTTGCAAGGACTTCTTGGTTTAACATGTATTATCGAAAGTTTATTAAGAATTATGGGAGAATTGCAGCACCTATAACAACACTATTGAAGAAATATGTACTTTTATGGACTTCTGAGAATAGCCTAAATTTAGCACAAAATCAAATGAAGCAACAGAGAGATGAACATCGCAGCGAGAGAAGTGTTGATGTAGGAGACTCAGTATTTTTACGACTACAACAATAAGAACAAATGTCCCTAAAGCAAGCTAGGAAGGATAATAAATTATCACCAAGGTATTATGGTCCTTAAAATGTGTTGCAAAATATTGGTACTCTCACATACAAATTGGAGTTGGCATACAAAATGTTTCATGCTTAAAGAATGTTATAGGTGACAAAGTTCCAATTCAAAAAATATTGCGAGAACTTGATGAGGAAGTAAAAATGATATTGGAATATGAAGTAGTCACAAAAACATGAACTCGAAAGCTACGAAATCGATCAATTTCAAATTATCTCATCAAGTGGAAGAACTTACCCACTGAATATTCTATATGGGAGAATGAGAATTTTACATAGAAGCATCCATACCTATGCAAGAGTTTAGGAAAACACATTTTTGAAGAAGAGGGTCATGTTAGGTCCCTATGTCCCTTATTTTTGTTAGTGTAACCCCCTTATTATTATTATTGTACTCGTGTAACCCCCATATTTTTATTATTGTTCTCTTACGTTATTATTTTTAGGTCGGCTAGGATTATATTGTGACCCCATGGACTCCTATATATAGAAAGGATGTTTTTTCATTTGTATCATCCAATAATTGTTCATTTATGTAATTTGAAGGAGGTTCAACCCTAGAATTGGTTGATTTCTAAAGCATTGATCTCTCTTTTCTTCTATTTTTGGAGTTGGTTTCATAAGAAACCAAAAATAAAAAAAACATATTAATGGTTGATGTCGCCGAGGATGGGTTTGATACATAGGTAATTTTGATGGCCTATATGATGTTTAGTCATATTTTCTTAGACCACAAGCTAGTCATGAAATTCATAGACATAGTAGTGAAAACTGAAAGGAAAAAACTTACATATTTTTTTAATCTGAATGCATGCTTCATGGTATACACTTCCTAAAATCATGGAAAGCCTTAGATATGTATGGTATATATATAGTTTAAGGATCTTGTACACCAGTTTTGAGTTCCAAAATCATGGATTACTATATCAATTCCTATTTTCCATCTCTAAAACATGGTTTTGGTTAAGAAAACATTTATTAGTCATTAAATAAGAGGAGTAATTACTCTACCGACCTATGCTTAAATCTGTGTAGAGAAATTTTTTCTAGTAGTAAGTTCTTCTAGGTTATCCATTTATTAAAGTTAGGGCCATGTTCAAATTTTGGTTGAAAAATAGAATAGGTACACCTAGTCATGATTGATTACTATAATTCATGTAGATATATATATATATATATATATATATATAGATATATATGTTCAGGGTATATAATATATTAATATTTTATATGGATGATGACCATCAAATTTATTAATTAAATACCTTCATGTACCATGGGCTTGGAAATATGAAATATGTTCATTATTATCGAGTTTGAAACTTTAAAATGAGCTCCTTTTATAAGGCATGCAATGTTTCTGAAAGTCACATGAATGGAAAATAAAGCTAAGGGTCTTGAATTATGGCATATATCCGTAGTTTTCTTCAACACCATGCTTTTGATGGAAATAAAGAACCACATTATTGAAAATCCTCAACATAGTGCACATAAAAGTGGCATTGCTAAAATGTTTTACCTATAAATCCTTTAGAATGTTTTGGGGCTTTCTCTTCCTCCACTTAGGTTCATGTTCAATGCCTATTTAGAAGAGCACTTGTTTGAAAATAAACCCTAGTGAAAAACTATAACTTCTAGATGGTATATTTCTCAAAGTATAGTGAACTAGGCTTTGAAAATTTCCCTACCTATACTTCATTAGTCAATATCCAATTTCAAGGTTTTAAACATTATAGAAATAATATAACCAAAATTCCAATATGACTCATTTGAAGTAGCAAAATCCTAAAATTACACCAATGTAATCTGAAATATATGAGAATCTCCTCCAAATACCCAACATATTTCTATTTTAAAAAATACTTAGTAATCCATTACAACATATAATAATATTTCATATATATTAAAAATATTGATAAATATTCATATTTATTAAATCATATTTATCTACTTCTACTTAGAGTTAGGAATATTGGTTGTTAATTAATACAATGTCGACCAATAACATAGAAACAATTTAGGATAGATATATAAATGCATGGTCAGCTTCATTTGAAAGGGAGGAAAAGAACTAAGTGTTACTGTGTGAGAGTGTTTTAATAAGAGAAAATGGAGCAACCCGACTCACAAAATCAAACTGAAATCAGACCAGAGGTGATAAATCAATCCTTAATATGCTGCACATGTTGGACAACAATAACCACTTTGGGGGAGTGTGAGTGCCATGAATTGTTTACTATAGGGGGCGGAGACTACGAAAACACGATCGAGGTTTATCGGGAAGTATTCCTTTCCTTTATTAAACATTTCATAGGAACAGAGTTTCCAAATCTTTCTCCTTTGGATGAAAATATTTTTTTTAGAAATGATACTGATGGTACAACATACACTTGTTATTTTGCTTCAAATGGGTTGAGAGTAGAAGTCAGGCCATGGGCTTCAGAGATTCGGGCAACCCAAGATCAAGAACTGAGTATTGTCTCCAATGTTTACTCTGAGTATTCCGTTTATGAAAGACCATATGAACTAGAAACTTCAGGCAATCAAGAAAATGTAAATCATAATATTGAACAAAGCCTGATTACTAATAGACGTGAAGGAAACACTAGTGAACAAGAAAATCGAAATTACCTTCAACTCAGACAAACAATGGTAACATTTATGTCTCGAGAAATGGCTGTGATATTCGATATATTGGGGCAACATCTTGATTGGCAACAAATTCTACGACATGTGGAGTCCGATACAATAGAATTAATATGGCAGTTATACGAACATGATTTTGGTTTTAACGATGGATATGACCACATTGACTACAGTGAATTTGACATAGGGGACCATTATGTGATTGGTTATAGTCCACTTCACACAGAGGAAACTTATGTATTTAATTCGAATGCGCGTGAATTTGGAAACATGATTAGTTTTGGTGGATATGACTATATTGAATATCAGTTTCCATTGAATACAATAGAGGAATATGAGGATGTGGATGAGTTTGCATTGAATGCAGGAGCACAAGAGTATGTGTCTGGTTTTGGTGAGATCATCAATTTTGATGGATATGGCTATATTTTGTATGATTTTCCTTTGAACGCAGACGAAGAATATGAAATCATTGTTCCTGATGATGATAATTTCAACAATGGCCTTCATTCTGCATCCAACTCTGCAATTGAAAGTTCGCTTAAGCACGTAATCTCCTTTGACAGTGGAGATGAATGTTGTATCTGCACAGACCCGATAGCTGTTGGTGATGAAGCAAAAATACTGCCATGCAATCACTTTTATGAATGCATCATTAAGTGGCTCGGCATTAGCAATGCTTGTCCACTATGCCGATATCAGCTGCCCTCGAAGGTGAATGAAGATCAACGCCAAAACTAAAAGTCCGATCAGTGAAATTTTTTGTTGTCCATTTAATTTGTGTAGGAGCTACTTTAATGGCCTCTAAATTTGTCTATCTAATTTTTATTGTCGTGCATTTTGTAGTATTGTTTTGTTCCAGGGATGTATGATCCTTGAATAGGTGCTAGATGAGTCAATGTAAGTTGGATCTTGTTCTATAATTATTAGATGTGGATATACTCGTTTTAGGGTATCATGGTTTGATCCGTCTTTTGGATTTTGCAGAAGTGTAGTTATTTGTTTGAATAGGCCATGGAGGAGTCATGTTTGTTAGGCTTGGTTAGCTTCTTCACTGGTGCAATGTCCGTTTATGTCCGTTTTTATTCTTAGTTGAAATTTCTTCTATTTATATTAAAAAATTAATTGCTGGTAAAAAGAGCGAAAAACATTCCCAATAAAACAGAAATCTAGAATAGCAAACTTTTAATTGTCAATAAGTCTCATTTAATTAAACAACCATAAACCAATGGCTGGAAATCTACTGACAAATTACATGTACTAAACACAGGTTACTCTCCACATTATCATGCAAAAAACAAGTTTCAATAAGCAGCTATGCTTTAAGAAAAAATTTATTTTGACCTAGTATCTAATAAACATGGTATGAAATAGTTTTTTTTTTAAATTAAGAATGAATTTTATTGTTTTAATAAATATAGTTTGATTATTGACTAGATTGGTTTATCATTATTTGAGGGGATTTTTTAAGTGAGAAAATAGTTTTTTAAAGTGTGAAATCTGAGGAGAGTTTGAACTTGTTTCTCGGTACTTCAAAGTTAACATAGATAGAGCTGGATTTTATTCTAATAACATGTATATTATGAATTTTTTGGGTATATGTATATGGATAAGAACGTGATCATTTTAAATTTAATTAGTTTACTCACTTTTTTTATTTCATTCTACATATTAAATTCAATTTACATTTTTATTTCAATCTGAATTTTTATTTTTACTGCAATATCTCAAACATTGATTTAAGTATATATGTTTACTTTTATATGCTTTGATGTAAGTGATGAAAAATTTACTCTTAATTGTGTTGATTTTATGAGAAGGTAATAAATTAACAAATATTCATGTGATTTTTAGGACTTTTATTGCAAATGGTGTTTGTGTTCCTTTTCACTCTATCTATATGCATATAGTATTGCTGTTAATAAACTTGCTCTCCAATGAATAATTTTGTAACACCCCCAAGTTTTGTGCTTTTAAAATTAGACATTTGAACATACATCCATAGGGGAGTGGACCCCAATGGATAATTGTTATGTGGATATGGTTAAATACTTAATTATGAAAAATAAATAAAATATTATGCATGCACCATGACCAGATGAGAAAGTGAGATCATATTCCTAATCCATGAGGTGATGGAAAAGGAAAAAAAAAAGACTTTCCCCAAATCTTTCAAAAATCCTTGAAAGAATTATTTCTAATTTAGATTTTTGAGGAAAAATCTAAATTTCCCCAATGAAGAGGAGTAGTTGGGAAGAGGTGAGAAAAAGCTGGAAAAGCTGAGGAAAAGCTAAAAGCAGCTTTAAAGAATCCCAGAATGGGAAGCCTAGGCTAAACAGGAATAAAGCATCCTGAAATTCTGGACGCAGAATTGGAAACAGGCTTGGGGAAAGCACAGCTTAAATAAGCTGCTCCGGAACAGATTGAGGCTAGTCTGTTCTTGGAGGATCTCTGCTCGGGGGTGAATCCTGGGAGATAAAGAGGATTCTAAGGTTGGGAGGACTGGTCATGGTAGAGGTGTGCATGCATAAATTTGGAGATATCTATAAGTCTGTGTTAATCATCTTTGTTTTATGAAATGGTGATGTTATATTCCTTTACTCAAGTTATGAAATTGTGATATGATATTCCTTTATGCAATTTATGAAATTGTGATGTTATAGGCTTTATGCAATTTATGAAATTGTGATGTTATAGGCTTTATGAAATTTATGAAGTTGTGATGTTATAGTACATTATGTAATGTATGAGTTGTTATGTTAGGTTGCATTTTGCAACTGTTAGATGGATTAATGGTTCAGTAACTTCTGTAATTGCACCCACAGCTATTGACAGTAGAGACAAATGGTTGAGTGTAGAGATGAGTACATTGTAATAATAATGGTTGAGATGATGGATTAATTGAGCAGCCAATATAATAACCATGTATAGATATAGATGGCTATCTTCTAAAGGAGTATCTAATTCTGTGTGTATAAACAGAAGATGTTAACAAATCGGTACCCACGAACATTAAGTTCCAAATAAATTAATCTATCATAACAATACTGATGGCACAGAATTCACTGTGATCAATAACAGAAAGTAGGGAACAACAACCCTCAGCTGTGTCACAATGGAAAGAATTGTAAAAAAAATTAGAATTTATAGTATTCTATTAAATGTAATGGTACACATATGGAGGTAGCAGTTGAATCCTAACTAAGTACGAGGATTAATAATAGGGATTCTAAAATATCCAGTTCAATATTCTCTCCCTCCATTTGAGTGAAGCAAGAGGAGCTGTTTCCTAGTTCCCCCTGGAACAGTTGAAGCTGTACAAAAAAATATCACACATGTTGAATGTCTATAACAGTCAAATAAGGGGGAAAAAGCCTATTGCAAAATCTATTGTGTAATAACAGTCTGTGTGAAGGAAGATTGTAAGCATGTGTAAAATACCATGAACAGAGCATCTGGTTACCATCCATAAAACTACTGGGGAAGTAGTGGAGCAATGGTGGTGAACTACGTAAAGATAGATGTATGCGAAGAGGCCTACATCTATACTTCGATGCTGACACTTTAACATATTGCACATATTCGCAGGCCGGCAAACTGGGAAGTTTGATTAAGGGCCTAGTGATCATCCTGCACAGAAAACCTGAGACATGCAAGGTAAAATAGGTAGGTATATAAGTCTGCTATATGAACTGAGAAGTGGGAAGGTTAAGCCCCAAAATCCTCATGGAAATTCTTATATTCCAGGGTTGTCTGTAAGTACTGAAAAGAATCTAAACCCCGGATAACAGTCTGCATTGTAGTAGATGCAATAGAAAAACTATAATTGTTATCGATGCATAAAGCAGAGAATATTAAGTTATGGTATATGGGTAGCACTCATCATAGGGGTGACGAATATAGACATATTATGAATATAGACCTTAAGAGAGACATGTTGAATCTCATTCTGAGAAAAATGAACCACTTATAGAAGAAGAGTTAAGAAATTTAGGAGGAGTAACCATGAGATATAATGGATGTTATTAAATAATAACAGAATACCATGAAAAAAAAAAAATGGAATTGGGAGACGTGACAAATGGTATCGGAGCTAAAGTTCAAAAATTGGGCAAGATATGTGCTCACAAAGAACTTGTAAACTGTTATAAATTTTACAATGACATATGTAGCCATTGTTTTACTATCATCGATATGTAAAAGAAAGTCAGGGTTCATAAAGTTAAGATAGTGAAACTATCTTAATACAATAGCAAAGATTGATGCTGCCTTACTGAGATGACATGCTTATGTGTATGTTAGAGAAACATTATAATGGTGCTGGAAAAAGAGTAATTATATTTTAGATGAGCATGATACCATCTATAAGGGTATAGTTTTAGGGTAAGTGCTATTAAACACATATAGGCATTCTTCAAAAAAAACTTTAATAGCAAGGATTCTGAATTCCTGGTAAATCACAAAGAAATTCTACAAGGGTTATAGTACTCATAACCATTATAGGGTACTTTATATTTTTAAATACAGTTCTAACTCTTGAAACAAATAATATGGTGTTAGAGTTCTCTATGCTGAATGTATAGCAGCAATGGAACTATCGGTCACATATATATATATATGCCTTTAGGAAAAGGTATATATATATATATAAATTAACAAATAGAGTACAGACACATTATAGCCGTGTTAAGGTTACGTGGTATAAAAACAATTAGCTGAAAGTAAGACATTGGAATATGACATTCAAATGATATACAAACAAAGTTACTTATACTCTATCTGATGTACATAACAGTTAGAAGGGGTATATAGCATTTCGAAAATTTCCCTAGATATATTGAAGACAAGTATCATAGCAATAGTTTTAAAATTATAATGGCAATCCTTTAGTCTAGCACTATTGATACTTCTGGGGTTACATAGAAAAAAAAAAATCGAAGTTCAGAGTAAAGAACTATCGAACAGTTATATCTAACCATTAAAATACCAAAAGTATATAGGTTAACCATTGTCGATAATTCTATTCGTAAACCATGGAGATAAATAAATTGAAGTAAATATGAATTATATGAACATATATACAAACTTAGATTAAACATCTAAATCTATCTTAACACTAGAATCAAGTAGTATAGTCGATACATGTGATACGACTCTGAACTTCTAATTAAATCAACCTCGAATATGCGTGTACCTAGGCATACAAACAAAAGTCCTATAGCTGTCATCGCTATGTAAGGCATCTATCATGTATATCTCTATTTTGAATTAGTGAACACAACTGTCACGGAAACCTAATAAACGTAAAGAAATGGGAAGAGGCGTGGTATTTATCGGAAATAGCACATAATCCAAGCATTAGTCTACCCTAAGTCGATTCTGGATATATATATATGCAGGTTAAATTCATTAGAGATCTTATGAAACTGGAGTTGCACAATACGCGTAATACCAATAATAATAACCGCCAAGAGCAAATCTGGCAAATAAAAGACGTAGTGATTATCGCATGAGATTTAATTTCAAATTAGGAATAAGGAATTAGGTTAAACCATACGCCGAGAGCGAAAGCAAAGATATTTGTTACTACCGGTTTCCACAATACAGTGGAAAGTATTACATGAACCATATAAAGAACTACAGCTAATATTCAAACGCCGCGTGTAGGAGGGTCATAACCAGGATGCCCCACACGAAAAACCAACATCAACAGAAATCCCAACTATACCACGGCATCATCCAGTTTTAAACCGTGGGAGAACCAACAGAAAAAAGAAAAAAATAAACTGTAGGAGTTCGTAACCAAAGAAATAGCCGAGGATTCGGAGGTGTGTGGGTGTAAAAAAAAAAAAAAGCAGGAAATCGTTGGACTGCGCACTGTGCGTAAGGCAACAGGGCATGAAGAATAATCATGATCATCACCGGAAGAAGGGGAATAACACACAGGTGAACGAAAAAAAAACGCTCAATAAAACGGGGAACATATATCCGCAAACTGTGGTATAAATCAGACAATTGACAGAAACCATGATTATTTACTTCGGCCTTCCCATGTCAGATCTATATATCAACGCCGAAAAACAATAGTAGCGCTGAGTCAAATATTGGCAAATTCGGTGTGCGTTACAGATCAAAGGAATAGTTAGAAAAATAAATTCGTCCAATGAATGCAGGCCGGCTACCTGGTTACACAAAGCGATCAACGATACCAGTAATTGGCGGCCAGAACCCTAGAAGAATAAGGATAGTCTTAATAGTTAGGGGCAGAAATTAGAGGACTCAATACTTACATTAAGGCATGAAAGTAACTCAAACCTGGAAGTTGGAAAAGAAAAAACATCTGTAAAGGTTCATGCGGGAGAAACAAACGCTTATGGCATTTTATAGACACAGTTCGCTGAAATAAAACATATAAAATCACTCCCGGGATCCTTACGGGGACTGAAACCTCAGCGCACAGGATTTGCGCTCCCAAACCGTTCTTCAAAGCATCGGGGCTGGATACCTGTTCATAGGGAGAACCGAGAGTCAGATAACCGCTACAAAATATCTAGCACGAACACTGAAAAGAAAACTAACCCCGCTGTGGTATGAAACAAACAGGAGAAAATTAAATAAAATGGGAACCCCGAAACCTGAACCCTGAGCTTCGCTATGCAATCGCACAGCCACTCTGTGCCAGAGGGCTTGGAAGGAATTAGACGAGAGATAAATTGCTATAGGCATCGTAAGGAGTCTCGGGTAAGGAAGGGATTATAACCCTGATCAGAAACCCTAAAGCGAAACCCATCAACGTACATTGGGAAGCGGGTGCAAGAGGGCCGTAGTGACCTCGATTCTGGATAAAATCCCGAAGGAGATTTCCATAAATTTCTTGGCACAGCCCTGTCCTGCACAAGTCGATCAGGAATACCTAAATTTAAGTTATTTGGCAAACCGATCGATAGCCAGCTGTTGAGGACAAGCGTCTCCGTCCAAAGATGGGGTACAAGGGCTAGATCAAAGGGCCCCCATTCCAATCAGGAGGTACGCTACCTCACTGTATGGTACAGTGGGGCGGCAGGAAGAAAAGAACACGTAGCGATAGGCAAGAAAAGCCAACCCGCTATCGGATAGGTAGGCCTGCAACTAGAATTCTTCAAGGTAGGTAAGTACCTGTAAGTGAGATGACAGACAACTATGGCTACAGGAACGTCGTGCTCAGAAGTAACACCTATATCTCTCACTGATAATCACCCGAATTCGAATTTCATACATAACAACGAAAACCAGTTCGTAGTGACAGCAAGGAGGAAGCTCGTATGGTTCCAGGGGCGAGAAAATGCCGGCGCGCATCATTATACAGCGCCCACCTACATGTAGACTGTCAACCTAAAACATCAACTCGACATACAAAATCTTCACGTGACAGCACTCGGGTTTGGTTTCAGATTTGGCTTTTCTGAGTTGTCAAACGCCGAGGATAACATGTTCGATCAAATTCTGTAAGTACTGATAGATGTATAATGGACAACTGTGATAAGCCAATGAGCTCATAAGTCGAGACGGCATATTTCAATTTTAAATTCATTACGTATGTGTATAGGGCTCGAGGTAAACCAATGAAAGGTTCGGATAATAAAAAAAATGGGTAACCATAGATATATTATTATGTTATATATCTACGGTGCGATGATCTCATATCCTAAGGTGCGAAGATATATATATAGATATATATATATTGTCAAATAGGTATGTTATGATTTCATATATCAACAGTGTTGATACCTATATAGATGTATATATATTGTTATACAGATGTATGTATTGTTAATTATATATGTACATTAGAATGTTAAATGACGTGATACATATATGGTTTTGATATTCCATAACCGATAAGTTACAACGAGGGCATAGGTATTGTTGATGACTATGAAGGTATAGCCTTCTCAATAGAATACTTAAGACTTAAACAATTAAACTACAACTTTATTATCAGGACCAAAATGTAAATTCAATAAGTGCGTGGAGGGAAACTTTGAGATTGAAAAATCTATCATATGGGTCAATCATGAATTAGAAGTGGAATTGTTAGCAGAGAAATAATGTCCAAGCAAGAAAAAAATAAAAGGGATTATTTTAAATTATGTGTAATGTATATATGGTAGCATCTTCAAAAAAAAGCTTTGCACTTATATATGAATATATATATATATATATATATATATATATATATATATATTCATATGTTCATCAAGTTAATATTGCCAAGGCTATATATATATATATATAGATATATCATGGTTACTTATACAATAAGGTTTGGAAATATATATGATATATACAAACCTAGTGGATATATGTATACATGCTCAAGAGAGAGACAACACATGAGATGTATAGTAGTAGGAGTAAGGGAAATTGTATCCGTAGGGGCCAAGGCAGTATATCACATAAAAGAAAAGAAGATCTGAAGGGCAGTTTAATTACAATTAAAACAAGGATTTTGTAATTGTGGAACCATTACATGGAGTTAGGCAGGAACGAATGAAGGGATAAATTGAAAATTTCCTGATGACTTACTTAAGGAAGAATATTCTTGTAATGGTGGAAGAATGACTTCCTAATTATTTAGTTATAATCATTTATATTCTTTCATGGAAATAAAGTATATTTTCAAAATTGGTATATTTATGGGTTGCTTTTGTTAGAAAGCATGAAAGAATTATGGGTTGCTTTTGTTAGAAAAAAAATATAGAATGCTTTTATGCAATAGAAAGAAGGAATTCTTTGATGACTCAGGAAAAAGTTGGAATACTTTTATGATTTATGAAATCTATTCCATTTTAAGCTGATGAATCTTTGAAAAAGGGGAAACAGTGTCAAAATCATTTTTGGCATTAACAAGTATTGATATTGTGAATGTGATAAATTATAGAAATTTCATTTATCACTAGAAAAGGAAACATGAATTCTCACTATAAAAAAAAATTTTTGGTGCAAATTTTATTAAAGTTAAATTTCTTGAGTCTTAAATTCAAAGACAGAGAAATGATGTGAGATCATACAGCTGTATTTTGGACTTGAGTGGGGGAAACCCATCAGTTCCAAAATTGTTCACTTAAGTTTTGAACGAGTGGATACCATTTCATGTGAGAGGTAAGCATGGGATGGTAGAGATTTTTAAGGAATCTAGTTGTTACTAATTAAATTAAGTAACTAACAAAAGAAACAATGAAAAGATACTAGAAGTACAACTATAAAATGAGCAAGGGTAAGCACAACCATGCATATGATCCAATTGTTTTCTCTCATTTATGTGCACTAATGAAAAAAGTTGAGAAATTGTTTAGACAAGTGTGTAACAGGAAATTGGGCACTCTGGAAACGAAGAGGAAAAAGGTGAAGATAAAGCACCTAGAAAATCCAGAAAAGCTGATTTGCACCAAGTTGCGTGAGGGAAGAATCTCACTGAAACACAAGAAAGGATAAGTAGTGTACTAAAAGTGCACTAAACTATTATGAACCTGAACGGTTTGATTTATAACTGAATGTATTAAGTTATTGAAATGCAGAATACTGTTGTGAATTATCAATTATATGTACCTGATATTACTTACATTGGTAAGAATTGTGGACAGAGAAACCAGAATAAAAGATCTTCCATACAAACTTCTTGTAAAGAAGTAGGAAGGAAACCAACGGCATAAGGCATCAGTAAATATAGTGGAGGTAGGAGAGTACTCTGCTAGAAACTAATGGATTATACATCAGCCCTACCATTGCTTATTAAAATTCCTGATGTATTTCATGTCTCCTTGTTGGAAAAAAAAAAAAAAGTTATAAATTTTGTACATGATGCTTCTCACATAATTGATTTGAAATGTGGTCCAGGTGGAACCAGAAGAGGAATTTCCTTCCAGGGTCGCTTCAAAGATGAAAGCGAGAAGAAATGGAATGGCGGAAGTGAACAGTAGCTCAGGTAAAGGTGCAATGGAGCACTTTACTGCTAAAAAGCTACATGGCACAGAGAAGCTCAAATGATGGAAAAGCATTCATAATTATGTTCAAAATCAACTAGTAGATAGTTGTCAACACCGAGGACGGTGTTTATTTTCGCAGGGGAAGGGACACCTCAGTTTCAGTTAAATTAGACATTGGAACATAAATCCAAAGGGGAGTGGACCCCAATGGATAGTTACTTGTGTGGATGTGGTTAATTATTTATTTATGAAAAATAAATAAAATATTGTGCATGCACTATGACCAAATGAGAAAGTGAGATCATATGCCTAATCCATGAGGTTATGGAAAAGGTAAAGACTTTCCCCAAAATCTTTCAAAAATCCTTGAAAGAAATTATTTCTAATTTAGATTTTTGAGGAAAAATCTAAATTTCCCAATGATGAGGAGAAGGAAGAGGTGGAAAAAGTCGAGGCCGAGGGAAAGCTAAAGCAAAATTTTAAAGAACTGAATGTCTAAAGCAACAGAATAAAGTATCCAAATTGGACTTTTAATTGGAAACAGGCTTGGGGAAAGCACAGCTTAAATAAGCTGCTCCAGAACAGATTGAGGCTAGTCTGTTCTTGGAGGATCTCTGCTCGGGGGTGAATCCTGGGAGATAAAGAGGATTCTATGGTATGGAGGACTGGTCATGGTAGAGGTGTGCATGCATAAATTTGGAGATATCTGTAAGTCTGTGTTAATCATCTCTGTTTTTATGAAATGGTGATGTTATATTCCTTTACGCAATTTATGAAATTGTGATATGATATTCCTTTATGCAATTTATGAAATTGTGATGTTATAGGCTTTTATGAAATTTATGAAGTTGTGATGTTATAGTACATTATGTAATGTATGAATTGTTATGTTAGGTTGCATTTTGCAACTGTTAGATGGATTAATGGTTCAGTAACTTCTGTAATTGTAACCACAGCTATTGACAGTAGAGACAAATGGTTGAGTGTAGAGATGATACATTGTAATAATGATGGTTGAGATGATGGATTAATTTAGCAGCCAATATAATAACCATGTATAGATATAGATGGCTATCTTCTAAAGGAGTATTTAATTCTGTGTGTATAAACAAAAGATGTTAACAAATCGGTACCCACGAACATTAAGTTCCAAATAAATTAATCTATCATAACAATACTGATGGCACATAATTCACTGTGATTAATAACAGAAAGTAGGGAACAACAACCCTCAGCTGTGTCACAATGGAAAGAATTGTAAAAATTAGAATTTACAGTATTCTATTAAATGTAATGGTACACATATGGAGGTATCAGTTGAATCTTAACTATGTATGAGGATTAATAATAGGGATTTTAAACTATCCAGTTCAATATTCTCTCCCTCCATTTGAGTGAAGCAAGAGGAGTTGTTTCCTAGTGCCCCCTGGAACAGTTGAATCTGTACAAAAAAATATCACACATGTTGAATGTCTATAACAGTCAAATAAGGGGGAAAAAGCTTATTGCAAAATCTATTGTGTAATAACAGTCTATGTGAAGGAAGATTGTAAGCATGTGTAAAATACCATGAACAGAGCATCTGGTTACCATCCATAGAACTACTGGGGAAGTAGTGGAGCAATGGTGGTGAACTACGTAGAGATAGATGTATGCGAGGAGGCCTACATCTATACTTCGATGCTGAAACTTTAACATATTGAACATATTCGCAGGCCGGCAACTGGGAAGTTTGATTAAGGGCCTAGTGATCATCCTGCACAGAAAACCTGAGACATGCAAGGTAAAATAGGTAGGTATATAAGTCTTCTATATGAACTGAGAAGTGGGAAGGTTAAGCCCAAAAATCCTCATGGAAATTCTTGTATTCCAGGGTTGTCTGTAAGTACTGAAAAGAATCTAAACCCCGGATAACAGTCTGCATTGTAGTAGATGCAGTAGAAAAACTATAATTGTTATCGACGCATAAAGCAGAGAATATTAAGTTATGGTATATGGGTAGCACTCATCATAGGGGTGACGAATATAGACATATTATGAATATAGACCTTAAGAGAGACATGTTGAATCTCATTCTGAGAAAAATGAACCACTTATAGAAGAAGAGTTAAGAAATTTAGGAGGAGTAACCATGAGATATAATGGATGTTATTAAATAATAACAGAATACCATGAAAAAAAAAAATGGAATTGGGAGACGTGACAAATTTTGGAGATGATTATGTTGAGAAAAAAGTGGAATTTTTGTGGTTAGAATTTCTCTTGTGAAGATTCAAGTGCATTTCATGGTTTTCATGAATAAATGTGCAATTACTCTATTGATGCATTTATAATGAAATATGTTTAATTGATTTCAATGTACAACAAGTATGGAAACAAGTATGCATTTATAATGGAATATGCTTAATTGATTTCAATTACTTATATTTGCAAAGGAAATAAGTATGGAAATCTAGGATTTAAAACAACAATCGAGGAACTAGAGGAATGAATATAGTTAAGGTAAAAGTAAACCTATTCTAGTTTAATGCATGAAAGAAAATATTACTTTTCATTTTAACCCTTACAAAATTGGTTATATTTTGTGAAATAGTTATGGTAGAAAAAGATAAACTAAATGAATAAAGTAAAAATGTGACAGGATGAATATTTTATGTATACTTGAATTATTATATTAAATATTTAAATTTTTTTTATCTATATATTTCTTTTTGTTTTTGTTATAGTCTACTTGCCTTTTGAAACTATGATATATAACATAACACATGAAATTAAAATAATTCTTTAAATATTCTCTATATATTTTATCCTTTTTTATTCTACCCCTCAAATAATAATCATATGACACAAATATTATAAACTAATGGATATCAAATTTTCCTTTTCTCATCCTTATTTAACTTAATCAATTATCTAATTGAAAATTAATGTCAATCATATAAATATTAATTTATTTTCATCATGGAAACAAGTTTAAAAGGATAAGTATTCCAAATATTGTTTATTCTTCTCTTTTCCGGTAGAGCAACCACAAAATGACACTAGTAATAGAAACTTTTGATTTTCAATCATCAATGCTATATCAATATTAACATTAGACTCGTTAGTGAGCCCAGAAACATAATTTCTGGAAGCTACATGGGTTTACTCTACTACCTAATGGAAATTCATTACACATCATAAGTGATTTTTATAGATCCCCCTATATCTGTATCAATATAAGAAGATAATATGAAAATATTGATGAATTGATGTAGATATTGAATGGTGATCTGGTCCAAAATTAGATATTCAACCACATTCCACCTAATAGTTAATTCGACATCCTCTCCTCCTCACCTCACATTTGACAGTAATATGTACTTTTAATTAATCAATATCTTTTCAATATATTAAAATTCTCCTTACCATATACCTTGATAAATTTATTACTTTCACTTTTTATAGTTTCAAACCCTATAATATGAATTTATATGTAATAATATAGTTAAATATTTAAACCTCCCATGGGTATTTTATAGGCCTTATACAATTTTTAATTTTTGGTCATAGTTGATCATGTGAACTTGGTCAACATCACTATTAGTTTAGCTAAAATTTACTTAGTTTTATGTCATTGTCTTTCCCTTGTGGTCCATCTCCTCTTTATTAAGTGATAGGAACTATTAAACATACTTTTAATTATGAGCTCTTACTTATAAGTAAGATACAAAATTATATATTGGCCAACAAAATAGACCAAAATCTTCTTTCCAAACCTATCTAGAATCTTCTAGACTTCTATAATTACAATTAATCATATATTGCTTTTATTCTTTTTACTTTATTTTAATACTCATTTTTTATTCTAAAGATTTATCAAATTCCACATTTTCCTTTGCATGGCTTCAATCCTTTAACCTCTACTATGTTTTTTTTTTCTCATGCTTTATACACTTCTAAAACATCAAATGTTGAAGACATATCTAATTAATTTGCAAATTCAATATTGTATCATTGTCTAAGATTTATTAAAAATTCAACATGTTTAAGTTTTATCGGCTTTAAAATATTATAGACTCCTTTTTTTTAAATCTCTCTTTTTAAATTATCATTGAGAACCATATATCCATTAACAACAAATTCTACTTGAATTTTCTCATAATCTAATTCTATATATATCATGTAATTTTATTCATGTTTTCAATTATCATTTTAATCAAATTTCTTCATGTATTTCACAAATGATTTAACATATGTGTTATTATCCCCATAGGTAAATGAATCATATATGTTACCTTACTACTTAAAATACCTTAAATAATTTGAAATCATATCTAAGACATTTATTTTACCATTGGTTTGTGGATAGTACATGGAATTGAAATTTAATCTTATTAGCAATTTTTTACACAAAGTTTTCTAAAAAAATATACTTTTTTCTCATTGATGCCATATAAATATACATTTCTTTATATATATATATATATATATATATATATATATATATATATATATATATAATTTATCCATAAAATTACTTAAAAAAACACTTTTTGAGTATCCATATGGTGTTATTATTTTTCCATAAAGCATACATAAAAAAAAAATCCAAAGGAAAATCATATTTATAAGCGAGTCCTATAAAACCAACTTATGTATTGCTTAAAAGTTAATTTAAGATTTAAATGGGTACATTTTAGCACATTTCAAAGTTTATATATTGATCCAAAAGTCACTCTGATATGTAAAATTCTTCAATAAATACAACCACTTCAACCACTTATTGGGCTAAGGATTAGACCATGATTAATTGTGCACATAAAGTTGGTAAATTTTTTCCCTAATATAATTTTAATTACATGATATTTTAAGCCTTTAGTTAGGAAAAACTTATTTCATAATCTTTGTTCTCTCAGCTTTTCTTATTGAGACTTTATTAATTTCTTATTGAAACTCCCTTTTGCGACACAATATGTTGTAGCATAATATTGTAATAGATGATTATTGACTGGAGAAAGAAAAATATGAAAGATAATTCCATTTGTTTCCCCTTTATTGATTCTATGATCTATTGTATTTTTTCTCTTTAAATCAATAAGAAACTCAATTTTCTTTTCTCGTTTTCTTTTCTATATTTATATGACATATTTTGCATTCATACATTTGAAATTGGTTTTAACTTATATTGTATATTTAATTTTACTTTAATATTGTTTTTTTCTACTTTATTTTGTTTTGTTATTAATGTTTACTAAGGAGAGAATCAAGATATAAAGATTGGACAAGGGGAGATACTCCAATCAAAGAATATCCTAGTATCTTTTATGGCAATCAGAAAATAGTTCATTGAAATCACTTTAAATACTTGGGACGTGTATTTGGTTTTATTCCATGCAATTAGTTGAGGGTATTAACCTTACCCTCATGGAATAATTTTTTGTAATAGAAATGGTAACACCATTGGCTAGAAGAATCTTTTAGTTTCTGTCTTGGGTTAGTTTTGTAGGGCCAAATTATATTTTTCTTGCTATTTTTCTATTATTTTTAGTCTATGTAGTGAAATATTATTAGTATTTGTCTTTCAACTTTTTATTTTAATTGTGTAGTGCTTATGTACAAGTTACTTTAATAAAAAATGAGTATATAGATATGTTATTTTAGTTTCTCTTACAACACATTGTAGTGGTAGGTTTAGTACTTTCTTTTCCTCTCTTTAAACTTATTAAGTTAGAGGTAGGGGAAGGGGATGTGTGAGTGAGCATGTCCCTTCACCAATTATGTTTTAAATAGAAAAATAATGCTAACTAAAAAAAATAATATAAGTAAAATAATGTACCATTAAGATTTTTAAATCTTATACTTTTAACCACATATAAAATGAACTATTCCAAGATCTATGTTAAATAATTTATGTCCATATGTATATATATAGAAAAAAACTTTATTGAAATAAAACATTTTAGTGTTGTATATGCAAAGTATTCAATGTGGATTATCAATCAAATATTTTAATAAGAATTAATATTGACTTATACTTAAAAATGTATTGATGATAAAAAAATTATTTTAACTATTCATATGTGATATAAAATATAATATTATATACTATTTTAAAACAATTATTTATATATGATGAAAAAATTATGTTTTTATGGTTATATAATCTATTTCTGTGTCTAAATAAGTTTTCACTTGATGAAATTTGATTTTGGTTTAAAATAAAAATAAAAAGTTAAAAATTATTTCTATAATATAAAAAAATGAAGTAAAAAAATTGTATGTTAAGATGTTTTCAAAAAAAATTTAACATCATATTTAAATAAACTATTTGAAGATCTAGTTTAATTAATTTATGTCCATATCACCTTCATATATACTTATATATAGAAAAAATATTATTAAAATAAAACATTTTAATGTTGTATATAAAAAAGTATTCAATGTGTTATTAATATAAATTTGATTGGTTATAAATGGATCTATACTAGTTAGAATATTTGTGATCTTGGTTTATCTCATTTTACATGTCTATATACCCTATGTAAAAGTCATGTATATATGTGACTTACTTCAAAACCATTTTCCTATAAACAAGTGACTTGATTTGATAAAAATCACATATACCTACAAGTAATTTTCTTAGATAAAAATAACATATACCTACAAGTGAATTGCTTAGATAACAATCAGATATTCATAGTAAGATTGAAATTCTCTTCACACTCTAGTTGGTCTAAGAAAATCCTTCTACTTGATTAATTATATTCTAGTACCTAACTTGTTTGTTGAACTAGTCTACTAGTCTTAGAATATATTGTTTGTTGGTTATCTTTTGCTATTTATCCAAGTGAATTTTGTTCCAACCTAGGATTTCTCTTTGTGGAGCCCATAATATTTTGATCATTTGTAAGGTTATGTCTCTTGCCTTTTTAGTGGTGTTAATTTTGTATTACAACCATCTAAATCCTTGGTATTTTGTTCATTGCCTTCTTTCACTCTTGAATGTTTATCATCACTTTTCCCTTTTGGAACCTAGTGGTTGATTTTAATTGTTCTTTGCTTCTATTTATTTTCACCTCTTTTGTACTTTACAAAAAACATTGTTATTTTCTTAATTTAATATCAATTATAAATAAATATTTCAACTTTATGCAAAATATTAATAATAATAAAAAATTCAATATCAATTATAAAATAAAATATTGTAACGTTCATGTTAAATAAAATATTATAATACCTCTCACTTAAATATTGTAACTTTCATGTAAGATCAAATATTCCATTATCTTTCTCACTTTTTCTTTTTTAGATATATATTTCAAAGTACAGTTTTGTCTAAAATCCAGCCCTAAAACATTTGGTTCTCCTTTAAATATAATTTTAGATGAATTTTATATAACATCTAACCTTTTTTTTATTTACACATAGAGCATATCTGTTTATCATCTATATGATTTAATAATAAACCTGAATTATATAAAAACATATTTTAAAAAAATAACGCAATACTATAGCACATACCGAAGCAAATAAAACCGAGCATGTTGCAACCTACGCCAACGGACTTTCAACCATTAGTAATACTCATTTATTAACGTAAACATCCAACGGTCTATTACAGAAAATCTACTAGCAAATCAAATATCTAATTGAATACATAGTCTCGACTGTTGAGAAACTAAACACAGTTCAGCGATTTGTTTTGTCCAAACAGTAATAAATCAATGCATATGCTAACCACTGGTTAATGTCCGCATTTTAATGCAATAGAACATGTTTTCTGTTTATCATTGTTCAAGCTGTCAGCCTTTCTTTGAAGTGTAGATTTATTTTAACCTACGATTTAAAAAACACTCAAATGGATAAAAATTAACAGAGACTTGTCAGTTTTACCGTTCAAAAGTGTTTTGGAATTACTAATGATTTCTATTGCTTTATTTGTCACATTAATATTTATATAAACAGAGATAGTTGGTAGTTTATTTTATATTATTTATATTTTGAGATAGTTTGGTAATTCATTCTATACTAGCACAATCACATTTATTAATGTGGTTGATAAAAGTGGATATGCTTGTCTGAAATAGATTTACAACGACATTCATTTGATCGATATAATCCATAACTACACATCTATTTCACCAAAAATTAATATAATTACCAATATATTTTACATATTTATTTATAATATATTAATTATAATATAAAATATTATATTATTCAATAGTAAAATATATAATAAAAATATATTATTAAATTCTTTCAATTTAATAATAAGTGTATATATATTACCAATATCTCAATAAATTATTAATGTTTTAAACAAAATGAACTAATAAAATTAATATTTTAATATTATAAATCTAATTAATTGGTGAAGCAAAAGACAATTATTAATATTATAAACCAAGAAATTAAAAAAAAACTAATAATAAATAATTTAATGTGAAGAGATTAAAAACTTTAAGAAATAATATTTAAAATCCAAAAGGCTAAAAAAGTAATAAACCCTAAGAATTAATATATTAAGCTCAACATATTAATAAAGCATATGAAATAATATTTAAAACCCAAAAACATAAAAAATTAATAAACCCATAAACCCAATAGATTATTAATGATATAAACCAAAAAATAATAAACCCAAGGTTTAAATATTATCAACCAAATAAATTGGTGAACCCATGGGATAAATATTAAAAACATAAGGGGATGAATATTAAAAATACAAGAGATTAATAAAATCTAAGAAATGATATTTTAAACTAAAAAATATAATACATTATTTTAAACTTAAGATATTAATAAACCAACTGGATTATTAACATTATAAACCAAAATAACTAATAAACCCAAGGGTTTAATATTATAAACCAAATGAATCAGCGAACCCAGGGGATAAATATTATAAACCTAAGGTATCAGTAAGGACAAGGGATCAATATTAAAAATAATAGATATTAATAAACCCTAAGAATTAATATTTTAAACTCAAGAAATTAATAAACCCAAGGGGTGATTAACATTATAACCTAAAAGAACTAATAAACCCAAGGGTTTATTATTATAAACCAAAGCAAGATAAAATATGCACAGAATTGAAAAGGAGTTGTAGCTCTCACGTGAGTACTGCACGCGGAGACTACACTCAAACAAAGAGATCACTCTGCCTTCATGAATAAGAGATTACATCTTTAAGTACATCACAAGAAATCAGGAAGTTGCAAACAGACTCCTAAATTCTAGGAACAAATCCTAAACTAAGGAGATATGTTACAACTTATGTAACCTTTTCTCCATTAATGCACAAATAATATAATTATTTTCAACTCCCCCCCTTAATGGAGAAAGGATTATCCTAAACTCCTAGCATCCCTCTAAAAAATTCAAACTTTACATGTGCAAGAGGTTTAGTAAAAATATGAGCCATATTGTCACAAGTTTTACAATATTCAATAATGATTTATTTTGACTGTAGTTTCTCTCTAAAAAAATGGAACTGAGTGTCAATATGTTTTGTGTTTTTATGAAAAACTAGATTGTATGCAAGTTTAATGGTGCTCTGATTGTCAGTTTTAATGGAAGTTGATTTTTTTTGTTCCTCTCCTGCATCATTGAGAAGCCTTCTCAACCAGATTTCTTCACACGTTGCTGCACACAATGCTTGGTACTCAGATTCACATGAAGATAATGCTACACTGCTTTGCTTTTGCTGCTCCATGCTATGACCCCGGATTCTATGCTAAATGTGTAACCTGTGATAGACCTTTGATCATCCAAGTTACCTGCCCAGTCTGAATCTGAAAAACCTTCTAGAGTAACATCAGATGAGTCAGTGTATAAAATTCCATAATTATTTGTACCGCAAAGATAACTCAACACGCTTTTTGCTACAATCCAGCGACTTTCAAGCGGTTTAGACATGAATTGGCTCAACACACTAACATAGTATGCCAACTCTAGTCTAGTTGTTGTGAGATATATCAAACTCCCAACTAGCTGTCTGTACATAGTGGCATCCACCTCCTTAGTGCCATCGTCACTGCATAAATTCAAATTCTGCTGCAATGGTGTTGTTGCTGACCTACACTGATCCATGCCAATTTTTTCCAGCAGACTTCTGGCATACTTTCCTTGAGTAAGAAAAGTTTGTCCAGTATCTCTCCATACTTCCAATCCCAGACAGTAATGGAGACTTCTGAGATCTTTCATTTCAAAAACTTGTGCCATAAGCCATTTGATTTCTTTGATTAAATTATCTGCATTGCTTGTTATAATCATGTCATCCACATACAAAGAAATCAAAATAATCTGCCCCTGTTTATTGTACTTGGTATACAAATTTGGGTCATTCAAACTCCTATGAAAACCGTGCTCTAAAAAGAAAGAATCAATCTTTTCGTACCAAGACCTGGGTGCTTGTTTTAAGCCATATAGAGCCTTTTTCAATCTGCAAACAAGATGTTTCTGCCTCCTTTTTACAAACCCTTCAGGCTGTACTAAGTAAATTTCTTCTTTTCATTCACCATTTAAAAATGCAGATTTAACATCAAGCTGGTGTAGCTCCCAATTGTGTTTAGTTGCTAGAGAAATAAGCATTCTGATAGTGTTTAACTTTGCTACAGGTGCAAAGGTATCATCAAAATCTATACCTTTTTGTTGTGAATACCCCTTTGCAAACAACCTAGCTTTTAGTTTTTCTATACTTCCATCTACATTCATTTTAGGTTTAAATAGCCATTTACATCCTATGGGTGTTTTATCTCTAGGCAGTTCAACTAAATCCCAAGTGTTATTTCTAAGAACAGATTCAATCTCTTCATTCATTGCAGCCCTCCATGCCTCAGATTGACTAGCTTCTTTGTAATTAGTGGGTTCTACAATGTTTAAAATATTTGACATCAAGGCATAGTCTTTCAATCTGGATGGTTTTTGAGTCTTCCTACCTGATCCATATAATGCTTCAAAAGGGGTTTTGAAGCCAAGATATCTAGTAGGACCTCTGTTCTTTAAATAGACAGCAGTATTAATAGCTTCTTCCCAAAAACTATTAGATAGACCCTTACCTTATAACATGCTCCTTGCGCACTCCACTAAGGTTCTGTTCTTACGCTCTACCACTCCATTCTGCTATGGTGTGTATGGCACTGTAAACTGCTGAACAATCCCGTGAGATTTGCAAAATTTCATGAATTCCTCTAACCTGTATTCTCCCACTTGATCAGAGAGAAGAATTTTTATGCTTTTCCAAAACTGTTTTTCCACCAAGGTTTTAAATTCTATAAAATACTGGAAATTCTGACTCTTTTTACTCAGAAAATAAGCCCATGAATATATAGTTCAGTCATCAGTAAATAAAAGAAAGTAATATGCTCCACCTAGTGACCTTGTCTACATAAGTCTGCATATGTGAGTGTGCACTAGTTCTAGAATGTCTCTTTCCTTCCTTCTATCATGCACAAGAAACTCTTCTCTATGAATTTTACCTAAGGCACATCCATCACAATTTAACTGAGTATTATGAAAGATAGGGAGTCCCTCGAACATACCTTTTCTCTGTAATAACATGATGTCCTGCAAATTCAGATGACTGAATCTCTGATTCCAGAGTTGTTCGGCTATCGATCCACCTGCAACCATGGCTTGCTGTGGTATACTTTTTACATCCAGTCTGTATAGGCTTCCTACATGCACACATGTTGCAACAATTTCTTTCCTGTAATCCTTTATGACACAATGAGTCTTGAAGAATTCGACTTGCATATCTTGATCAGTTATCATAGATACAGATATCAATTATTTCTTAATTCTGGGTACATATAAAACATTTTTAAGACGACTGATATCACCATTTGGTAACTTTACCAGAATATCCCCAAAGCCTCTAATCTCGTATCCACTATCATCTCCTAAATACATTTTTGATCCATATGTACTTTCTTCAAGAGTTTCAAAACATTCCTTCTTACCTGTCATATGAGAAGATGCATTAGAATCGACATACCAGATGTCGTCCTCATTAGATGCTGAAAGGGCACAGCCGGCTGTGAACAGTCGAAATTCATGACTGAGATCCTCTTTGCTTTGCTATCGCCAAATTTTTGTTTGCATCATCTACTAGTTTCTTAAGGCATTCAATCTGTATATGACCCTTCTTTCCAAAATAATAACATCTTTTTATCGGATTATTTACAAACATACCTCTGTACAGACTCTTCTGCAATGTAACTCCACCTCTCTGCTTCTGTTGCTGTTGTGACTGTCATTGCTGTTGTGGCAGCTTCCCTCTGAATGGTTGCCATTTTTCCATCAGAGCAAGATCATTGCTCCGGGGTTTCAAATTTTGCCACCACTCCTCTTCTTGCAGCAAGATCCCTGCCAGATCTTCAAATGTAGGAGCTTTCTCTCTTGTCGCCAATCCAGTGATGAACATTTTATATTCATCTCTCATCCCATTCAGCATGATTGTCATGAGATCAGAATCAGACAACTTCTCTTCGATGTCTCCCAATACGTCTTTCACATCTTTAACTTGCGCGATGAATGCAGTAGCAGTCTCACTTTTGTCCATCTTCATTGAAAATAGCTTGCCTTTGAGTGCCATAATTAGATTTGTATTCTGGGTCTGATATAAACTTCTGATGGTCATCCAAATCTCAGAGGACATTTTACATTCTCTGATATGAGGGATAATGGTGTCCTTGACGGACATCTTCAGCAAAAAAATTTCCTTGTTTTCTCTCTTATCCCTTTCGTGCTCCTGTGTAGTCGCCCCTGTGATTGCATTCGGTCTTTGCTCATCTCCTATAACTATCGACCATGCATTTTCACCCTCAAGCAAGGTCTGAATCTTAAACTTCCAATTCATGAAGTTAGATCCATCGAGTTTTCCAGAATCGTGGAGATATGATTCCATAGTATTACTCATTCTGAACTGATATACAAGTAAATGAATCTACCCAACTGATTCAAAGAAAAAAAAAATCAATACCTGTCAGATCCTGACAACCAATCTGCCACTGCTCTGGTAGCTCTCCTGATCCACTAACTGTATCTTTGATTCAGATCCAACAATATCTGGAAAATATACAAATTAATCTCGCTCCAATGAGAAAATCCGCAGTTTCCCAATACAACCACAAAACTGATCCGATGTGTCTCTCCCGGACAGATCCACACCTTCTCCGATCTGCACTTTCCGTAGATCTTTTGCAGAAGTGAAGATTTTCGTGGATCTTCCACTGAAGGTGAGGTGGCACCTTTCCAAGCGAGAAATCCATGCCCAAAACAAAAATTACGCAAGGAAAAATTCTGGTGTGGTTATCTCGTGTGCTTCCGTGCCAATCCCGTGATTTGGCGCGTTGGCGCGGTTATGGGCCAAACAAACGCGCCAATTGCGATTTTTGGCGCGACTATCAGCGAAGAAAACATGCCAACTCCCTTCTGCTCAGAGATTAAAAAATCATCTGAGTTCGTGAGCCAAGTGTTACTGCAGTCCACCTGCTCGATCGAGCACAAAGCTCTGTGAGCACACAGCTCTCATGTACATGCGGCCACAAAGGAAATTTTAGCCACGAAGGCAATTCAACCACAAAGGAAAATTGGCCACAAAGGCGACAAAAGATCAAGCTCACCCAATCTGAGCTCCGATACCGAGATAAAATATGGACAGAATTGAAAAGAAGGATTTGTAGCTCTCAGGTGAGTACTGCACATGGAGACTACAATCAAATGGGGAGATCACTCTGCCTTCATGAATAAAAAATTACATCTTTAAGTACATCACAAGAAATCAGGAAGTTGCAAACAGACTCCTAAATTCTAGGAACAAATCGTAAACTAAGGAGATACGTTACAACTTATGTAACCTTTTCTCCATTAATACACAAATAATATAATTATTTTCAACTAAGGAATCGGTGAACCCAAGGGATAAATATTAAAAATCTAAAGGATCAATAAAGCCAAGGGATCAATATTAAAAACAATAAATATTAAGTCAGTTGGGGGTTCGAGTACATAGGCTTCTACTGTGCCACCTCGAAAGCATGGACGTAAGCCACTTGAAAGGCACCTTGAGCCTTTGGTTCATAATAGTTTGAATGAGATACCACCTTCTGCTCTTCAAAAGGTTTTTAATTGGGAATCTGAGATTTTAGATAACCCTACTACTCAGACTAATATGATTGATGAAGAAATACAACGAGTTTCTCCAGACCCTAGTCATACCAGTGGTCGCACCTCCCTATATCTGCAGACTGTGTGCACGTATTGGGTCATTAAGTGTCTTCTTGATAAAGCCATTGTATCAATTGCAGAGCCTAAGTTGGATTCTAAGCTTGAGGCCATGCTTGCAAACATTAACAGGAACATACGAGAGATAAATTTGCGGCAGCTGCATCAGTATACTCGTCTTTCTAGATAAGAAAAGGAGGTTAAAGCTCTTGCTCAGCTCACTGTGGAGCTCCCTGGTGCTACCGCTACAACACCTGCTCCTATTGATTCTGAAGAGGACTGATTCTCTTTACTGTTCTTAGTTTTGCTTGGACTTGTTGCTCTCGGTTCTAT
This sequence comes from Pinus albicaulis, assembly GCA_034641835.2. Taxonomy (NCBI): domain Eukaryota; kingdom Viridiplantae; phylum Streptophyta; class Pinopsida; order Pinales; family Pinaceae; genus Pinus; species Pinus albicaulis. The sequence continues at coordinate 1,497,067,114 of CM076581.1, forward strand.
GTAGGTTTCTTTTACATATTTGTTATGGTTTTGGAAATCCTTTCATTTTTGTATCATCTTCAGTATAGGCAGATAGGACTCTTGTTATTAAGACTCTTTATGTTCTGGATGAATTAATTTGAAATCAAACGGCCAAAATACCTGGTTTCCTACGGGCAGGTTGCGGTCTAGTTTTGTATTTTTTTCCCCTTTTGCCCGACATTTATTAATAGAAAATCGAAGGTATTAGCTCAGCTTACCAAAAAAAAAAAACAATAAAGATTAATAAAACCTAATAATTAATATTTTAAACTCAAAAACCTAAGAAATTAATAAATTATAAGAAATAATAATTTAAACTCAATAGATTAATAAACCCAAATGGTTATTAATATTATAAAAAAAAAGAATATAATATATTAGAATATATAATATTATATTATTCAATAGTAAAATATATAATAAAAATATATTTTTTAAATTATTTCAATATATTAATAGTTTTAACTCGAACTATACTATTATTAAAAAATAACATAATAAAAATAATTTATTAATATTTATAATAAGTGTATATCTCTTACCAATATCCCAAGGGATTATTAATATTTTAAACAAAAATAATTAATAAAGACAAGACTTTAATATTATAAACTGAAGTAATTGGTGAAGCAAAAGATAAATATTAATATTATAAACCAAGAAATAAAAAAATCTAAGAATAAATAATTTAATCTTTAAAGAGATTAAAAAACCCTAATAAATAATATCTAAAACCCTAAATATTAATAAAGTAATAAACCGTAAGAATTGATATATTACACTCAACACATTAATAAAGCATATGAAATAATATTTAAAACACAAAACCTAAGAAATTAATAAACCCTAACAATTAATATTTTAAACTCAAGAGATTAATAACCCCAAGAGATTATTAATAATACAAACCAAAAGAAGTAATAGACCCAAGGTTTAAATATTATAAACCAAAGGAATTGGTGAACCCAAGGGATAAATATTAAAAACATAAGCAATCAATAAGGCCAAGGGATCAATATTAAATACACAAGAGATTAATAAACCCTAAGAATTGATATTTTAAACTAAAAAACCTAATAAATTAATAAACTGTAAGAATCAATATTTTAAACTTAAGATACTAATAAACCAACGGGATTATTAATATTATAAACTAAAAGAACTGATAAACCCAAGGGATTATAAATCAAAAGAATCAAATAACCCAAGGGATACATCTTATAAATCTAAGTGATCAATAAGGACACGGGATCAATATTAAAAACAATAGAGATTAATAAACCCTAAAAATTAATATTTAAACTCAAGAGAATAATAAACCCAATGGGTGATTAACATTATAAACCAAAAGAAATAATAAACCCAAGGGTTTAATATTATAAACCAAAGGAATTAGTGAACCCAAGTTATAAATATTAAAAATCTAAATGATCAAAAAGGCCAAGGGATCAATATTAAAAACAACAGAGATTAATAAAACCTAGTGATTAATATTTTTAACTAAAAAGCTTAAGAAATTAATAAATCCTAAGAAATAATATTTTAAACTCATTATATTAATAAACTCAATGTGTTATTAATAAAATAAAACAAAAGAACTAGTAAACCCAAGGGTTTAATATTATAAACCAAAGGAATTAGTGAGCCCAATGATAAATATGAAAAACCTAAGGGTTCAATAAGGCTAATTCGATCGATATTAAAAACACAAGAGATTGAAAAACTTGAAGAATTAATATTTGAATCTCAAAAACGTAAGAAATTAATAAACTCTAAGAATTCATATTTTTAATTCAAGGGATTAATAAAATCAATCGATTATTAATGTTGTAAACCAAAATAAGTAATATTATAAACCAAAGGAATTATTAAAATTGTAAAGGTAAGGAACGAATAAACATAAGCATTCAATATTATAAACCCAAGAAATTAATAAACCCAACAGAAAAATGTTATAAACCTAAGGGATAAATATTAGTATTATAAACCAAGAAATTAATAAACCCTAAGAATTAATATTATAAACTGAAGAGATTAATATACCCTAACAATTCCCCTATGCGTGTGAATAATTGTGGGTGTACGTTGGCAGGGATTTGGGTTGGCACGTGGATTTACCAGGCTACCACCCATCCTCACACGAAGCTCTACAGTTACTCTCCCATTTTCTATAGCACTGCTGCATTAATGCAGCACAGAAGCCTAGATAAGCTCGAACCATTAACAATCGTGGCTCTCTCCGGTAATCTCAATCTTACTCCGCCCGCTTTGTGCTTGAGCTGCTCCCATGCTGCTGCAAAGCCCAGCTCTCGAACCAGCACTGGGAGACATTGCTCCATTGTCTGCTGCATCGAATTGGATGTTCGCTTTCATTTCACGTAGAGGGCCCTCTATAATCACTGGTTCGGCTCGCCTAATTTGAATGCCCTGCTCTGCGCGAACGACCTCCCTTGTTCTCGGACTCTTCCACTACTCAAGCCCCTTCCGTCCCTCGCAATTCTGCTCGGAGCACCATGCCACGCCTTCGACAACATATGCACTGCTGAAGAGGCAGCAGTCGAGGTCATTTCACTCACCCGCCCTCCACTTCATCCACTAGCCCTTCATCCCCATCCTTTGATGACTTCACCGGGCACTATCATGACACCAGAAGTGGTCATGGGCATGGGCGTGGGAGTGATTGGTCTCAATTTGAAATGAGCTCTCCCCATATCCTCGTGACCTCTATCACAATCCCTGCGCATCATCACACTGCTCATCTTCGCTTCCGTTGCACCTTGAACGGGCCCACCATAGTTGCCACCATTTCCCGGTTTGGCTGCTGAGGAAATGGGTCTTAGGTTGGCAAAATGCGCAGTCGAAACGCACTGTCCTCCACAAGGTGCCGGTCTGAAAGGAGAGGCTCCTAGCTGCAGTGAGACTCACGATACTGGACAAGGAGACAACTCGAGCGACATCAGGCTAGGCTGCTCCAGCAACAAAGACACCAAGCAAGCGGAGGATGATTATTTGCTTGCTTATGGCTGCTGAATTCTTGAGGAACCAACCACCACCTCTCATGACACCTAATATGGTAAGCAGTAGTAGTTTTCCCCTTTACAGTCTTTTGGCTAATTTTTCTTCAATGCCTTTTGTGTTCACTAGTTCTGTGTTTGAGATTTTGTACAATATGTTAATATTTTATGGCCGGTTTCCCGTGTGTGGGCGGCATGCTTCAGTTTGTCTAGATAGGGACAACATTCCAGTTTTTGTTTTTCTGAGATGTCGAGTTAACACTTCTAAGCCAGCTATGCAGTGTAAGAATGTCGCTTTCATGGGCAGGCTCAGCTAAAGCCAATGCCTCTTTGTAACTCTTTTTGTATCATAATAGAATAGTCAAGTTCAGAAAAGAAAAAAAAAAAATATATATATATATATATATATATATATAGATAGAGAGAGAGAGAGAGAGAGAGAGAGAGAGAGAGAGAGAGAGATACCCTAACAATTAATAGTTTAAACCCAGAAACTAAGAATTTAATAAACCATAGTATTTAGTATTTTAAACTTAAGATATTAATAAACGCAAGGGATCATTAGGAAAGGAACCATAAATCCAAATTCATTTGTACATATATGCTTGCAACGTAATAAGAAATAAGGGTCTTGCAACATATTCTTCCATTGCTTACAAACCGTGCTAAAATTTATCACAACCGATAAAGGAAGCCAATGGAAGACAATTTCAAGAATTTCAAATGGAATACAACTCCAAATAGTTGGATCCATGATAAAACAAGAAAATCACCTAACATAAAAGAAAACACACATGATATCAACAAAGCAATTTTAATTAATGGTGAATAGAATTAAAATTAACATACATAAGAAATCTCCATCTACAAATATAGTAAAATGCACATATACATAATGTATAAAATCATTTGAGCCACAAGAACATTATTACAATAGTTAAAATTAACTCACAATTTTATTATTAATCTCAATAAATATTTTTTTATGTCTTTATTAATGAGTCTATGTTTAATATTGATGTAAATGTTTGATGGCCAATATAAATATTAACTTAAAACATTTTCTTTTAATATTAGAAAGCTTTATCTTATAAACCTTAGGTTATAAAATATCATAATTTTACATGGAACAAATGATATGAAAATACCAATTTTTTTAATTCTAATGTCATTGAACCTAAAAAAAAAAGACTAAGTTAAATTCTAATGTCATTAAACCTATGTAAGCCTAAAGTTATCAATCCTATTTTTTAATGAAATATCTATATTCATATTTAACCTAATTGTTCTCATTAATATAAAAATGCGAAATTTATTTTTATATAAAATTATATGTTTAACATTAACATGTGTATTTATTATTAATATTAATATTAATTAACATTAAAAGAGATATTGATATTTAATTTTAATGATAGTAATGTTAATATTAAATAATTTATATTATTAATAATAAAATATTAATATTAATATGTCAATTTTAAACATTTATCTTTATCAATGCTTATTAATTTTAATAAAAATCATAAATATTTAACTTAATAACAAATATGGATATTTAAAAAATTAAAGTTAATAATAAGAAAATTTAGCAATATCTAATAATATCCATTATGTGTATTACATGAACGAATCTGAGTCATACATCAATTATTAATTCTATAGAATTTTATATCATGTATTATTTAAAAATTGAAAAGATAATTTCATAATTATAATAAATAATAAATATTTGAAATTTTATTAATATAGGTTGCAATGATAATATAAACTATATTAATTGTATTATATTAATAAACCAATATATTAATAGTAATATATATTAATTGTATTAATTATATTATATTAACACTATCAATATTAACAATATTAATAAATAAGAAATATTTATAAATAGATAATCAAAACTAGTGAAGGCTAATAAAAAGAAAAATTCTTTAATATTCAATAATATATATTATTTGTATTACATGAATGACCATTTTTATATATAGATAAATCTCACTCATGCATAAATATTAATTCTATAAATTTCTATATCATTTATTATTTAATAATTGAAATAATAATTCCATTATTATATTAAATAGATATCTACTAATAAAATATAAACTATATTAATATCATATAAAATATATTAGTTGTATTATACTAAAGTTTCTATATATTTAGAATATTAGTATTTTATGTTGATAATAATTATATTAATTGTATTAATTATGTTGTATTAACAATAACAATATTAGTAAATAAAAAATATAAATAAATAAATAATAATATTAAAGTAAATTTTTGATACGTGCCTCAACTAATTTTGTTTATTATTAAAATTATTAATTTAATTATATAGTATGCACAAATCTACAGTAGCAAATAAATAGTTTTATTATATATTATTATAAATTTCACATGTATAAACTCAATGGTGAAAGTAAAATGAATAGTTTTTTAGGACCAACATGTCATTGGCATTGTGATATGCTTCGGTATGTCAATAAAGTTAGCATGTTTTAAATTTTAAATTTAAGAAATGACATATTAAAGTGATCCATATGTGTTTGGAGAAACTAATGAAATTAGCAATGTAACAACATAAATTTTTATTTTTTAATGTTTTATATATAAACAAATTATTTTAATAATATTTATTACTTAATTAATATTTTAATATTTTAAAAATATTTCTCAATCAATAAAAATATCATTAATGTTTTAATATTTAGATTTTCTAATATTTTTAAAATTATTTATTATAAACATTTATAATATTCATATATTTTTCATTATAAATAAAAAATAAAAACTCACTCCATTTCTTCTTTCTCCTTACTCCATATTTGAAATATAATTGTCTCACTTTTTCTGGAATTAATTTTCTCTGAGTAACTAATATAACTTTAACATTTTCCTGCAACATTTGAAGAAGTAAATATACTTTGGTATATTTTAATAATCAATTTATCTATTAATAAAAAACATTAAAACAGAGTAAAACAAATAATTATTTTTTTACGAGTGAAAATTACACCAAAATTTTTAATATGTTAAGTATTAAAAAATACATTTTTATATTCATTTTAACATGGTATATAATTATATTAAATATTTATTAATTATCTATATGAATTTTGATATAATGTATCTATATATATTATATATAAGAATTTCAATATATGTACATATGTATTAAACCTTATTTAAAATCTTTCTTACACACATTTCATAATTTTGTATTAGGGAGGATGAAGGCATGAGTAGTTGAGAGAACCTATATGGTCCAGTGTAAAAGGGTTTGGTGTCAAAATTTTTGTTTGAGGAGATGGTACTTAATAAAGACATAGAGCTTACAATTTCTTTTTCATTTTTTTTAATTCATATAAAATGAAGCATCTTGTGGGTATTTAGGGAATTTATTTCCACTATTTGAGGAATTCACTTCCACTATTTAGTTTTGAGTTTAATTATATGAGCATTGCATTAATAATTCTTTAACAAAATAAATTATTACATTTCCTTTTAAGAGGAGAGGTGAGCATGTTAATAGGTGGCTATTGAGTTTTTTTAATAGATAATACAATGAGTGAAGAGATTATTCAATGATAAGATGTGAGAAGGGTGTGGTACTCATAAATAAAAAATAAAACTTATTCCATCTCTTCTCTATCTCCTTTTGTCTCTTGATATTTGAAATATAATTGTCTTACTTTTTATGGAATTAGTTTTCTCCAACTAACTAATGTGACTACATTCAATTTAATATTTTTTGCAATAATTGAAATAATTAATAATCATTATATATTATTGATAAAGTATAGCTTATGGATTAATAAACAAACATTAAAACACATTAAAAAAACAAATAATGTTTCAATGCTTGTTTATTAATACATAAATGTAACACCCCCAATTCATGTGTTTGAATTTCAAAGTTAGACATTTGAACTTTAATCCTAAGGGGAGTGAACCCCAAAGGATAAATATGTTGTGAATGTAATTAAATATTTAATTGAGGAAATGAATAAAATGATGTTGTGCAGATTGACCAAAATGAGATTTATGAGATCACTTGCTAAATCCATGAGGATGGATGAAGCAAATATTTCCCCACAATCTTTCAAAAATACTTGGAAGAAATTAATTCTAAATTTAGATTTTTGAGGAAAAATCTGAATTCCCCAATGATGAGGAAAGTAGTTGGGAAGAGGTAAAAAGTTGGAAAAGCTGGGAAAAGCATAAAACAACTTTAAAGAATCCCTAAAATGGGAAGCCTAGGCAAACAGGAAGAAAATCATCTTGAGATTCTGGATGCAGAATTAGAAACATGCTTTGGGGAACAATAGCTTAAATAAGCTGCTCCTAAACAGATTAGAGGTTGATCTATTCTAGGAAATGATCTCAACTCGGGGGTGAGTTCTGGGAGACAGAAGGACTCTACGGTTGGGAGGTTGGTCATTTGCATGAGTGGTATGTCTTTAAAATTTTCGATGTGTTTATCTCATAAGGAATGAATTGGCTACATATAAAAGTTGATTGTATACTAGAGTTATAAATGCTACATTTAACATAATTGGTCGTAAGGAATTCACCTTTACAATTCTGCATAGTTGTATAAAATAAATCTGGGGAGTAGAATCCAACAGAATCTCTAAACCAGTGTTAATTTAAATCTGAGGATATCTATTTCTCCACAGACAAAAAGACTAGTGATTTAACTTTAATCTGCTTCTGATTTATATAATGATTCTAACTCATATATACATAGGAGAAAGCAATCTGAGATTTTATGTACTGTACTGGAAAATAGAAGTATAGGAACTGTTATCTAGATTGTGTATTAAATGAAGAAAACAAAATATGTACCGACTAAGTTCTAGGATCAGTACTCCAGTTATACATGAATAGAATCACAATAGCCAGTTATGTCTGCATGTAGATAAGTAACACTACATCAAAAGGAAGCCCATAAAAAAATTCATGGATTACAACTAATGTGTAAAAGAAGGATAAGTAGGAAATTTAACATGCAGTTTGAACGTACGCAAGCCATAATTACCTGTACATAATCTAATTGATTTTGTGAATAAAGGACAGGAAAGTATAGTGTCATATTATAAATGAAAATGTTTTCCAGACACATATCTATATCAATATACATATTAATACATCACCGTAGATGGTTACCGAGCCTGACGAGGTATGATGCTAAACATTTACCTATTGCAAACTAATACTTATCTTAATCCTGAACCCATGAAAAGAGCATAGTTGACAATAATTGGTACTATTTCCATAATAGGGAAAATATTTAGTAGTATTATTATCAAATTCAAATCTAGTGTGGTAGGAGAAAAACACACAAAATGCCTTTGATTTCTAGCAAAATGATGGTAACAATAAACGAGGCAGAATAATCACTGAAAAGCTACACTCAAATTTAGAGTTATAAAATGAGGTGCAACCGAGCTTACTGTGAAGGAGCATAGTTAAACTGATAAATAACATAACCTTTACTCGCAGGAATATAATCTAACCCCGGTATGGCCTGTAAGCCGTAAGGTCACAACACACAAATGAGTCGGAAAATCTGTAGTTGCAGAACAGTGCCATAGATAAGTATAAATTGAAACTCAAGTTAAAAGAGTAAAATAATATCCTTGTTGCAGATACATAAGAATAACCGTAAGCCAAATTGATATTAGGAAACTGACAGAGTTATATAAACAAAGTATTCCACGATACAAGTCCGTTGTGGCATGGGAACAGTATCAAAATTATAATGTTTCCCAAACTGAGCTAAAGAACAAGTCCGGGTCGAACCCAAAATCTGAATAACTAAAATTATACAATGATATCAAGCATAGTATTAAACTGTTGAAAACGTTCTAGAATGAGGTGAAGAGAACTAGTTCCTTAAAACCAGCGTTCTGTGAGTACCGACCTAGAAAGGACCAAAGAAATTCTATGTTAAGGCTGACAAGAGCTACAACTTCTGTGGTTCACGAGAGAGAGTAATAAGTCAGTTGTAATTACCTCCAGGAGTAAAACCTTCAATATGAGTACAATTTATAACAAACTGGAATGCTATTAAAACAAAATTTTACCAATTGAGAAACGACCATTACCTGAGGCATGAGAACCTCCAGGCTGACGAGGGCCTGTCATGTACATAAGGGAACGACATAAATAAGCATATGACAGAGAATAGGCGTTACCATAAGTATGAAGTAGTTCGTGCTTGTATAAACGAGTAGTAGAATTTCCTACCTATACCGGTCGAGACAAAGACCAAGCTAGAATGTCAAAATGGATCTATCGCCATGCGAAGGGCTCAGACAAACTTTCAGTGGGCGTAAGGTAGAAGACGAATATCATCCAGAACCCTTAACACAGTGGTTCCGTCTCGTTCTGGAGACGCATATAGGAAAATGATATAATCAGAACTTAACCCAGCAAATCAAAGCACTCGAAGCCGCGGAGCCGAAACTCTTAAACATGAATAAGAAAAACAAAAAAAATTTAAACGAATTGGCAGACATGAAACTATCTGTATGGCACGATGGGAAGCCATCACTGTAAATCCAAATCGCAGAAATTATTCAAAGCACATAAGCTATACCCTAAACGCAAAATGGAAAATTCATGGTAGGCTATCAAAATCGAGCATGCACTTCATAAACTCAGAATGTGGCATACCTGCATGATTCAATGGAGCCTGAGGATACATCGCCGAGATGAATAGATGCACGATCAATCCTCGAGGGCATCAGAATGCACTGGTAAGAGACCAACCGAATACGAAGGAAGAGAAAAGAACTGGCAAACCAAATAATACTGAGATTTTATATCCATAGAACCCTAACACATCGGCGAATCCACATCGTCCACATGGAAAGATCCGAAGGGTGAAGCCACGGATCAAAGAGCTGAACGCGACATGTACACCAATATGTCAACATTAAATGTGATTAGTAAGACTATAAATGTCACCACAGGCTAGCCGTGCCATCAAAATTGCAATTGCACCAGGGGAGGCTCGCGTGGTGAGTTCCAGCGTTATGTGGAACAAACCCACGTAACGGTACACTGAACGATACTCATTCCAAACCCCGCAACAAGACCCAAACTCTTATACAGGCTTACGTGGAAAACGAGCAGCACTTCTCAACTTACTTAATTAAAATTTCCAATTCACATGATGTGTATATCAACGTAAAGGCGTTCGATTAAATTAAATGAATAGCCATGAGTGGCAGTACACAGAGTTATTAAGATGGATCAATTAAATCCAATTGTGATTTCTACCTTGTAAACGAATGGTATCCCAGTGTAACCGAAGTGGTCTCACCTAGGTCTATCGAATTTTCAGGGTACGGTTAACGTGTGAAAAGTAATTTTGTTCCCCACTTATTTATCAAACGATAAAATGATATTGAATGATCAAGGGTCGATTTCTATACAAAGAATGTAAGATATCAAAGTGGGATTTGGATAGACAAACCCATTGTATTTGTATTGTAAATATAATTAGGGTTAATAGTATTAATATGGTTATATCCAAAGGGGGTTGGATATAGTTGAGATCGGTAAACAAATAGTAATTGGGGAAACTGTGATGATGCGAATAAACCATCATAATTATAGCATAGCATCTTTTCCAGAATTGAAATTTAACAAATGAAGGCTTGAGAGAAAAAAAAAAGTTGGAAGGGAAATGGGAGGTGTGACAAATGGTATCAGAGCCCAAGTTATAAAACTGGGCTGGTGACATTGTGCTCACTGTTGCTGTATGTTCACTGTATAAATTGATATTGTGAAAAAATTATATTTTTATTTCCACTAATCTGTGTTGTGTAGTGTATAGTGGTGTTGGAATGGCAGAAGGTGGTGAAATTTATGTTGATCTGCGTGATGAGGATAATGCACCAGATCCAAATGCGCCCATGATGGCTATGTTGTGGGAATTGCAACAAGAGTTGACTGAGATAAAAAGCCAGAATGACAGATTGTCATTAGCTAGTGAGGAGCAGGAAAAGCTCATCAGAGAATTAACTTCGCGGAACAGCCAAGAAGGCGAAGGTTCCAGAAAGAGGAAGACTGATGAGTCTGAGGATGATGATGTTGTTAGGCATCAATACAAGCATAAAAAGGAATTACAGGGGGAATTCAGAAAAAATCAAGCCTTCCTCCTATGATGGGGAGAAGGAGGAAGATGAGGAAGCTTGGTTATTGAACATGATCAAGTATTTCCAGGTCTATGAATATGAAAGCAATCTGAAGGCTAGATTAGTTGTTTACCAGCTACAAGGTAAGGCTACATTGTGGTGGGAAGAGACGAAAATGGTCCATGCCATTGATGAAAAGACAGTTACTTGGGAAGATTTCCAGGTTAAGTTCAAAAATCGCTATTTGAATGAGCGTTACTATGATGACAAAGCAAAGGAATTCCATGAACTTAGACTTGGACAACTCACTATTGATGAGTTTGTTACTAAGTTTACAAATCTGCTAAGATATGTACCCTACATAATGGAGGAAAAGCCAAAGGTACAAAAATTTTTGAATTGTTTGCCTACTGTTTACAAAGAGAAAATTGAATTTGATAACCCAAAAAAAATGGACGAAGCTGTTAGAAAAGCTATATTGTGCTACCAACAGTTCAAAAGAAAAACTGAATATGGAAAAAAACTGGGTAAATAAGAACGAATTCAAAGGGAAGAAGCAGAAACTAGCCTATTTGAAGAATTTTGGCAGAGATCATCAGCGAAAAAAGTTTAATAAACCCAAAGAAAGTCAAACTGCTCAGTCCCAAGTGGCCTCAAAACAAGTGGATGGAGACAATAAGAAAGAGGGCACAGTGAAAATGAGAGAACCCCTGAAATGTTGGGGCTGTGGAGAAACTCATCTTTTGAGGGACTGTCCTCATCGAAACATTCAGATAATCATGAGAGATCAAGAAGCTACAACAGTAAATGTCATAGCCATAAATATACCAACTATCATTGCAACCTTGGAAAATCGACAAGAAGAACATCAAGCTACCATGGTGGATATGGAGGGTAAGATTTCCGACCTATCTATTACTGTTCTGACTGATCCGGGTGCTTCTTTGAGTTACATTAGCCCAAAGATTGTAGAAAAATGTAATTTGAAACCTGAAAAATTTCAACAGTCATGGATGGTTCAGCTGGCCACTGGAACTAAGAGGAAGGTAACACATAAATTTCCCCGAACAGCAATAAAATTAAATGATTTTCACACATAAGTAAATTTAAACATTCTGCCCTTAGGTTCATATGACCTGCTGATAGGAATGGACTGGCTGGAAAAGAAGAAATCCTTAATGAACTGCTGGGATAAGACTCTACATTGTGTAGATGAAGAAGGGAAACCTTTTATTCTCAAAGGAAAACCAAAACCTATATTTGTAAGACAAATATCAGCACTGCAATTAAAAAGAACAGCTAGAAAAGGATATCAAGTTTATGCAGTACAGGTGGAAGAAATAGAACAGAAAACTGAAGAAAACCTTCTGGATGTATTACCAGTGATAAGGGAATTTAAAGACGTTTTTCCAGATGAGATCCCTCATCTTCCCCCCCAAAAGAGAGATTGCCTTTTCAATCGATCTGGTGCTAGGAGCAGTGCCTGTTTCCCGAGCCCCTTATCGAATGAGTACCCCTGAGTTGATGGAACTGAAAATGCAATTGCAAGAACTGTTAGATAAAGGGTATATCAGACCGAGTGTGTCTCCTTGGGGAGCACCAGTGTTGTTCGTGAAAAAGAAAGATGGAACTTTTCGGATGTGCATTGATTATCGTCAATTGAGTAAGTTGACCATTAAAAATAGATATCCTTTGCCTCGAATTGATGATCTTTTTGATCAAGTGAGAGGGGCTTCAGTGTTTTCGAAGATTTATTTAAGGACTAGTTATCACCATCTTAGAATCAAAGAGGAAGACATCAGAAAAACAACCTTTCGAACCCGGTATGGTCACTATGAATTTGTAGTCCTACCTTTTGGGTTGAAAAACGCCCCTGCCACATTTATGTGCCTAATGAACAGTGTATTAAATAAGTACTTGGATAAATTTTTCCTTGTGTTCATAGATGATATCTTAGTCTACTCAAAAAGTGAGGAGGAACATAAAGAACACTTGAGGATAGTATTGCAAACTCTGAAGGAAAACCAGCTATATGCCAAGTTTAGCAAATGTGAATTTTATAAAGATAAGATCCAATATTTGGGTCATATTATTTCTGAACAAGGCCTTGTTGTTGATCCTGAAAAGATAAAGGCAATTAAAGAATGGCCTGTGCCAACTGATGTTTCAGCAGTGAGATCATTTATGGGGATTGCTGGCTATTATCGCAGATTTGTGGAGAGGTTTTCTGCCATAGCACATCCCATCACGTCATTACAAAGGAAAGGTGTTAAATTTTAGTGGACTGAAAAATGCCAAAATAGTTTTGACCAATTAAAACTGAAACTTACTACAGCCCCTATATTGAAGATTGCAGATCCTGACAAAGAATTTGTGGTATGTATGGATGCCTGTAGAGAGGGATTGGGAGGAGTTCTTTTGCAGGAAAATTCAGTTATTGCCCATGAATCTAGGAAGCTGAAGATACATGAACAGAATTATAGTGCTTATGATTTATAATTAGCAGCTGTTATCCATGCTTTGAAAATGTGGCGACACTATCTTCTTGGAAAAAAATTTACATTGATGACTGATCATATTAGTCTCAAATATTTCTTTTCCCAAACTGATTTGAATGCTAGACAAGCCAGATGGCTGTCTTTTCTAAGTGAATTTGATATGGATATAAAGCATATCAAAGGGAAAGAGAACAAAATTTTTGATGCTTTAAGTAGAAATGCTTTTCAAATTATTGGCAGCAGTGGAAGTAGTGGCCAGATTGATTTGGAAGAATTAGTAAAACATGCAACAAACCAAGATACAAATTATGAAACACTCCTGGTGAAACTACAGAAAAAAGAGGAAACTAATTTCACTCAAAACCAAAAAGGGCTGATCTGTTATAAGAACAGGTTATATGTTCCAAATGTAGAGATGTTGAAAAAAGAAATTCTAGATGAATATCACAAACAACCATATGCAGGACATCCAGGATACCAGAAAATGTTAACAGCTCTGAAAAAGAAGTTGTTCTAGCCAGGAATGAAGAGAGATGTAGCAGAATATTTAACTAAATGTATGGAATGTCAACTAGTCAAAGTTGAGCATCAGCATCCTGCTGGTATTTTAAACCCTTTGCCGGTTGCAGAATGGAAATGGGACACAGTTTCCATGGATTTTATAACAGGATTACCCAAAACCAAATACCAGCATGATTCAGTAACGGTAGTAGTAGACACTTTAAAAAAAGCTGCCCATTTTATACCAGTGAAATCTACCTTTGGAACAACTCAAGTAGCGAATGTGTTCCTGAAGGAGGTAGTAAGACTCCATGGGGTTCCAAAGGTGATTGTTTTTGACCGAGATGCTAAATTTACAACAACTTTTTGGAAAGGGCTATTTGGAGGGATGGGTACTAAATTGAGTTTTAGCACTGCTTACCACCCTCAGACAGATGCTCAAATGGAAAGAACTAATCAAATTTTGGAGGACATGCTGAGAATGTAGGTGATGGATAGACCATCAAAGTGGGAAGATTACTTGCATTTAGCTGAATTTGCCTATAATAACATCTACCAATCCTCCATCAAAATGATTCCGTTTGAGGCACTATATGGAAAAGGAGATATCGTACTCCCTTTGAGTTGGAGTCAACCGGAAGGATAAATTGATGTTGGGGCCCCGGATGCTACAAAGAAATGGAAATAATTGTTAAAAATATACAAAAAAATATCAAGAACGACACAAGATTATTGAAAATTATCTTGATAAGAAGCTAGTGCGAAATTTAAAGTGGGGAAACATGTGTATTTGCGTATTTAAACCCAAAAAGCACCCTTTATGCGGAAGTTGTGTGCCAGCGTGTCTATAGGCACTGGTCCTTTTGAAGTATTAGAAAGGGTGGGACCAATGGCATACTAAATTTGGCCTTACCACCCCATGTTAGAGTTCATGATGTGTTTCACGTTTCATTGTTAAAAAGATATGTCCATGATGCTTCTCACATAGTTTATTGGAATGTTGTACAGGTGAAACCAGAAGGGGATTTTCTTCCAGAACCGCTTCAAATATTGGAGTGGGAAGAAATTGAATTGAGAAACAGAACAGTAGAAAGAGTAAAGGTGCAGTGGAAGCACTTTACGGTTGAAGAAGCTACCTGGGAAAGAGAAGCTGAAATGATGGAAAGATATCCATTTTTGTTTGAAGAATGAACTCTAGTAGTTAAATAACAACACCGAGGACGGTGTTTATTTTCAGAGGGGGAATATGTAACACCCCGAATTTATGTGTTTTAATTTCAAAGCTAGACATTTGAACTTTAATCCTAAGGGGAGTGGACCCCAAAGGATAAATATTTTGTGAATGTAATTAAATATTTAATTGAGTAAATGAATAAAATGATGTTTCTTGAATTGGTAAATAAATTTAATAGAATCTTTCTAAATCCATGAGGATGGATGAAGCAAATATTTCCCCACAATCTTTCAAAAATCCTTGAAAGAAATTAATTCTAAATTTAGATTTTTGAGGAAAAATTTGAATTCCCCAATGATGAGGAAAGTAGTTGGGAAGAGGTAAAAGCTGGAAACGCTGGGAAAAGCATAAAACATCTTTAAAGAATCCCTAAAATGGGAAGCCTAGGCAAACAGGAAGAAAAGCATCCTGAGATTCTGGACGGAGAATTAGAAATATGCTTTGGGGAACAATAGCTTAAATAAGCTGCTCCTAAACAGATTAGAGGTTGATCTGTTCTACGAAATGATCTCAGCTCGGGGGTGAGTTCTGGGAGAGAGAAGGACTCTACGGTTGGGAGGTTGGTCAATTGCATGAGTGGTATGTCTTTAAAATTTTTGATGTGTTTATCTCATAAGGAATGAATTGGCTACATATAAAAGTTGATTGTATACTAGAGTTATAAATGCTACATTTAACAGAATTGGTCGTAAGGAATTCACCTTTACAATTTTGCATAGTTGTAGAAAATAAATCTGGGGAGTAGAATCCAACAGAATATCTAAACCAGTGTTGATTTAAATCTGAGGATATCTATTTCTCCACAGACAAAAAGACTGGTGATTTAACTTTAATCTGCTTCTGATTTATATAATGATTCTAAATAATATATACATAGGAGAAAGCAATCTGATATTTTTTGTACTGTACTGGAAAATAGAAGTATAGGAACTGTTATCTAGATTGTGTATTAAATGAAGAAAACAAAATATGTACCGACTAACTTCTAGGATCAGTACTCCATTTTTACATGAATAGAATCACAATAGCCAATTATGTCTGCATGTAGATAAGTAACACTACATCAAAAGGAAGCCCATAACAAAATTCATGGATTACAACTAATGTGTAAAAGAATGATAAGCAGGAAATTTAACATGCAGTTTGAACGTACGCAAGCCATAATTACTTGTACATAATCTACTTGATTTTGTGAATAAAGGACAGGAAGGTATAGTGTCATATTATAAATACAAATTTTTTCCGGACACAGATCTATATCAATATACACATTAGTACATCACCGTAGATGGTTACCAAGCCTGACGAGGTATGATGCTAAACATTTACCTATTGCAAACTAATACTTATCTTAATCTTGAACCCATGAAAAGAGCATAGTTGACAATACTTGGTACTATTTCAATAATAGGGAAAATATTTAGCAGTATTATTATCAAATTAAAATCTAGTGCGGTAGGAGAAAAACACACAAAATGCCTTTGATTTCTAGCAAACTGATGGTAACAATAAACGAGGCAGAATAATCACTGAAAAGATACACTCAAATTCAGATTTATAAAATGAGGTGCAACCGAGCTTACTGTGAATGAGCACAGTTAAACTGATAAATAACATAACCTCTACTCGCAGGAATATAATCTAACCCCTGTATGGCCTGTAAGCAGTAAGGTCACAACACACAAACGAGTCGGAAAAGTTGTAGTTGCAGAACAGTGCCATAGATAAGTATAAATCGAAACTCAAGTTAAAAGAGTAAAATAATATCCTTGTTCCAAATACATAAGAATAACCGTAAGCCAAATTGATATTAGGAAACTGACAGAGTTATATAAACAAAGTATTCCATGATACAAGTCCACCGTGGCATGGGAACAGTATCAAAATTATAATTTTTCCCAAACTGAGCTAAAGAACGAGTCCGAGTCGAACCCAAAATCTGAATAACTAAAATTATACAACGATATCAAGCACAGTATTAAACTGTTGAAAACGTTCTAGAACGAGGTGAAGAGAACTGGTTCCTTCAAACCAGCGTTCTGTGAGTACCGACCTGGAAAGGACCAAAGAAATTCTATGTTAAGGCTGACAAGAGCTACGACTTCCGTGGTTCACAAGAGAGAGTAATAAGTCAGTTGTAATTACCTGCAGGAGTAAAACCTTCAATGTGAGTAAAATTTATAACAAACAAGAATGCTATTAAAACAAAATTTTACCAATTGAGAAATGACCATTACGTGAGGCACGAGAACCTCCAGGCTGACGAGGGCCTGTCATGTACATAGGGGAATGACATAAATAAGCATACGACAGAGAATAGGCGTTACCACAAGTATGAAGTAGTTCGTGCTTGTATAAACGAGCAGTAGAATTTCCTACCTATACCGGTCGAGACAAAGACCAAACTAGAATGTTGAAATGGATCTATCTCCATGCGAAGGGCTCAAACAAACTTTCGGTGGGTGTAAGGTAGAAGATGAATATCATCCAGAACCCTTAACAGAGTGGTTCCGTCTTGTTTTGGAGACACATATAGGAAAATGAAATAATCATAACTTAACCCAGCAAATCAAAGCACTTGAAGCTGCAGAGCCGGAACTCTTAAACAGGAATAAGAAAAACAAAAAAAAATTAAGTGAATTGGTAGACATGAAACTATCTGTATGGCGCAATGGGAATCCATCACTGTAGATCAAAATTGCAGAAATTATTCAAAGCACATAAGCTATACCCTAAACGCAAAATGGAAAATTCATGGTAGGCTATCAAAATCGAGCATGCACTTCATAAACTCAGTAAGTGGCATACCTGCATGATTCAACGGAGCCTGAGGATACATCGCCGAGATGGATAGATGCACGATCAATCCTCGAGGGCGTCGGAATGCACTGGTAAGAGACCAACCGAATATGAAGGAAGAGAAAAGAACTGGCAAACCAAATAACACTGAGATTTTATATCAATAGAACCCTAACACATCGGTGAATCCACATCATCCACATGGCAAGATCCGAAGGGTGAAGCCACGGATCAAAGAGCTGAACGGGACATGTACACCAATACGTCAACATTAAATGTGATTAGTAAGACTATAAATGTCACCACAAGCTAGCCGTGCCATCGAAATTGCAATTGCACCAAGGGAGGCAGGCGTGGTGAGTTCGAGCGTTACGTGGAACAAACCCACGTGACGGCACACTGAACGATACTCATTCCAAACCCCGCAACAGGACCCAAACTCTTATACAGGCTTACGTCAAAAATAAGCAGCGCATCTCAACTTAATTAAAATTTCCAATTCACATGACGTGTATGTCAACGTAAAGGTGTTCGATTAAATTAAATGAATAGCCATGAGTGACGGTACACAGAGTTAATAAGATGGATCAATTAAATCCAATTATGATTTCTACCTTGTAAACGAATGGTATCTTGGTGTAACCGAAGTGGTCTCACCTAGCTCTATCGAATTTTAAGTGTAGGGTTAACGTGTGAAAATTAATTTTGTTCCCCACTTATTTATCAAACGATAAAATGATATTGAATGATCAAGGGTCGATTTCTATACAAATAATGTAAGATATCAAAGTGAGATTTGGATAGACAAACCCATTGTATTTGTATTGTAAATATAATTAGGGTTAATAGTATTAATATGGTTATATCCAAAGGGGGTTGGATATAGTTGAGATCCGTAAACAAATCGTAATTGGGCAAACAGTGATGATGCGAATAAACCATCATAATTATAGCATAGCATCTTTTCCAGAATTGAAATTTAACAAATGAAGGCTTGAGAGAAAAAAAATATGTTGGAAGGGAAATGGGAGGTGTGACAATAAACCATACATTATAGATAATATATAATGATTATTAAAGTATATGTACACAATATGTTTACTTCAAATGTTGCAAGAAAATGCTAAAATTATATTAGTCACATTAGTTAGTTAGAGAAAACTAATTCCATAAAAAGTAAGACAACTATATTTCAAATAAGAAGGGACAAAAGGAGACAAAGAAGAGATAGAATAACTTTTTATTTTTTATTCATAATTACCTCACCCCTCTCACTTCTCATCATTGTATCATCTCTTAACTCATTGTATTATCTATTAACAAAACTCAGTACCCACTAGTTAACATGTCCACCTGTCTTCTAAAGAAAGAATGTAATAATTTATCTTGGTAGAGAATTATTAATATAATACTCATATAATTAAACTAAACACTAACACAAAAATAAATGCTGGAAATTAACCATATAGAGTTTCTAATAAACTCTGAATAGGTCATTCCTTTGTTTCAAAACGAAAACTAAATGCTGGAAATGAATCCCTAAATGGTAGAAATGAATTCCCTTTTTATGGACTAAAATATAATTGTCTCACTTTTTATGGAATTAGTTTTCTCTAATTAACTAATGTGACTACTTTAAGTTAAGCATTTTCTTGCAAAATTTGAAGTAAACATATTCTCTACATATATTTTAACAATCATTATATATTATTTATAATGTATGGTTTATATATTAATAAAAAAACATTCAATGTAACATACCCCGATAACCTCGCAGGAAAATGCATGGATTTAGGAATTTTTTTCCAACATTTATGAATGTGTAACCTTATAAATTAATTTATATATTTCTGCATTAACCATTTAAATACCCATCATCATCACTTAGATAAATATTTAGTAAAAATCATAGTGAGTTACACAACCATTAATTTTCCTTATTGTAGCATATTAACTTAAATTTCCTGCAATAACTATGCATCTATCCCATGATCATTTTAACTCAATTAGTACATCGCCTAACATAACATCATGGAAGAAATTAACATCACGAAAACAACGCAATGAACAATCGCATCATTAGACACCGATATACCCTAGAAGCCCCGTAGGGTGAAAACCAGCAAACGTTTATTTTTATTATTAAATACTCGTGAGGGTTGTCACCCCTCACTCAATGGTTATAAGGGAGTCCATCCCTTGACCATTGTCATAAAATTTACATAGAAAAATAATATTAAATGAAACATAACTAGCTATAAGTTATTACAATCATCATGATACCATTTACCCATGAATCATCAATCTCTGTCTTTGTTGTCAGACTCTTTCCTTCAATGGATCATCGTACAATTGGAACTAGTAAACCTGCATGGACTAACAACTCTTTATCTTCCACAATGTTAAACTTGAAAAATCCTTTTCTCACATCATCCTTTTTTCCTACCATTTCTATCATCAGCACACTTGATATCATGATTAGATAAAATATTAATAAACCAATAATCAATATCTATTTGTGACACTTGAACAAATATTTGTATTCATGTATAAAAAATAACTACATTGACATTAATATCCTTATTTAACATCATTTCACATGCATTAGTAACAAATAAATCACTATCGAGCATCCTCTTTCTAACAAACACTAACAAAATCTTGCATGCAAATTCATATTATTTCCAAAAGAAAGCTAACATACTATATAGTAATATTGTGCATGAAATGCATCACAAGATTTAAAGATAACTATCCCAACAAGAAATTTCTCTTTTTGCCTACTCTAATGTTTTCTTTTCAAAATGGATTAATGCAATAGATGTTATACTTATGCATGTGAATACATGTTCTTTTCCAAAAGCATCTTTTCCACCAAAGTTCTATTCATAATGGTTATTATGTATAACAATGGCAACTCTATTTCAAACAAAGTTGACATACTAGATATAGTTTTGTGCATGCAATAACATATCTTGTTCTTCCTGCATGTAAAACATATATTTATTTCCAAAAGAAACTAAATAAATATTTCATGTAAAAATAAACACATTTCTTTTCCAAGATTCAAACGCATACCACTTATGATTTAATGCATGCAAAGTGACATTTCCCTCTCATCCAAAAGATATAACCAATAACTATGCATAATATTCTCCCAAGATAAAGCTAATACCATAGCTAATCCCTTTAGGTTTGCAAAATACATATTATTTCTCCCAAAAGAGGGCTAACACAATAAATATTATGTGATTTCACCTTCGTTTTCTCTAGAAATTTAATACTCAAAAAATATATTTTTCCCATGCATACAAGCATTGTCACACCTCCCATTTACCTTCCCAAAAAAAAAAAAATTCCCAAGAATTCATCTTTTCAATTATAATTCTAGCAAGATACTATACTATAATTATGTTGGTTTATTCAAATCATAATTATTTGCCCAATTAAGATTTACTTCCATATCTCAACTATATCCAACCCAATTGGCTGTAACAATATTAGTACTACCAACCATATTATATTTAAAATACAAACATAATGGATTTGTTTATCCCAATCCCACTTTTATGTCGCACTTTCGTTTGTATAGTAATGAACCTTTGATCATTCAATATATTGCTATAGTTTGATAGACAGATGAAGGATCGATTCACTTTCACATGTTAACAATATCGTTATATTTCGATAGACCCATGTGGGACAATTTCGATTACACCTGTTCACCACTCATTTATAAAGTATGAACCTTAGTTGGATTTAATTTTCCCACGTTGCTATCTATGCGTACATGGAACTCATGGCCATTTATTGACTTCTCGTCAACATTTATATCAAGATTGGAATCATTTATTTTGGCCTCCACGTAATACGAATTTGTAATTTGACTCAACGACATTGAGACGTGAAGCTAGTTTCCCACGTAAGCTTATATATGATTTTCAGTCTCATTGTATGGTTTGGAATGGGTCTCATTCCATTCGCAGTCATGTGATTTTGCTCCACGTAACTCTGGAACTCACCACGCCAGCCTACCTTGGTCCAAGGCAATCTCTATGACACGGCCAAGACACTGTCACATTTATTGTATTGCTTGTCACATTGAATGTTGAATGTATGGTGTACATAACACATCCAGCCCTTCGATCCGTGGCTCCACCGTTGGGATCTTGCCATGTGGATGACGAGGATTCACCGACACGTTAGGGTTTCATTGATCTATTCCGGGAACATGGATATAAATTTGCATTGTTAATTTGCTGGGTGGTTCTTTTCCCTTACTACTTGTTCGATTTGTCCCTGGCTAGTGAACTTCGATGCTTTGGAGAATTGAGCGTCATTCAGTCCAGACTTCGGCGTAGTCCATCGTTTCATTTGACAATGCAGGTATGATAATTCTGGATGGTTTGAAATTCACGCTCTGTTCTTACCACTCAATATGGGTTTTCCCTGTCTTGTTCAGAGTTACGCTCATTGACTCGAGCAGGGACTGAAGTTTTGTATTTCTATGGATAGTTTACCATTGTTTTGTCCCAGTTAATTCATGTCTAACAATTTGTTAAATTTTCTCTTGCAGAGAATTTGTTTTCTTCATTTGGACTGATTCGATTTGCTTGGTTTAAGTTCATATTTACTATATTTCCTTACACGTATTATCATGAATGAGACTGAACGAATGCACTTATGGGTTTGGAGGGAGATTTACCCTCTACCTTACGCCCGTCTAAGGTTGCTCTGAGGTCATTCGCATGACAATAGAGGGATTTTACCTCTCTCGACCTTCTGTTCGCTCCTTTCCTCAACCTGTGTAAGGAACAATTTCTATTTTTCGTTCACAAGAGTGCTAGCTCCCTTATTCTAGTTGAACGCCCACCATCCAACTCGTGTTTATTTATGTCATGGCCCTATGTATATGACAGGTTAGTTGAAAGCTTGGAGATTCTAGTGCACCAGGTAACTATTCATTCCTCATTTATCATTTTTTATAGCGTTCTTCTTCCTCATCACATTCTGCATCGTATTCATGTTGTGGTTTGTTTCTTACAGGTATTTACGACCATCGCCTCACTTTCTCTTGAAGAATGAGAGACGTGGCTTCCTTCAGCGTTAACATTGACTCCTCTTATCATTTACAGGTCGTTATTCACTGAACACTGGTTAGAAGGAGCCAGTTCTCCTCGCATTTGTTCTAGAAATGTTTTCGACAGCTTAAAATTTTTATTGATACAGCTGTATAATTGTGACTATTGTAATTTTTGAGTTCCGACACTGAATGTTCCCTTATATCAATTCCTGGAACATTATGATACGGTCCCCATGCCACAGTGGACTTGTGATGTTTGGATTTTCGTTTATATATATATATCTCTGTCATTTCTTGATTTGCATAATATCGAGAATTATTATGTGTCTTCAACAGAAATCGCACTTTTCTCTTTTTAGCTTGGGTCCAGCTTAATAAGTACTTATGGCATTGTTCTGCAACTACGTATACCCCACTTTTGTTGTATTTTATTATATTAATGCTTTCAGGAAATACATGTGTTAAACTATACTCATGAACATGGTAATTATCTAAATGAATAGTTGAAGTGTGCCTTTCCACAGTGTAAGTTCAGTTACATGTAGTTTTATAAATCCACATTTTATTATATCATTAGATTGATGATTTTACCTCGACCATTATTCCACTCAGAATGTTAGTCGTCAAAGGCATTTTTATATGTTTATCATACTACCCTGGTTTGTAGTTTTGATAATAACAGTTAACTAAGTCTCTTCAGTATTCTTAGAATAGTACAAAGTATTACCAGCTCTGCTCTTTACATTGGTTCAATACTTAATTAAGTATTTTATAGTTAATTTGCAAATGATATTTATCTACCTTTTTAGCATCATCTCTCGTCATGCTTCGCGAATACCTACAGGTGAGGTGTTAATATATATATATAT
The DNA here is from genome assembly GCA_034641835.2 of Pinus albicaulis. NCBI lineage: Eukaryota > Viridiplantae > Streptophyta > Pinopsida > Pinales > Pinaceae > Pinus > Pinus albicaulis. The sequence continues at coordinate 1,497,091,295 of CM076581.1, forward strand.
ATATATATATATATATGTCTAGAAGACTTTTGCATTTCTAGTATTCCACTATACACTCTTGCATTTAGTTCACATCATAGAATAGAATACATACAACTAAATATGCCCTGTTGTTGTGAAATTTGCCTGTTGATTATTTATTTATCTTTATTTCCCATATTAATTTTAGCCTCTACTATAAGAAAGGTTTATTGAAATAAGTATTAATGGGAAATCTCATGCTAACTGATAATTGCTTCCTTCTGTTGTGGAATTAATTTCTTATATGCAGAAATAACTTGCTATTGTACTTCTGTTTATGTATGAATGATGTGCTGACCCTGGAAGTCAGTCTGTATATTTTTTTTTTGTCTCATTTAATGCACAGTGTAGATTTCAGTTCATCTATTGCTATTTTCAATTATGGTACAGGAACTCCCATATTGCTCTATCCTAATCATGTATATATATTTATACTAGTAGATCAGGAGCAGTTTAAAGTTAAATTATCTATGGAGGAATATGTATCCTCAGATTTAAACTGACCTCGGTTTAGAGTTTCTGTTGGATTCTACTCTACAGATTTCTTGTCTACAACTATACAAAATTATAAAGGTGAATGCCTTATGATTAATTCTTTTAAATGTAGCGCTAATAAATATAACATACAAATCAACTATTATATGTATCCAATTCATACCACAAGAAGAAAAAAAACCAATAAATTTAGAGACATACCACTCTTGCAATTGACCAACCTCCCAACCTTAGAGTCCTTCTGTCTCCCAGAACTCACCCCCGAGCTGAGATCATCTCCTAGAACAGATCAACCTCTAATCTGTTTAGGAGAAGCTTATTTAAGCTATTGTTCCCCAAAGCATGTTTCTAATTCTGCGTCCAGAATCTCAGGATGTTTTTCTTCCTCTTTGCCTAGGCTTCCCATTTTGGGGATTATTTAAAGCTATTTTATTCTTTTCCCATCTTTTCCAACTTTTTACCTCTTCCCAACTACTTTCCTCATCATTGGGGAATTTAGATTTTTCCTCAAAAATCTAAATTAAGAATAATTTCTTTCAAGGATTTTTGAAAGATTGTGGGGAAATATTTGCCTTATCCATCCTCATGGATTTAGCAAGTGATCTCATAAATCTCATTTTGGTCAATCTGCACAAAATCATTTTATTCATTTCCTCAAATTAAATATTTAATTACATTCATAAAATACTTGTCCTTTGGGGTCCACTCCCCTTAGGATTAAAGTTCAAATCTCTAGTTTTAAATTTCAAACACATAAACTAGGGGTGTTACATATTCCCCCTCTGAAAGAAAACACCATCCTCGGTGTTGTTGTTCATTTTTCAAACAAAAATGGATATTTTTCCATCATTTTAGTGTCTCTTTCCCAGGTAGCTTCTTCAGCAGTAAAGTGCTTCCACTGCACCTTTACTCTTGCTACCTTTTGGTTCCTCAATTCAATTTTTTCCCGCTCTAATATTCGAAGCAGTTCTGGCATAAACTCCCCTTCTGGTTCCACCTGTACAACATTCCAATCAACTATGTGAGAAGCATCATGGACATATATTTTTAACAAATAAACATGAAACACATCATGAACTCTAACATGAAGTGGTAAGGCCAGCTTGTAAGCCACTAGTCCCACCCTTTCTAATACTTCAAAAGGACGACAATATCTAGTAGCCAATTTTGCACAACTTCTAGCATAAAGTGTGCTCCTTTTGGGTTTAATACGTAGGTACACATGCTCTCCCACTTTAAATTCTCGGTGTACTCTCTTCTTATCAACATAATTTTTCTGGCGATCTTATGCTATCTTGATATTTCTTTGTATCTGTTTGACAATTCTTTCCATCTCTTGTAAAGCATCTGGCCCCAACATCAATTTATCCTCTGGCTGTCTCTAGCTCAAGGGAGTATGACATTTTCTCCCATAGAGTGCCTCAAACGAACTCATTTTTATGGAGGATTGGTAGTTGTTATTATAGGCAAATTTAGCTAAACTCAAGTAATATTCCCACTTTTATGGCCTATCCATCACATACATTCTCAGCATGTCCTCCGGAATTTGATTTGTTCTCTCCGTTTGACCATCTATCTGAGGGTGGTAAGCAGTACTAAAATTCAACTTAGTACCCATCCCTCCAAATAGCCCTTTCCAAAAGGCTGCTGTAAACTTAGCATCTCGGTCAGAAACAATCACCTTTGGAACCCCATGGAGCCTTACTACCTCCTTCGGGAACACATTCGCTACTTGAGCTATCCCGAAGGTAGATTTCACTGGTATAAAATGTGCAGCTTTTGTTAAAGTGTCTACTACCACCATCACTGAATCATGTTGGTATTTGGTTTTGGGTAATCCTATTATGAAATACATGGAAACTGTGTCCCATTTCCATTCTGCAATCAACAAAGGGTTTAAAAGACCAGCAGGATGCTGATGCTCAACTTTGACTAGTTGACATTCCATGCATCTAGTTAAATATTCTGCTACATATCTCTTCATTCCTGGCCAAAACAACTTCTTTTTCAAAGTTGTTAACATTTTCTGATATCCTGGATGTCCTGCATATGGCTGTTTGTGATATTCATCTAGAACCTCTTTTTCCAAGGACTCCACATTTGGAATATATAATCTGTTCTTATAACAGATCAACCCTTTTTGGTTTTGAGTGAAATCAGTCTTCTCCTTCTTTAGTAGTTTCATCAGTAGTGTTTCATAATTTGGATCTTGGTTTGCTGCCTTTTCCACTAAATCTTATACATCGATCTGGGCACTACTACCAATGTTATTTATATTTTGACAAGCATTTCTGCTCAATGCATCAGCAATTTTATTTTCTTTCCCTCTGATATGTTTTATGTCCATATCAAATTCACTTAGGAAAGACAGCCATCTGGCCTGTCTAGCATTCAAATCAGTTTGGGAAAACAAATATTTAAGAGTAATGTGATCAGTCATCAACGTAAATTTCTTTCCGAGGAGATAGTGTCGCCACATTTTCAAATCATGAATAACAGCAGCTAACTCCAAATCATAGGCACTATAGTTTTGTTCATGTATCTTCAGTTTCCTAGATTCATATGCAATAACTGAATTTTCCTGCAAAAGAACTCCTCCCAACCCCTCTCTATAGGCATCCGTACATACCACAAATTCTTTATCAGGATCTGCAATCTTCAGTATAGGGGCTGTAGTAAGTTTTAGTTTTAATTGGTCAAAACTGTTTTGGCATTTTTCAATCCACTCAAATTTGACACCCTTCCTTTGTAATGATGTTATGGGATGTGCTATGGCAGAAAATCTCTCCACAAATTTGCGATAATAGCCTGCAATCCCCATGAATGATCTCACTGCTAAAACATCATTTGGTATAGGCCATTCTTTAATAGCTTTTATCTTTTCAGGGTCAACAGCCAGCCCTTGTTCCGAAATAATATGACCCAAGTATTGGATCTTATATTTATAAAATTCACATTTGCTGAACTTGGCATATAATTGGTTTTCCTTCAGAGTTTACAACACTATCCTCAAGTGTTCTTTATGTTCCTCCTCACTTTTTGAGTAGACTAAAATAGCATCTATGAACACAAGGAAAAATTTATCCAAGTACTTATTTAACACACTATTCATCAGGCACATAAATGTGGCAGGGGCATTTTTCAAACCAAAAGGTAGGACTACAAATTCGTAGTGACCATACCTGGTTCGAAAGGCTGTTTTGCTGATGTCTTCTTCTTTAATTCTGAGCTGGTGATAACCAGTCCTTAAATCAATCTTCAAAAATACTGAAGCTCCTCTCACTTGATCAAAAAGATCATCAATTATAGGCAAAGGGTATCTATTTTTAATGGTCAACTTATTCAATTGACGATAATCAATGCACATCCGAAAGGTTCCATCTTTCTTTTTCACGAATAGCACCGGTGCTCCCGAAGGAGACACACTCGGTCTGATATAACCTTTATCTAACAGTTCTTAAAATTGCATTTTCAGTTCCATAAGTTCAGGGGGACTCATTCGATAAGGGGCTCGGGAAACAGGTACTGCTCCTGGCACCAGATCGATTGAAAAGTCAATCTCTCTTTTGGGGGGAAGATGAGGGATCTCATCTGGAAAGACTTCCTTAAACTCCCTTACTACTGGCACAGCATCCAGCAATATTTCTTCAGGTTTCTGTTCTATTTCTTCCACATGTACTGCATAAACTTGGTATCCTTTTCTAGCTGTTCGTTTTAACTGCAGTGCTGATATTTGTCTTACAGAGATAGGTTTTTGTTTTCCCATGAGAACAAAAGGGTTCCCTTCATCATCTACACAATGCAGAGTCTTATCCCAGGAGTTCATCAAGGCTTTCTTCTTTTCCAGCCAGTCCATTCCTATCAGCAAATCATATGAACCTAATGGCAGAATGTTCAAATTTACTTCTGTTTGAAAATCATTTAATTTTATTGCTGTTCGGGGAAATTTATGTGTTACCTTCCTCTTGGTTCCAGTGGCCAGCTGAACCAACCATGACTGCTGAAATTTTTCAGGTTTAAGATTACATTTTTCTACAACTATTGGACTAATGTAACTCAAAGAAGCACCTGGGTCAATCAAAACTGTAACAGATTGGTCGGAAATCTTACCCTCCATTTCAACCATGGTAGCTTGATGTTCTGCTTGTCGATTTCCCAAGGCTGCACTGATAGTTGGTATATTTCTGGCTATGTCATTTACTGTGGTGGCTTCTCGATCCCTCATAATCATCTGAATTTTTCAATGGGGACAATCTCTCAACAGATGGGGTTCTCCACATCCCCAACATTTCAGGGGTTCTCTAATTTTCACAGTGCCCTCCTTCTTATTGTCTCCATCTATTTTTTTTTTAGGCCACTTGGGACTGAGCAGTTTGACTTTCTTTAGGTTTATTAAACTTTTTCTGCTGATGATCTCTGCCAAAATTCTTCAAATAGGCTGGTTTTTGTTTCTTCCCTTTGAATTCACTCTTATTTACCCAGCTTTTCCCATGTTCAGCTTTGCTTTTGAACTGTTGGTAACACAATCTAGCTTTTCTAACAGCTTCGTCCATTGTTTTTGGGTTATCAAACTCAATTTTCTCTTTGTACACAGTAGGCAAACAATTCATAAACCTTTGTACCTTTGCCTTCTCTTCCCTTATGTAGGGTACATATCTCAAAAGATTTGTAAAGTTAGTAACAAACTCATCAATAGTGAGCTGTCCTAGTCTAATTTCATGAAATTCCTTGGCTTTATCATCATAGTAACGTTCATTTAGGTAGCAGTTTTTGAACTTAACCTGGAAATCTTCCCAGGTAACTGTCTTTTCATCAATGGCATGCACCATTTTTGTCTCCTCTCACCACAAGGTAGCCTTACCTTGTAGCTAGTAAACAGCTAATCTGGCCTTCAGATTGCTTTCATATTAATAGACCTAGAAGTACTTAATCATGTTCAGCAACCAGGCTTCAACATCTTCCTCCTTCTCCCCATCATAGGAGGGAGGTTTGATCTTTCGAAATTCCCCCTGTAATTCCTTTTTCTACTTATATTGATGCCTAACAGCATCCTCATTCTCAGACTCATCAGTATTCCTCTTTCTGGAACCTTCACCTTCTTGGCTGTTCTGCGAAGTTAATTCTCTGATGAGCTTCTCCTGCTCCTCACTGGCTAATGGCAATCTATCATTCTGGCTTTTTATCTCAACCAATTCTTGTTGCAACCTCCGCAACATAGCCATCATGGGTGCATTTGTATCTGGTGCATTATCCTCATCACGCAGATCAACATAAATTTTGTTACCTTCTGGAATTCCATCACCACTGTACACTACACAATACAGATCAGTAAAAATAAAAATAATTTTTCTTTTTTTTTCCACAGAAATCAATTTATATCGTGAACACATAGCCACAGTGAGCACAATTTCACCAGCCCAATTTTATAACTTGTGCTCTGATACCATTTTTCACACCTCCCATTTACCTTCCCAAAAAAAAAAAAATTCCCAAGCATTCATCTTTTCAATTATAATTCTAGCAAGATACTATACTATAATTATGTTGGTTTATTCAAATCATAATTATTTGCCCAATTATGATTTACTTCCATATCTCAACTATATCCAACCCAATTGGCTATAACAATATTAGTACTACCAAACATAATTATATTTAAAATACAAACATAATGGATTTGTTTATCCCAATCCCACTTTTATGTCGCACCTTAATTTGTATAGTAATGAACCTTTGATCATTCAATATATTGTTATAGTTTGAGAGACAGATGAAGGATCGATTCACTTTCACATGTTAACCATATCGTTATATTTCGATAGACCCATGTGGGACAATTTTGATTACACATGTTCACCACTCGTTTATAAAGTATGAACCTTAGTTGGATTTAATTTTCCTACGTTGCTATCTATGCATACATGGCACTCATGGCCATTTAATTACTTCTCGTCAACGTTTATATCAAGATTGGAATCATTTATTTTGGCCTCCACGTAATACGAATTGGTAATTTGACTCAACGACATTGAGACGTGAAGCTAGTTTCCCACGTAAGCTTATATATGATTTTCAGTCTCGTCGTATGGTTTGGAATGGGTCTGATTCCATTCGCGGTCACGTGAGTTTGCTCCACGTAACTCTGGAACTCACCACGCCAGCCTATGCTGGTCCAAGGCAATCTCTATGGCACGGCCAGGACGCTGTGACATTTATTGTATTGCTTGTCACATTGAATGTTGAACGTATGGTGTACATAACACAGCCAACCCTTCCATCCATGGCTCCACCCTTGGGATCTTGCCATGTGGACGACGAGGATTCACCGACGCGTTAGGGTTTCATTGATCTATTCCGGGAACATGGATATAAATTTTCATTGTTAATTTGTTGGGAGGTTCTTTTCCCTTACTACTTGTTTGATTTGTCCCTGGCTAGTGAACTTCGACGCTCTGGAGAATTGAGCGTCATTCAGTCCAGACTTCGGCGTAATCCCTTGTTTCATTTGACAACGCATGTATGATAATTCTAGATGGTTTGAAATTCACGCTTTGTTCTTACCACTCAATATGGGTTTTCCCTGTCTTTTTCAGAGTTACGCTCATTGACTCGAGCAGGGACTGAAGTTTTGTATTTCGATGGATATTTTACCATCATTTTGTCCCAGTTAATTCATGTCTAACAATTTTTTAAATTTTCTCTTGCAGAGAATTTTTTTTCTCCATTTGGACTGATTCTATTTGCTTGGTTTAAGTTCATATTTACTGTATTTCCTTACACGTATTCTCATGAACGAGACTGAAAGAATGCCCTTATGGGCTTGGAGGGAGATTTACCCTCTACCTTACGCCCGTCTAAGGTTGCTCTGAGGTCATTCGCATGACGATAGAGGGATTTTACCCCTCTCAACCTTCTGTTCACTCCTTTCCTTGACCTGTGTAAGGAACAATTTCTATTTTTCGTTCACAAGAGTGCTAGCTCCCTTATTCTAGTTGAACTCCCACCATCCAAGTCGTGTTTATTTATGTCATGGCCCTATGTATATGGCAGGTTATTTGAAAGCTTGGAGGTTTTAGTAACTGTTCATTCCTCATTTATCGTTTTTGATAGCATTCCTCTTCCTCGTCACGTTCTGCATCGTATTCATGTTGTGGTTTGTTTCTTACAGGTATTTATGACCATCGCCTCACTTTCTCTTGAACCACGAGAGACGTGGCTTCCTTCAGCATTAAAATTGACTCCTCTTGTCATTTACAGGTCGGTATTAACCGAACGCTGGTTAGAAGGAGCCAGTTCTCCTCGCATTTGTTCTAGAAATGTTTTCGACAGCTTAAATTTTTTATTGATACAGTTGTATAATTGTGACTATTGTAATTTTTTAGTTTTGACACTGAATGTTCCCTTATATCATCTCCTGGAACATTATGATACGGTCCCCATGCCACAGTGGACTTGTGATGTCTGGATTTTCGTTTATATATATATATATCTCTGTCGTTTCTTGATTTTCACAATAGTGAGTATTATTATGTGTCTTCAATAGAAATCACACTTTTCTCTTTTTAGCTTGGGTCCAGCTTAATAAGTACTTATGGTATTGTTCTGCAACTACGTATACCCCACTTTTGTTGTATTTTATTATATTAATGCTTTCAGGCAATACATGTGTTAAACTATACTCATGAACATGGTAATTATCTGAATGAATAGTTAAACCTTTTTTTTTCCACAGTGTAAGTTCAGTTACATGGAGTTTTATAAATCCACATTTTATTATAATGTTAGATTGATGATTTTACCTCGACCATTCTTACACTCAGAATGTTAGTCGTCAAAGACATTTGTATATGTTTATCATACTACCCTGGTTTGTATTTTTGATAATAACAGTTAACTAAGTCTCTTCAGTATTCTTGGAATAGTACAAAGTATTACCAGCTCTGCTCTTTACATTGGTTCAGTACTTAATTAAGTATTTTATAGTTAATTTGCAAATGATATTTATCTACCTTTTTAGCATCATCTCTCGTCATGCTTCGCGAATACCTACAGCTGAGGTGTTAATATATATATATTTATGTCTAGAAGACTTTTTCATTTCTAGTATTCCACTATACACTCTTGCATTTAGTTCACATGATAGAATAGAATACTTACAGCTAAATATGCCCTGCTGTTGTGAAATCTGCCTGTTGATTATTTATTTAACTTTATTTCCCATATTAATTCTAGCCTCTACTGTAAGAAAGGTTTATTGAAATAAATATTAATGGGAAATCTCATGCTAAATGATAATTGCTTCCTTCTGTTGTGGAATTAATTTGTATATTTTTTTTTTGTCTCATTTAATGCACAGTGTAGATTTCAGTTCATCTATTGTTATTTTCAATTATGGTACAGGAACTCCCATATTGCTCTATCCTAATCATGTGCATAAATTTATACTAGTAGATCAGGAGCAGTTTAAAGTTAAATTATCTGTGGAGGAATATGTATCCTCCGATTTAAACCAACCTCGGTTTAGAGTTTTTGTTGGATTCTACTCTACAAATTTCTTGTCTACAACTATACAGAATTATAAAGGTGAATGCCTTATGATTAATTCTGTTAAATGTAGCACTAATAAATCTAACATACAAATCAACTATTATATGTAGCCAATTCATACCACAGGAAGTAAAAACACCAATAAATTTAGAGACATACCACTCTTGCAATTTACCAACCTCCCAACCTTAGAGTCCTTCTGTCTCCCAGAACTCACCCCCGAGCTGAGATCATCTCCTAGAATAGATCACCCTCTAATCTGTTTAGGAGTAGCTTATTTAAGCTATTGTTCCCCAAAGCATGTTTCTAATTCTGCGTCCAGAATCTCAGGATGCTTTTCTTCCTGTTTGCCTAGGCTTCCCATTTTAAGGATTCTTTAAAGTTGTTTTATGCTTTTCCCAGCTTTTCCATCTTTTTACCTCTTCCCAACTACTTTCCTCATCATTGGGGAATTTAGATTTTTTCTCAAAAATGTAAATTAGAAATAGTTTCTTTCAAGGATTTTTGAAAGATTGTGGGGAAATATTTGCCTTATCCATCCTCATGGATTTAGCAAGTGATCTCATAAATCTCATTTTGGTCAATCTGCACAAAATCATTTTATTCATTTCCTCAAATTAAATATTTAATTACATTCATAAAATACTTGTCCTTTGGGGTCCACTCCCCTTAGGATTAAAGTTCAAATGTCTAGTTTTAAATTTCAAACACATAAACTAGGGGTGTTACAAGCGTATATGTTTCTCTAAATAATCTTACATAATAATGCATGTGATTACTATCTTTCCTCTGTAAGAATCTAATCCAATAATACATACAAGGATATATTTTTCTCTTCTATTCTTTTTGAAGAGTTCTAACCCAATAATTGCTTCCTTGCATATGATTATATATATTTATTTTTCAAGAAATTTAACACCTTAATTATTATTTTTCCAAAATATAGATAACTCAATAGATATTATGCATGAAATAGATAATATTTTCTTATCATTCCACATATTAGAGAGATTTGTAATATTTCTTTCAGAAATAATATGAATACCAAATCATTCTTAAATAACACAACCAATTGTATTTTACGCAAAATTTTTATGTGAGATACCCCTCACATAAATTATTTATATATTTTTACATGACTCAAACTCCTTGTGCATGTAAAATCACATAATAATTTCTAGTAGATCAAATATACTAGATCTTATTCATGTCCACCTAAGCACATACTCTCTTCAAGAGTCCAATATTTCTCTTTAAAACTTTTAATGCATATACTCAGTAATTATATAAATTAATTCCTTGTAAATAATCATCAACATAATTGTTATGTCTATATGTACATAAACGATTATTCTTATCTCATTGAAAAATGAAATGGAAGCACTATGTTTCACTCTATTTTTCCTGTTTTAGTCATCCAATTTGGATGCGTATTGTGAGCATATGGAAAACAATTTCATAAAACCAAAAGAGGTTTTTTTTTGGAATAGACATAATAAGAAAAACCTGTCTCATTTTTGTCACAGGTGTCATGGTTTTTAATATTCGAATGAATCTTTGATGCCCATTATTCTAGATCTAAATATTAAATAATTTCTTGTTATTTTACATCCATTTAAGACACGGTTTTCAAGACATAGGAAACAAATTTTTAAAATATAAAAGAGGCTTTCGTTCATAACATCCTATTTTACAAAAAACTCTTTCACTCTTTTCATATCTATTTCAGTTTGGGAAATACAAAGTCATATATAGACCCTATATTCCAATAACTCATGCAATTCACAAAATTATTTAGCCATGAAATTTTTTTATCAATTCCCAACACATGAATTATTCTCATAATTCAATGAATAAGACACTTATTCCTCTATGAACAAAATTGTATAGAGTTTTACTAAAGAATTATTCTTAATTCTTTATCACATGAAATTTTTCTTGCAAATAAATTCATTCATTATATCATCATGACTCATATGCAAACAAAAGGATTTTCAAAGAATATGGTTACTTGTCTCTTGATGAATGCTTGGAATACTCTCTTCCTCTTCCTTGGATCCATTATCCATGTATTTTTCCATTCCCCTCCTCTCTTTCTCTCATAGGCTTATAATAAATAGAATTAATAGAATGGAATCGATTTTATAAATCATAAAAGTATTCCAACTTTTTTCTAAATCATAAAATAATTCCATCTTTTCTAAATCATAAAAGCATTCTAGCTTTTCTAACTCACAAAATCCATCCATAAATCTCTCATGCTTTTATTTCTAAAGCTATATTTGTTTTTTCCTTGTGAGCAAAATATCACTTATCCATACTTTTTCCAAATCTATTACTCATTATTTCTAAAACCAAACTATTACTCATTATTTCTAAAACTCATAAAATATACCAACTTGAAAATATAATTTATCTCCATAGAAGAATATAAATTCTTATAAATAAAATAATTAAGAAATAATTCTTCAAATATTTTTATAATCAAGCATTATAAGAATATTATTCATGCAATATCAATATAAAAATAAATAATGGATAATTATTTAACAACCCTAATTTTATGAGAGTTTTTTATGGTGGCTTACACGAGGGATACTACAAACTCCCCCCTAAAGAGAGCATCCTCCTCAATGTTATTTTCTTGTTGGAACATTAACCTCCAATTTTCATTACCAATTTTTTATTTTTTATTTTTTTTGAGGCAACGTAAAAGAATACTTAAATCATAATAATTCCACCAAAAACTCAAGGTGAACTTAGCCCTTTAATCATCAGAAGGATAAGAAAAACTCTATCAAGTGCATATTGTATTTTATTTAGGAGTTACACTAGTCTTTCTTTCCCACTAATGTTTTTGGAAATTACTTTCTCTCCCACAATAATTTCAATCAAATTCAAACTCATGATATTTATCTCCAACCATTTCATTTGCGAATTACTATATTTCTCTCCCAAAGTAATTTCATTCAAATTCAAACTCATGGCATTAATCTCCAACCATTTTCCTCTTGTGTGTTAGGAATTTAAAGTTCAATAACCCATTATTTTATCTAACATGAGTTCTTTCAATCGCCTATATATTTCAATTTATTTCCTCTATGCATGGATATAGATAAGTCATTTATGACATGTTCATTTGTTCATAAAAAAACAACCTATTTCATCGAAATTGTTGCTAAGATAATTTAATATATCATCCATGCCAAACTATAAGATATGCAACAACTTTGAGTCATGTAATTTATAGTCTATTATAATATCCAACATATTTAGATAATTTTGAGCATAGACATAATTTCATCTAACCATAGTTAATTTCTAGGAATTTGATGCAGGAGCATTAGGCGAAGAGGAAAATATTTTGTATTTTAAACTTAGGGGTTTTTAAGTTTTTAGAGAAGCTATATTTTTATGACTAATTTGAGTGGGTTTTAAATATTTTTAATTAAATATTGTAAATAATTGAGAATATGAGAGAATTCATCAGTTGAGGATGTAAAGGGATTGAGAGATTTTTCTACATATTAATTTAGAAATTAGTTTCATTAATTATGGGTGAGAGAGGATCCTTAGGGATTCAAGAGTGATTTTAGGATTTTGTTGAGAAATTGAAGGGATTGAACTAAAATTAGATTGTTTTAAAATTGTATAAATTTATGAACCTCAAAGGAAAATTAGAGTAGGAAAGAATATAGAGGAGAGGTGAGGCTTGGACAGCCAAAGTTTATAAGCCTCCGGGAAATTGGAAGGGCCACAAATTTTGAATATCAGGCCAAGGACAAAAGTTTGAAAGTGTTTCCATTTGTTAATATGAAAAGTGTGTTTTATAACTATGTGGGTTGATTTGTTGAGCAAACAAATGTTTAAATTCTGTAATTGTGATTTGGAATGAGAGTGCGCATATGGATTATTGATGCTAATTCAATTTTATGAATCTAAGTGAGATTGATTATATAAGAGAATAATATATTGATTGTTCCATGAGGAATATTGAAATCGAACTTTCAATCCTATTGGGCATATAGCTCTGCACATAAATTGAAAGAATCGATATTGTTAATATCGGCATTGCAGTTGTAAATTGAAATGGTAAATCCGTGTGTGATTAATCAATTGATTATATGTCGATCTGTAGTTTTGTATAGAAACGTTGAATAATGTGAAGAACCCAAAAGAAAAGTGTGTGAAATTCTATATATACTTTTCATATAAGTGTGGTGAATATTACTCAGTTTGAAATTGAGTATATTGGATGCTGGATATTGGTAAGACCATCGCATTGGATTGAATAAGAGTTCACATATCGCATCACACGACAATGAGAGCCGGATGAGAAATGACATAAAACTTGTTTAAAGTGGAATCGGGTCCAGTGGACATCGCAAAGATTATGGGAGGCAGCATTGAACCGTAGCGATTTTCGATTTCCGATTAATATCGCATCGGAACTGCCGATTGGTATCGCATTGGAGATGTGGAGAATGCATCGCATTTTTTTTAATGGAAAGTCACATTCCGACTGTCGATTTGTGAATGGATTTGAGCCGTTTGATCGGCCAGATCTGAGTACAGGAATCCACATAAATTCTGTTAGTAAAAGGCTTTCAACGCGATTCTAATAGGTTAAATTTGTATATCAGATCGAAAGAAGAAAGTATATCTTAAAATCAATCCACGGCATTGATGAATTAAAGCCAAAAGCAGAACTTTGAGTACGCGTAGAAGAACTGAAATTAATTGCAGAATACTAAAGCAAGGATTAGAAAATGGCAGATTGTTTGAAGTTAAACGATATGTCCAACCAAAGTTGGAAATCGTGTTGTAAAGGGGCGTTAATATATGCAGAGACTGATTAAGGAATTAAAACCAATCTTAGCATCGAAATTGGAGCTACACGAAATCTGGAATGAATCTCAAAGACACAGATAAAGTGAGGTTGAAATTGTGTGGAATTCAAAAACAAATTGATGTGTTTAGCTTTCCGACAAGTTTGCAAGCGATGTCAACATCCGAAGAGTGTGTCTGGCATCAATTTGTTGATTGAAAAAATAACAAAGCAGTAAAGAAAGATTCAAACTATGAAACCAGTGGTATCGCCTCTCTTGTAAAGGGTGTAGATTGTTGATACGATGCATTAAAAAATGCATTGTATATTTGAATTCCACGAAGGTGCAGTCCACAGCTTGTTCAAAAGCCCATTGCTAGTGATCAATTGGGTAAGGTATGGTGAATTTCTATTATTTTCATTATGATATAAATAAGAAGTGGAAAGAAATTAATCAAAGGGAAAACATGTTATTATGCTTGGTTTTGTATTGAGTTCAGATTCAGAATGTTAAGGGTAGAGCATGGAAAACCCAGAAGCGTATTGACTAGAGTTATATGATTGGAATTTATTCCAATTATGAAATGTCTGAACTCACATTATTATTTGGTTTCTAAATGCCATTTGAAGCGTGGAATTAAATGCATGTAAAATTTATTGTTGGGTTTATGGCTTGAACCATATGTTAAGAAGGAGCTTCCGCAATGATAATATATGCAATTGCCTGGAATTGAAGATTTATTGGGCAATTGTTGAGACTCATTTTTATATGCATAGTATGGGAGAGATTCTGGGTTATGCAGGGTTAACCTGTGTCATTTTTGGTATCAGAGCCGAAAGGCTCTGTTGAAATTGAAGATATTTGTTTTTAGGAATGAATGCAGGAAGGTTCTGTTGAGAACTGAAGAGTGTTTTATTTGAATGTGTTCTAAATCTGATATGCAAAGTACACAATTGTAGTGAAAAAGGTTGCAGAAATGAATGGAGGACAAGATCATGCAGGATCTTAAAGGTGAGATAATTTTCTGATTTGAAATTTGTGATTGAGGTTTATGGTTGTAGAGAAGATGATGGCAGTGAACCTGACATTCAGCTAAAGGCTGGATATGGAGAACAATTGCAGTGTTCTAAAAATAAGGTGAGTTTAAGAGATAGCCTAGAGAGAGCAGAAGAGAGTGCTCAAGAGGTTCCAGAGGTAGTGAACCAGTACTTACCAAAAGACCGGGTCTAGTAAAGTGGATTGGTGAGGTAAGTGACAGCAGGAGAGCTTGCTATTGTAGAGGCTAGTGCAACTCATGGTGAGTGAGAAAATCATGGAGAAGATGATAAAGGTTCAGAGGAATTCCATAGAGGTGAGATGACTGATAAAGTCAGAGAAAGAGAGATTGCAGTAATGAAGGTACAGTTGCAGGTACTAGAGGAATGGCTGCAAGAGCAGGAAAATCAGAAAGGAGGATGGATCTTTCCACTGAAGGGAAAGAGAGTGATTTGGTAACCATTGCAGATGAAGTTGAGGCAAAGTGTGATTGCCTTATTGAAGGAGGAACTTAGAGTTCTTGAGCCAGAGATGGAATTTGAAGATTCTACATGCAAATCTGTTCAAAGGGAACTGCCTAAGGAAGCATTCAAGACTGAAAAGTCTTGCGGTTTTAAAACTAATAAGTTGTGTATGTTTGCAGGTACAGCACAGGGAGATGAGCAAGCTTTAGATTTTGTTCAAGAAGAACTGAATATGAAGTCTGTTCATATCAATGGTGAGATAGTAATATCTTAGGAGGAAATGAAGACAAAGGTGTCTAATCAAAATATTGGTGCAGAGAGAGAAGGACCAGCTGATGATTGGTCAAGAACTGGTGAAGATATAGAAAATTGTGTAAAGTTTCCAAGTTCTACTCCTAATGAAATTGTTGAATTGTATAGGAAACTAGATCTTCAGAGAAGAGAATTGGAGAGACAGAGGACTTATGTACAAAATAATTTGTTGAAGAAGCAAGGTAAGAAAGTTTTCATGAATGACAGTCACGAAGCAAAGGATGGAAAGAAGGAGAGACTAACTGACAGTCTCATGGCGAATGAAAATCAGCATACTAATGTGCTGACAAAGAATTTGGAAAGAAACTCAGAGAAACATATTGAAGTGTTGCCAGAGAAAGCTAAGGAGGAAGCCAGTGAATATTTTCTGAGTCCTAAAGAAGACTTAGAGCTGCAGAGAGAAAACTTGGTGACTTAATCAACAAGTGAGACCATTGGGTCTTGCGATTTTGGAGCTGACAATTTGTTTGTGTTTACAGGTGATACAGAAGACAGTCCATCACTTGGAATTGTCATGGAAGAAGAAGAACTGTTGCTGGAAGAAGGTGAGATAGTCATGTCTCATATGTAGAGGCTTGTTACCATGGGTGACAAGAGAGAGTTGGATTGTCTGTATGGCCAAGAGAAGACTATGGGGAAAATTTTTGGAATTGCTACAGTAATAGAGGATGAGACTACAGTGTTTGAAGAACTTGATTTGATTTCCAGAATCAATCAAGATGATGATGGACAATTATTGAAGATTTTCAACGGGGAAGACGAATGTTATGCCGGAACTAAATTGCAACATGTTGATGAAATTCTTGAGGAGAAATGGCTAAAATGTTTGCTGGAGACATTTGAACCTGAGGAAGAATTTGCAGGCACTGAAGTAAGTTCGCTTGAAGTTGAGAGAGGAACACGATATGGAAACCTGGAGAAAAGCAGCAAGCAATAGAAGATGATGACTTGCAGAACAAAGTGTGGGATCCAGGTGGACAAAGACTTAAAACACATGATCAGGAGATCATGATCATTTTCAACCTTGGGAGTCTGATGCAGGAGCATTAGGCGAAGAGGAAAATATTTTGTATTTTAAACTTAGGGGTTTTTAAGTTTTTAGAGGAGCTAGATTTGTAGGACTGATTTGAGTGGGTTTTAAATATTTTTAATTAAATATTGTAAATAATTGAGAATATGAGAGAATTCATCAGTTGAGGATGTAAAGGGATTGAGAGATTTTTCTAAATATTATTTTAGAAATTAGTTTCATTAATTATGGGTGAGAGAGGATCCTTAGGGATTCAAGAGTGATTTTAGGATTTTTTTGAGAAATTGAAGGGATTGAACTCAAATTAGATTATTTTAAAATTGTGTAAACTTATGAGCCTCAAAGGAAAATTAGAGTAGGAAAGAATAGAGAGGAGAGGTGAGGCTTGGACAGCCAAAGTTTATAAGCCTCCGGGCAATTGGAAGGGCCATGAATTTTGAATATCATGCCAAGGACAAAAGTTTGTGAGTGTTTCCATTTGTTAATATGAAAAGTGTGTTTTAGAACTATGTGGGTTGATTTGTTGAGCAAACAAATGTTTAAATTCTGTAATTGTGATTTGGAATGAGAGTGCGCATATGGATTATTGATGCTAATTCAATTTTATGAATCTGAGTGAGATCAATTATCTAAGAGAAGAATATATTGATTGTTCCATGAGGAATATTGAAATCGAGCTTTCAATCCTATTCGGCATATAGCTCTGCACATAAGATGAAAGAATCGATATTGTTAATATCGGCATTGCAGTTGTAAATTGAAATGGTAAATCCGTGTGTGAGTAATCGATTGCTTATATGTCGATCTGTAGTTTTGTATGGAAACGTTGAATAATGTGAAGAACACAAAAGCAAAGTGTGTGAAATTATATATATACTTTTCATATAAGTGTGGTGAATATTACTCAGTTTGAAATTGAGTATATTGGACATTGGATATTGGTAAGACCATCGCATCGGATTGAAGAAGAGTGCACATATCGCATCACACGACAATGAGAGCCGGATGCGAAATGACATAAAACTTGTTTAAAGTGGAATCGGGTCTGGTGGACATCGCAAAGATTATGGGAGGCATCATTGAATAGTAGCGATTTCCGATTTCTGATTAATATCACATTGGAACCGCTGATTGGTATCGCATCAGAGCTGTGGAGAATGCATTGCATTTGTTTTGATGGAAAGTCACATTCCGACTGCCGATTTGCGAATGGATTTCAGCCGTTCGATTGGCCAGATCTGAGTACAAGAATCCACATAAATTCTATTAGTAAAAGGCGTTCAACGTGATTCTAATAGGTTAAAGTTGTATATCGGATCGAAAGAAGAAAGGATATCTTGAAATCAATCCATGACATTGATGAATTAAAGCCAGAAGCAGAACTTTGAGTAAGCATAGAGGAACTGGAATTAATTGCAGAATACTGAAGCAAGGATTAGAAAAGGATGGATTGTTTGAAGTTAAATGATATTTCCAACCAAAGTTGGAAATCATGTTGTAAAGGGGCGTTAATCTATGCAGAGACTGATTAAAGAATTAAAACTGATCTTATCATCGAAATTGGAGCTACACGAAATCTGGAATGAATCTCAAAGATGCAGATAAAGTGAGGTTGAAATCGTGTGGAAGTCAAAAGCAAATTGATGTGTTTAGCTTTCCGACAAGTTTGCAAGTGATGTCAACATCCGAAGAGTGTGTCTAGCATCGATTTGTTGATTGAACAAATAACAAAGCAGTAAAGAAAGATTCAAACTATGAAACCAGTGGTATCGCCTCTCTTGTAAAGGGTGTAGATTGCTGATACGATGCATTAAAAAACGCATTGTATATTTGAATTCCACGAAGGTGCAGTCCACAGCTTGGTCAAAAGCCCATTGCTAGTGATCAATTGGGTAAGGTATGGTGAATTTCTATTATTGTCATTATGATAGAAATAAGAAGTGGAAAGAAATTAATCAAAAGGAAAACGTGTTATTATGCTTGGTTTTGTATTGAGTTGAGATTTAGAATGTTAAAGGTCGAGCATGGAAAACCCAGAAGCGTATTGACTAGAGTTATATGATTGGAATTTATTCCAATTATGAAATGTCTGAACTCACATTATTATTTGGTTTCTAAATTCCATTTGAAGCGTGGACTTAAATGCATGTAAAATTGATTATTGGGTTTATGGCTTGAACAATATGTTAAGAAGGAGCTTCCGCAATGATAATATATGTAATTGCCCGGAATTGAAGATTTATTGGGGAGTTGTTGAGACGCATTTTTATATGCATAGTATGGGAGAGATTCTGGGTTATGCAGGGTTAACCTACATCAGAATTATTGAGGAACCGAGCATATTCCACCCAACCGTGAACTATCTCCAATAGTTACCCACAGAGCTAAGATCTACTTGCCACTAGAATCAACAAACTCATTGATTCTTTGGTGATTTCTTCCCAACAAATTTTTAGTAGCGTCATGCTTTAAGGTCTTCCAAACTTTTTTCCTAGGCCTTTTTGTTTTATATTTTTCGAAAAAGATACTCTTCTTTTTCTTTAAAGCATGCCTTTCTCTCCCGCTATGATTTATTTTACCCCACTTAGTATTTATCTCCAACTAAGTCATTAACATAATATTTCTCTCCCATTATGTTAATATTTTCCTCTTTATTATTTTCTCCTAGGGATTTTTAGGAGACTTTTAGGGAAGGTCCAAGTTGAACTTAACGACCAATAGCTTTTCATAAGATGGAAATAAGTCTTCTAAAAATCTAGAGTTATTTCCTGAATACCCCAACAAAAGTATTCATTAACTCAGTAATAAGATAAAATATTACTTCATTACATCAGTCCCATCATAACTTCCATAGCCATTGAATCCAATTAAAATTCAATGTCTAAAAGTAGTCAATATCTAAAAATCCACTATAATTTACATAATTTTCCATTGCATATTATCTTTAAAGCAAAGGAATATTTATATAGACTGCGCATCTATACTTAACCCACGACATGGGTCCCACGATTTGTCAAAGTACATTGGCAATAATTCATCGCATGTAATAGAGGGGGTATACATTCCAAACTTCCACATAATAATAATCATGTACCTTTAAAAAAATACATTAACATATCTTGCATACCATAGGATTATACTTTATTTAAGGTCTGACGTTAGCAACCATCAATATTGTAGAGAACTAATAGTCCCATTGAACGCTAGGACACAAAATGTGATTTTTTTTCTTTCCTTACCATTAGCTTGCAGCCATGTAAGCAACAACCATTGAGGAATTTTGGGAAAATAATTTTCAATCATGCAGTCTACAATTGCTATAGACTTTTATCAAATAGTGTGCAAGCATGCAATCTATGACCAATTCTATATTCCAAAAAATAGTTTGCAAGCATGCAATCTACATCCATCTTGGGATTATAACAACAATTTTCAAGCATGAAATTTATGGTCAATGAGACATTCTAACAAATGTTTGGCAAGCATACAATATAGCACCATTCAGGGACTAGTTAGCAGACGTGAAATAAATTTCCATAAATATATTTAAACTATCATAGAGATAGTTAAACTAGAATTTATAGTATAACATGAATCATATTCATATCATCAAAGGTAAAATTTCTGCCAACAACACAACCAAGAATCCCTACAGGAGCGTCTAATCAGAAAAATTGACCAAATTATGGATCCAAGTCTAAAAATAACTTTTTCCTGGAATCAACATGAGGGTTACATGATCTCATTATATGAAAACCCCTTGATTTTAAGATTAATCACATCCAAAACTTCCACGGATGCAATTATTTAAAACAACAAAACTGTGGATCTCAATTACCACTTTTTGTTGAACACATGGAATGCAAACTTTCCTCTACAAATCTAAATGAAGAAAGAAAACCCACAATTATGATACTATGATTTTTTCATTGACTTTAAGTTTACAATGTGAGTTCCACTTCACTCATTTCTTATTTTTAACAACTAAAGAGTTTTGTTCAAATATATATATATATATATATATATATATATATATATATATATATATATATATATATATATATATATATTTCAAAATTCCATTGTCCTCTTCAGGGTCAACGCCAACTTCTATATTATTTAGTTATCACACCAACCATAAATGTATTCATTATTTATAGGTAGCGCATGGTAACTTTAGCCATGTTTTTCCACTTAATTTTTTCTTATGCACCATAATCATTTTTCTCATATTATGCATGCAAAGTTTGGTAATTTGTAACACCCCAAGTTCTATGCTTTTCAGATTTGACATTGGAACATAAATCCAAAGGGGAGTGGACCCCAATGGATAATTACTTGTGTGGATGTGGTTAATTATTCATTTATGAAAAATAAATAAAATATTGTGTATGCACTATGACCAAATGAGAAATTGAGATCATATGCCTAATCCATGAGGTTATGGAAAAGGTAAAGACTTTCCCCAAAATCTTTCAAAAAATCCTTGAAAGAAATTATTTCTAATTTAGATTTTGAGGAAAAATCTAAATTCCCCAATGCTGAGGAAAGTAGTTGGGAAGAGGTAAAAAGTTGGAAAAGCTGGAAAAGCTGAAAGCAGCTTTAAAGTCCCTAAATAAGGGAAGCCTAGGCAAACAGGAATAAACCATCCTGAAATTCTGGACGCAGAATTGGAAATAGGCTTTGGGGAAAGCACAGCTTGAATAAGCTGCTCCAGAATAGATTGATGTTAGTCTGTTCGTGGAGGATCTCAGCTCGGGGGTGAGTTCTGGAGATAAACGAACTCTAAGGTTGGGAGGACTGGTCATAATAGAGGTATGCATGCAAAATTTTGGAGATTATTTTATGACTGTATTAATTATATCTGTGTTAATTATATTAAGGTTATATGCATGCTTCTATTAGAACTTCTTATTTAAATTTCAGATGGAATGGTTGTTCAGTACCTCATGCAATTACCAGCTAAGGGTAGTAGCTGAAAATTCAGTAATAAAGGGTAGAGATGATAAATCAATCTGAATGTTTAATCGAACAGAAAATTCAAATGGTAGCTTGCTGTCTTTGGAATGAAAAATTAGTTGATATGATGTATAAACAGAACCTTTTAATAACGTTGTAACCAATAACAGCAAGTAGTAAACAAACTAACCCTGTGATAGCAGTATGGGGTTCAGTATATCAGCTGTATTACAATGGAAAAAAAAATGTAGAATTAAGAATTTAAAGTGTTCTATTAAATGTAAGTGTAAATATATGAAAGCAGAAGTTGACTCCTAATTATGTACGAGGATCTAAAACTAGGGACTCTAAACTAGAAATTTCAGTATTCTCTACCTCCATTTGATGGAAGCAAGAGGATCTATATCCTAGTTTTCCAAGGGAAGAGTTAATCTGCACCAGAGTTTCAAACATGTTGAATATTTGTAACAATAAAATAAGGGGAGAATCCTATTGAAAATCTATTGTGTGATGAAAGTGTGTGTGAGGGAAGATTGTAAGCATATTTAAAAATACAGAGTATAGAGCATCTATTTACCCTCCATATAAACTGATGGGAAAGTAGTTGGAGTAACGAAGGTTAAATGAGTATAGATAGATGTATACGTGGATGCATACATCTATACCTTAATGCTCAAACTTTATAATGCTGAAAATTCTATAAGGCTTGCAAACTGGAAAGTTTGAGGTAGGGCCTATTGATTAGCTAGAGTCGGTCAAACCTCTGAAAAAACTGACCTGAGAAACACAAAATAATATATATATAGATCAACTAGATGGACTGCAAAGAGTGGAGGTCAAGCCCAAAAATTCTCATGGAACTTCTTATATTCCCATGGCTGCCTATAACAGTATAAATTTGAAATTGATTCAATAAGAATTTTTTTTTTTTAATGATATCTGGTGCATAAAGCAGAGTATATCTGAGTTTATGTTGTATGGGTAAGAAGCTGGGTCTGGGAGACGTGACAAATGGTATCAGAGCAAAGTTCAAAAATTGGGCAAGACATGTGCTCACAAAGAAATAATAAAATGTTAAAAAAATTTATAATATTACTTCAAGTATACAAATATCTTGGATATACTTTCAGGTATACTTGCAGGACAATCACTATCCCTGCACAGATTCTGTTTAGTTGTAGACCAGAAATCCATAGAGTAGAAACCCCAGAAACTCTAAACCAAGGTTGGTTTAAATCTGAAGTTACTTGTTCTCTACAGATAATTAAATATTGTCTTGTTTCTTGTAGATACAAATGTGATATTTGTGCTCATATGTATGCTAGAGAAATATTGTAGCAGAATTGAAGAGTACATGGTACAAAACCCAAAAGGAAAGAAAGCGAGATGTTAGTATATGAACTTTGAATTTTGTGAAAAAAAAAGAAACAATTCTACTCTATGTGATTTTGATAACAGTCATAAGTATATATATTGCATTTTCAAATCGATCCTTACTCCTAGAAAACAAGTATCATAGCAAAGGACTAAAATTATAATTTCGGTCCTCGAGTCAAGCACTATGGATTACAAATAGGTATACCTCAAAATAAAAATAGAATTTACGAATAAGGACTCTAGAACATGTATTTTGAATTCTTATTAAACCATAAAATAAATCTACACTATAGAAGGGTTATAGCCCTCATAGCAATGATAGAGTATTTTGATTTTAACTTCATCTCTACCCCTTGGAATAAACATTAGGGCAATAGAGGTAATCTATGCTTAATGTATAGCATCAATTGAAATTTCGACTACTTATATATATATATATATATATATGCATTTAAAAACCACTTGATATATATATTAAACAAATTTCGAGCACTACACAAGTACATCCTTGTTAACCTTGGCTACCAATGAGCCATATACATATATGAGTTTTATATGTCCCAAGGACAATATAAAAGCAAAACCTATATGTAAACGATATATGTAAGAAGGAAAAAAATTATGAAATGTATACGTATATGAACATATATGTAAAAAGGGGTACATAAAAGCGAATCAATGAAACATATGTATGATCTCTATAGCTAATGGAGCGAGCGTACAACAAAGGAAACTAATGCGGGTAGGTTATAAAAAAAAAACGAAATGCCGAGAGCGAAACAAACAACTCGTTCCATAATTTATATTGATGCCGAGAGGTAATAATATCTCGTTCCACTATATTCTTGCACTGTATATATATATGTGAGTAAATCAAGAAAAAAAAAACGTCTCCACATTACAAAGTAGTTTAGTGAGTCTAACCTTTACAGCTAATTCAGAAATTACGGATTGTAGATGCAATTTCATACTTGCTTTAATTAATAAGATTTTTAATGGCAATTTAATGAATTGGAGAATCGCGTTTCCAATTATACAAATCATAGGAAATTTCCCCTTAGAAATAGAAACTTCCACACAAGTAGTGAAAGCATTGGTGGAGAAACTAGAATAGCAGGTGGCGGTGGCTTGCCTCATCCTGGGCAGCTTCTATCCTCCCCTGTCTGTAGTGGAAAGCTTATCCTCAAGCTTGGATATGCACACAGCGGCACTTGCCTCGGAATCGTGAGCCTACACACTTCCGACGTATCCATCTTGGACGGATCACCTTCAAGTCTCCAGTCGAAAATGTGAATCACCTGAGCCAATGCGAGTTCAATCAAATCGAAATGAAAAGAAAAAAAAAAAACAACACAAAGAACCTTTGGTTCTTAACTAATATAAGTAGGACGAGTTATTAACAGTGGAAAGATATAACATTAATATCCAAATCAAGATAATTTAATTAAGAATCCTGTCGTTCTTAGTTAAGACAAGTGATATGATTTTAATAAACATTGAAAAACTATCTAATCGCATGCGCAACATCATTAAAAATCACGCGTCCTACGTTTGGCTATGTCTGCAAGGCATAAACAAAGAAAACAATAATTCTCACTGTGAAATCACCACAGGATCGGCTAGATCTAAACATAAAAAAACGGTATTATTATCCATTACAGTGATAGATTAAAATGATTTTTTTCAATATGACCACCGTCGGATCAGCTAGCCCAAACACCCTACGAGATCATTTCCATTTCCGTGTGTGGGAAACCATTTGGGGTATTCCGTTAAGCGGTGACAATGGAGGTTAAAAGTACTTAACACCTGCATAAACATGAAAGCCCGGTAAAATAGGGCGTGCCTGTAAATGTTAGCATTGTAATAACCATAGAAAAAAAAAACAAGGGAAAATCGTTCAGTTAATAAGGGACGTGAGAACTGTGGTACTGGCCACGAAACCTTGGTACAAATATGTTAAAAACAGAATAAGAGAGAGAGGAAGTGGCTGGAAAAGAATTCTGCGTAGTAAATGAACAAAAAAAAAACGTATTGATAGAGCAACCATTACTCTAGGAAAAGCCAGAAAGGCAGGGTAGCGAGGTGCTTCGGCCGTTCAAAGTATATTGGCTGAGGAAAGTCCCTCGGCCAAATTTCGCAGAAAATTGCAAGCTCGAAAGAGTAGATCGTCGCTTTGGAGAACATCTGGCGCCCTAGATGGCGGGCTGAAACGCGTGTAGAGCCTTCTCTTCCAGCTGATGCTCGGCGAAGTAGCTGGCCATGCGCACAGCGATGCAACTGGTCAAACCGATCGACTAACAGAAGGGGGCTTCGGAGCTTCGGGTGTTTTGGGCGAGGGGGAAACTCTGAAACAACAACCCCAATCGATATTTACGGGGACACCTTCTATCCAAGATCTCTGCAAATACAACAGGCGGTTTAGGGTTTATATGTTCGGGAAATTAGGAGCGCAACCACTCCCAAAGACTCGAACACATAACACATTGCATGCAATATCACACTCAGTCCCTTCTCACCTCTGGTGTATAACGAAAGAGCAAGCGGTTTTAAAAAAAAAAAAAAAATTGGGGCAGAAAACCCTAATGAATCTTATCCCTACAACTGTCAAGAGATGACACCGTCTCACGCAGATCCAAGAAGGCTCGGAGACTGGGAATTGTACGCATTGATGTGATTCCACAGCAAGAAGTACTGCAGGAGTTGAAAAAAAAAATTAATATCCCAAGCGATTGTAACAATGACAACGTGATTCGAACTTCCAACACTCAGTCAGAGACTTGGGTAGGCCGCAAGCCCTTGTCAAGACGCCACGCATGTAGTTGAGAATTTTCCGGGGCTCGAGAAGGTGAGTTGTGAGCTGGATTCCTCAACTAGTATGGACATCTAAATTGAGGATAGGTAAGTAATTAATGAAAATTGATTTCATCATAGAGACGTGTAAGTGGGAGAACCTTCAGCTCCACGACGACATAGTCGCGCCGACGAGTGCGTGCCCAATATATTATACGCAAAAATGATATGTCGATGTGTTATTGAGATATGAGGCGGGTTGAATCATATTATCAAATGATATATACAAGTGTTTACAGCTATACAAATTCCGTGCTAATATAAAAAGGGAGTTGTATAAATATATATAGATAGTTGACAGATGGTATGCCTTCACGTCATAGTATTAAAGGGTTATATAAATGTGTTATATAATGTAGGGTTATAGTATTGATGTGTTCTATAAATGTAGGGGTTATATAATGTTATCAAAGAGCGTACTCTATATATATATGGAGAAACGAATATATCTTTAAGAGCATATAGAAAAGACTATAGTTACTTAATTAAATACTTTTCAAATTAAATACCTTTTCAAATACCTTTTCAAATTAAATACCTTTTTAAATTAAGTTGAGGGTGAGGTTAGGTGTAAAAGTCTAACATGTATATAATTACTATGCATAGTTATTAAATCAATACATTTTATGATGAAGTTAAGTAATTTATTAAAACTGGTGCCCATGTATAAACGAAAAGGTGAAGAGTAAGGAAATACATACATGATTCCAAGATAGGAAAGCACACTATTCAAATGAGTAATTAAATTTCACTACATTGTGGAAAAAAAAAAAAATATTGACATTGGAAAAATTTCCAAGATGATTTAAGTCATGACTAGAGTATTTTGTAATAAGCATATTTTAGTTCATGGAAAAGAATGAAGTGGTAAGCTTAAGTATGAGTTATAAACATATTTAAATAGTTGGTTTAGTAATTGTGGACCATTGCATATTAGATAATGTAATGCAAATCCATTTCATTGAGTATGAATGAATGAATGAAGGGATAAATCAAATTTTCCCAGGTGGGCTAGCTAGGGTAGAATGGAAAACCTATATAAACCATGGATTGATTTTTAATGATTAGTGAAATTCACATATAGATATAATTGGTGAATCATCATTGGAATTAATAAAGCATGAACATACAATTAAGATTAAATGAAAAAAAAATTCTGGTGATTCTTTGAAAAAGGGGAAACTGTGTCAAAATTTCTTTTGACATTATCAAGTAGTAATACTTGTGAATGTGAGGAATCATAGTAATTACATATATCACTATAAAAGAAATATGTATTCACACTATAAAATTTTGTTGGTGTAAATTTTATTAAATTTAATTTCCCTTAGTCTTAAATTCAAAATAGGGAAATAGTGTGAAATCATACAGCTACCAACTAAGAGAAAAGAGGATGAGATGCATTTGGACTTGGGTATGGGGGAAACCCATCAGATCCAAATTTATTCATGTAAGTTTTGAACTAGTGGATACAATTCCTAAAAGAGGTTAGAGGAAAAAATTTCATGTGTGAAGTAAGAATCGAAATTATTAATGAGTCTAGTTATTACTAATTAAATTGATTGACTAACAAAAGAAAACAATGAGCATATGCTGGAAGTACAGCGATGAACTGAGAAAGGGTAAGCATAACCATGCATATAATACAATTGTTTTCTTTCATGAGTACTAATGAAAAGTTGTAAAATTGTTTAGCCAAGTGTGTAACAGGAAATTATACACGCTGGAAACAAGGAGGAAAAAAAAGGTGAAGATTATTAAATTTCATGATGTGTTTCATATCTACTTGTTGGAAAAAAAATAATTGTTGTACATGATGCTTCTCACATTTTTAATTGGAATGTGATCCAGGTGGAACCAGAAGAGGAATTCCTTCCAGAGCCGCCTCAATTCTGAGTGCGGGAAGAAATTGAATTGCAAAATCAAAAAGTAGCTAGAGTAAAGGTGCAGTGGAGCACTTTACTGCTAAAAAAGCTACATGGAACAGAGAAGCTGAGATGATGGGAAGGCATTCATAATTATTTTTAAAGTAAACTATGTAGATAGTTGTCAACACCGAGGACAGTGTTTGTTTTCAGAGGGGGAATATGTAACACCCCAAGTTCTATGCTTTTCAGATTTGACATTGGAACATAAATCCAAAGAGGAGTGGACCCCAATGGATAATTACTTGTGTGGATGTGGTTAATTATTTATTTATGAAAAATAAATAAAAAATTGTGTATGCACTATGACCAAATGAGAAATTGAGATCATATGCCTAATCCATGAGGTTATGGAAAAGGTAAAGACTTTCCCCAAAATCTTTCAAAAAATCCTTGAAAGAAATTATTTCTAATTTAGATTTTGAGGAAAAATCTAAATTCCCCAATGATGAGGAAAGTAGTTGGGAAGAGGTAAAAAGCTGGAAAAGCTGGAAAAGCTGAAAGCAGCTTTAAAGTCCCTAAGTAAGGGAAGCCTAGGCAAACAGGAATAAAGCATCCTGAAATTCTGGACGCAGAATTGGAAACAGGCTTTGGGGAAAGCACAGCTTAAATAAGCTGCTCCAGAACAGATTGAGGTTAGTCTGTTCATGGAGGATCTCAGCTCGGGGGTGAGTTCTGGAGATAAACGAACTCTAAGGTTGGGAGGACTGGTCATAGTAGAGGTATGCATGTAAAATTTTGGAGATTATTTTATGACTGTATTAATTATATCTGTGTTAATTATATTAAGGTTATATGCATGTTTCTGTTAGAACTTCTTATTTAAATTTCAGATGGAATGGTTGTTCAGTACCTCATGCAATTACCAGCTAAGGGTAGTAGCTGAAAATTCAGTAATAAAGGGTAGAGATGATAAATCAATCTGAATGTTTAATCGAACAGAAAATTCAAATGGTAGCTTGTTGTCTTTGGAATGAAAAATTAGTTGATATGATGTATAAACAGAACCTTTTAATAACGCTGTAACCAATAACAGCAAGTAGTAAACAAACTAACCCTGTGATAGCAGTATGGGGTTCAGTATATCAACTGTATTACAATGGAAAAAAAAATGTAGAATTAAGAATTTAAAGTGTTCTATTAAATGTAAGTGTAAATATATGAAAGCAGAAGTTGACTCCTAATTATGTACGAGGATCTAAAACTAGGGACTCTAAACTAGCAATTTCAGTATTCTCTACCTCCCTTTGATGGAAGCAAGAGGATCTATATCCTAGTTTTCCAAGGGAAGAGTTAATCTGCACCAGAGTTTCAAACATGTTGAATATTTGTAACAATAAAATAAGGGGAGAATCCTATTGAAAATCTATTGTGTGATGAAAGTGTGTGTGAGGGAAGATTGTAAGCATATTTAAAAATACAGAGAACAGAGCATCTATTTACCCTCCATATAAACTGCTGGGAAAGTAGTTGGAGTAACGAAGGTTAACTGAGTATAGATAGATGTATACGTGGATGCATACATCTATACCTTAATGCTCAAACTTTATAATGCTGAAAATTCTATAAGGCTTGCAAACTGGAAAGTTTGAGGTAGGGCCTATTGATCAGCTAGAGTCGGTCAAACCTCTGAAAAAACTGACCTGAGAAACACAAAATAATATATATATAGATCAACTAGATGGACTGCGAACAGTGGAGGTCAAGCCCAAAAATTCTCATGGAACTTCTTATATTCCCATGGCTGCCTATAACAGTATAAATTTGAAATTGATTCAATAAGAAATTTTTTTTTAAAATGATATCTGGTGCATAAAGCAGAGTATATCTGAGTTTATGTTGTATGGGTAAGAAGCTGGGTCTGGGAGACGTGACATAATTAATCTGCAATAAAAACAGTGAGTGTTCAAGATGGTTCGTAGGTACAAAAGAAGTTTTGTTGTCTTTTATCCACATCTATATTCAAATTTCATGAGCACAACTTTTAAAGAAACATTATAACTCACAACTCTTTCATTCAATCATTAATCATGCAACATGCATCTCATGTTAATTGTAATATACTACAAGTTTAATTAAAATCATACCTGAGATGATGCCCACTAGAATCATACCTTTACTTCTTCTTTTCATAATGATTCCCAAAAAGTGCCAGTGTTTCAACCTTTTGCTCTGATGCCATTTGTAACATACCCCGATAACCTCGTAGGAAAATGCATGGAGTTATGAATTTTTTTCCAACATTTATGAATGTGTAACCTTATAGATTACTTTATATATTTCCACATTAACCATTTAAATACCCATCATCATCACCTAGAGAAATATTTAGTAAAAATCATAGGGAGTTACACAACCATTAATTTTCCTTATTGTAGCATATTAACTTAAATTTCCTGCTATAACTATGCATCGATCCCATGATAATTTTAACTCAAATAGTACATCGCCTAACATAACATCATGGAAGAAATTAACATCACGAAAAAAACACAATGAACAATCACATCATTAGACATCGATATAGCGTGGAAACCCCGTAGGGTGAAAACCAACAAATGTTTAATTTTATTATTAAATGCTCGTGAGGGTTGTCACCCCTCACTCAATGGTTATAAGGGAGTCTATCCCTTGACTATTGTCGTAATTTTTACATAGAGAAATAATATTAAACGAAACATAACTAGCTATAAGCTATTACAATGATCATGATACCATTTTCCCATGAATCATCAATCTCTGTCTTTGTAGTCAGACTGTGTCCATCAGTGGATAATCGTACAATTGGAACTAGTAAACCTGCTTGGATGTAACGCCCCTACTTTTATGTTTTCTCCATGATTAGACATTTGAAATTTAATCCAAAGGGGACTCGACCCCAATGAATAAGTATTTTTTGCATGTAATTAAATACTTAATTATTAAAAATAAATAAAATAATTCTGTGCAGATTGACCAAATGAGAATTATGAGATCACTTGCTAAATCCATGAGGATGGAAAAAGGCAGTTAAATTCCCCAAAATCTTTCAAAAATCCTTGAAATAATTTATTTCTAAATTATATTTTTGAGGAAAAATATAGTTTTCCCCAATGAGGTGGAGCGTAGTTGGGAAGATGTAAAAAAAGCTGGGAAAAGTAGAAAGAAGCTTTAAAATCTCCCTAAATAAGGGAAGCCTAGGCAAACAGGAAGAAAAGCCTATTGTAATTCTGGACGCAGAATTAGAAACACGCTTTGGGGAGCAAAAGCTTAAATAAGCTATTCCCGAACAGATTAGAGGTTGGTCTATTCTCAGAGATGATCTCAGCTCGGGGGTGAGTTCTGGAGATAGAGGAACTCAAAGGTTGGGAGGACTGGTCAATCACAGAAGTTGTATGCCTAGAATGTTTAAGTATGGTTGAAATTCTTATTACTGTGTTGTGTGATCTGTGACTGTGGATGTTATTTTATATTAAATCTGAATTTGATCTTCCATACATTTAACAAAATTATTTAGAAGAAATTAATCCTGTCAAATCTGTAGAGTTGTAGGAATAGGAATTATGGGGAAAATCAACCAAAAGTTCTAAACCTATTGCTGGTTTAAATGTGGAGATTTATACTACTCCCATAATCCATTAAGATTGTAACTTTAATCTGCTTCTCTGAAATTATTAATTTAGCTATGTGTGAGCCAAAAATCTAGAAGTAGAAGACTATTTATATACTGGAAGAAAATGTAAATATTATGGGCAGGTATAACTCTTATAAAAGTCATGAGGAGCATGCTTGTGTATCTGGTAAACTACTGCAAAAAGGAAATAAATCTGAGCTGAACAATAACCAATAGTAGTTCACAGAACTATATATATATATATATATATATATATATATATTCAAACAGAAAGCTGGGGCAGCACCAAAGAAATTAATAATGCCTAATTGTCATAAAGAGTAATTAAGAGATTTCCTCATTCTATTTAATCAATATTTATCTAACTACTAGAAAAATTATTAACTAGATGAGTTGCATACTGAATAGAGTAGAGCATGAGATATTAATTCATTTGACAACCTTTTCCTATTGTTATAATAGTGAAAGGGAAATAGGGAAAAGAACCAATTCATTTTACAGTCAAGAACAATATAATATGTATACTAGTGGGAGCAGTGGAATACTAGTGGAATAAATATACATACTGAAATAAGTTTCCAAGATGGTAGTAATTTAAATTCTAGAAAGCAGAGATAGAAAATCGTGATCTTAGAACATCTCAGGAACACTTTAAGTGGAAAGTAAGTGAATTACACTAGGTTCAAGTATTAATTTAATTACACTGGAAAGGACGGATATAAAAACCTCTGAGTTCATCAGATATTATCAGTGTATAATGTTATAGTATTTAATTTTAAAAGTAGAGCAGTCAAACCCTCGACTGTCAATTAAGAGACAAATAGCAAATTATCCAAACGTCTGAATCTCAAGAGATTCAAGTTATAGTTACATAAAAAAGTTGAAATACAAATTAATGGGTTCGGGAGCAATGCTTCCATTTTTGTTGAGAACCACTAGTGAATACCAACCTGGAAGAGAAGCAGAGTGAACAATAAAACATAAAGGCGTAAGGAATAGCTCGACGAGTAAACTCATAACAATTTTACTCACGTCCGTTACCTGTACAAAATCAAAAGCCCGCCTGAATGAGAAAATATTGTAAGGTCAGTAGGGTAGGCCACCGAAAATAATAAAATAATTGGAAATTAACGATAACTGAAATCGTTAACCAGAGAAGGGACATTTATTTAATTGACCACACCTGGGAAAAGAGAGAGAGAGCACTTGAAATGAAACTCTAACCAAAATTTCCGCAGAAGAAAAAAAATGAGTAAACAATGGGAGCCAAGTCGAAGGACAAGTCGAAAATAATACACATCACAGGCGTTCAGAATTGATACCTAAATGATTAAAAGAATGATGCCATTCTAATGTAGGTGTGACGAAAAATCTTTCCTCAGTTCAAGGACGATTGAGTCATGGTGAACGAACGCTGAGAATAACACACATTAACCTTAGAGTTATGAATACGACCAATATATATACATATATATGAAAGAACGTTGACAATTCCATCCCTATGTCAGGGAATACGACTGTGAATATATTGAAACGAACTAGGGAGAGCCGAGAGCTCTGTGGTCTACCCTAAAGAAATAAAAAATTATGCAAGCGAGAAGGAAGAACAATAGACGAGGAAAGAAATTCTCCCATGCAATTCCAACGTCCACCCAATTTAACTCAATCGTGACCTGACAAAACAATAATATTAATCCGAATATGATACGTAGAATAGAAACAATGTATTGCCAGAAAAAAATGAAATTCTATGACAGACACACGACCTCGTCATATGGGCAGTCTACCCTTATGATAGGTGAATTGGGGACTTTGATAGATCCCTCCCCATATAAAATACTGCGCCTCAGAAATAAAACACTGGAAAACGCATACAGTGCCATTTACTAGCCAGACGTATTGACTTGCACAACATTGATAAACAAATGAAAGGAAAATATATGGATACGAAACCCCAGATGAAAAATTTAGAGATAGAGAATCGCAATACTTGTACTGGATACGATGAGAAACATACCTTCGTGCGCCCAATTCTCACCACAGTGTGAAGGTGGCACTGATACCTCATCAAGAAATGAAGCAGAAGGAGGAGACGATAAGATCAGCGAGCAAGGAAGAAGAAAAAACAAACCAACATGGTGTGAGTTATACCCCAAATTCGCCATACACCTTAGACACATCCCACCATCCAGGTGGTAGCTATCCGTCATCTCACACACGGATAGAGAAATCCCTGAGCGAGGTTAGTCCAGACCATTCACATTTAGTGCAGAACGTACTAAATTCATTCCATCGTACTAGTGCAAACCGGAGAAACTAGGTGAATTATCCATAAAAAAAATATAAAATTCCATAGGTATAGATTTAGAAATCTAGACAGAGTAAAACAACGACGTTCCAGTACAAGACTTAAATAACGACGGGTTCGAAATTTAATACACAGTCGACAAAGTACTCCGTCTTATTAAATAGATATAAAGTGTAGAATGACAAATAAAACTATCAGTTGAACGTCAATTCTGAGCCATGAGAAACTAGAAATATGTGGCATTCAACGTGGAACACAAAATAACAAAATCAATACCTTTACGAAGATCATGACATAGTCACGTTTTAACGTATGGGTCACAATTCCCATAGTACATAAGGGAGTTGGACTTAGTCTCTATGAATGTACATAGAAATACAACAATGATATCAAGTGATACGAGTATGCCAATTCATGGAATCCCTATGATACATAGAAAAGTCTCATTTGATGTGAAGAAAGGAATGACACCAAGAGTCCATCTTAATTATATTAGAGGAAAATATTAAATTATCATTGGAAACAAATTTAATTGCATTAATATAGTAACAGGAGAAATAAGTTGGTTGGAATTAATGCTCTAACTCTAATGTTGGATTAATGCTCTAACTCTAATCATAGAAATTAGTGGATTAGAGAAAGAAAAAAAAATTTGTGGAATGAGACAGGGTACGTTACAAATGGTATCAGAGCTCACGTTAGATAAAACTGGGTTGTTATTGTGCTCACTGTATAAATTATTTTTACTGAAAACAAAATATTTTTTTCTTCATTGTTACTGATATGTGCTATTTAGTGTACAGTGTGTTGGAGCAGAAAAATCCAAATGGCTGAAGGTGATGAAATTTATGTGGATCTACGTGATCAAGATAATACACCAGATCCCAATGCTCCGATAATGGCTATGTTGCACAGTTTGCAACGAGAGATGGCTGAGCTAAGAAGCCAGAATGACAAATTGTCATTAGCTAGTGAGGAGCAGGAATAACTCATTAGAGAATTGACTTCACAGAACAGCCAGGAAGGTGAAGGTTCCAGAAAGAGGAATAAGGGAAATTTCTCTGATGATTCTGAGGAGGAGGACACTACTAGACATCAGTATAAGCAGAAAAAGGAATTATAGGGGGAATTTCGAAAGATCAAACCTCCCTCTTATGATGGTGAGAAGGAGGGAGATGTTGAATCCTGGTTGTTGAATATGATTAAGTATTTCCAGGTCTATGAATATGGAAGCAATCTGAAGGCCAGATTAGCTGTCTACTAGCTACAAGGTAAGGCTACCTTGTGGTTGGAGGAGACAAAAATGGTCCATGCCATTGATGAAAAGATAGTGACTTGGGAAGATTTCCAAGTTAAGTTTAAAAACCGCTATTTAAATGAACATTACTATGATGATAAAGAAAAGGAATTCCATGAACTCAGACTAGGACGGCTCACTATCGATGAGTTTTTCACCAAGTTTACAAATCTGTTAAGGTATGTTCCTTACATTCGAGAGGAGAAGGCAAAGGTGCAGAGGTTTTTGAACTGTTTTCCTGTTGTGTACAAGGAGAGGATCGAATTCGATAATCCAAAAACTATGGACGAAGCAGTGAGGAAAGCATGATTATGCTATCAGCAGTTTAAAGGAAAGGGTGAACCTGGTAAAGGTTGGGTAAACAAAGGTGAAATCAAAGGAAAGAAACAGAAACCAACCTACTTAAAGAACTTTGGTAGGGATCATCAACGGAAAAAAATTAATAAACCAAAGGAAATTCAAACTGCACAGTCCCAAGTTGGTTCCAAACAATTAGATGGAGATAATAAAAAGGAAGGAACAGTTAAAATGAGGGAGCCTTTGAAATGTTGGGGTTGTGGAGAACCTCATCTGTTGAGGGATTGTCCCCATCGAAACATTCAGATGATTGTGAGAGATAGAGAAGCCACCACAGTAAATGACATAGCAAGAAATATACCCACTATCAGTGCAACCTTGGAGAATTGACAAGAAGAACACCAAGCTACCATGATTGAGATGGAAGGTAAGATTGCTGACCAATCTGTTACAGTTTTAATTGATCCAGGTGCTTCTTTGAGTTACATTAGTCCAAAAATTGCAGAAAAATGCAAGCTCAAAACTGAAAAATTTCAGCAGTCTTGGTTGGTCCAGTTAGCCACTGGTACCAAGAGGAAGGTAACTCATAGGTTACCTCAAACAACAATTAAATTAAATGATTTTCAGATAGAAGCGAATTTAAATATTCTTCCCTTAGGCTCATATGACTTGCTGATAGGAATGGACTGGCTGGAAAAGAGGAAGGTGATGATAAATTTTTGGGATAAAACTTTACATGGCATAGATGAAGAAGGAAAACCCTTTATCATCAAAGGAAAACCAAAACCCATATCTGTAAGACAAATATCAGCACTGCAACTAAAAAGAACAGCTAGGAAAGGATATCAAGTATATGTAGTACATGTTGAATAATTAGAACAGCAACCTGAAGAAAACCTATTAGATACTCTACCAGTAGTGAGAGAGTTTAAGGAAGTCTTTCCAGATGAGATTCCTCATCTTCCCCCCAAAAGAGAGATTGACTTTTCTATCGATTTGGTGCCGAGAGCAACACCTGTTTTTCGAGCTCCTTATCGAATGAGTCCCCCTAAACTTATGGAACTGAAAATGAAATTGCAAGAATTGTTGGATAAGGGTTATATCCAACTGAGTGTGTCTCCCTGGGGTGCACCGATGCTATTCATGAAAAAGAAGGATGGAACCTTTAGAATGTGCATTGACTATCGTCAATTGAATAAGTTGACCATTAAAAACAGGTATCCCTTTCCCCGAATTGATGATATTTTTGATCAAGTAAGGGGAGCTTCAGTATTTTCTAAGATTGATCGAAGGACTGGTTATCACTAGCTCGGAATTAAGGAGGAGGACATTAGTAAAATAACTTTTCAAACCAGCTATGGACAGTACGAATTTGTAGTCCTACCTTTCGGTTTGACAAATGCTCCTGCCACCTTTATGTGTCTAATGAATAGTGTGTTAAACCAGTACTTGGATAAATTCGTACTAGTGTTCATAGACGATATTTTAGTTTATTCAAAAAGTGAGGAGGAACACAAAGAGAACTTGAGGATAGTGTTGCAAACTTTGAAAGAAAACCATTTATATGCCAAATTCAGTAAATGTGAATTCTATAAGGACAAGATCCAATACTTGGGCCATATTATTTCTGAACAAGGGTTGGCTGTTGACCCTGAAAAGATAAAGGCTATTAGAGAATGGCTAGTGCCAAATAATGTTTCAACAGTGAGATCATTCATGGCGATTGCAGGCTATTATCGCCGATTTGTGGAAATATTTTCTACCATAGCATATCCCATAACCTCACTAAAAAGAAAGTGTGTCAAATTTGAGTGCACTGAAAAATACCAAAACAGTTTTGAAAAATTAAAATTAAAACTCACTACAACCCCTATACTAAAGATTGCAGATCCTAATAAAGAATTTTTTGTGTGCACGGATGCCTATAGAGAGGGGTTGGGAGGAGTCCTGTTGCAAGAAAATCCGGTTATTGCATATGAGTCTAGGAAACTTAAGACACATGAACAGAACGATAGTGCATATGATTTGGAGTTGACTGCTTTAATTCATGCCTTGAAGATGTGGCAACACTATCTCCTTCAAAAAAAAATTACATTGATGACTGATCATATTAGTCTTAAATATTTCTTTTCCCAAACTGATTTGAATGCTAGACACGCCAGATGGCTGTCTTTTCTGAGTGAATTTGATATGGAAATAAAACATATCAGAGGGAAAGAAAATAAAATTGCTGATGCCTTGAGCAGAAATGCTTGTCAGAATATAAACAACATTAGAAGTAGTGCCAAGTTTGATTTAGAAGATCTAGTGAAAAAGGTAGCAGACCACGACCCAAATTATGAGAATCTACAGGTGAAAATACTAAAGAAGGAGATGGCTGGCTACACTCAAAACCAAAAAGGGTTGATTTGCTACAAAAATAGATTGTATGTCCCCAATGTGGAATCTTTGAAAAAAGAAATCGTAGATGAATATCATAAACAACCATATGCAGGGCATCTTGGATATCAGAAAATGTTAACAGCTTTGAAAAAGAAATTTTTTTGGTCAGGAATGAAAAGAGATGTGGCAGAATATTTAGCTAGGTGCACGGAGTGTCAACTAGTTAAAGTGGAGCATCAACATCTTGTTGGTCTTCTAAATCCTTTGCCAATTGCGGAATGGAAATGGGACAGAGTTTCTATAGATTTCATAATAGGACTACCCGGAACCAAATACCAACATGACTCAGTGATGGTGGAGGTAGACACTTTAACAAAAGCTGCACTTTTCATACATGTGAAATCTAGTTTTGGGACAGCCCAAGTACCAGATGTATTCCTGAAGGAAGTATTAAGGCTCCATGGGGTTCCAAAGATGATTATTTCAGACAGAGATGCTAATTTCACAGCAGCTTTTTGGAAAGGTCTGTTTGGGGACATGGGCACTAAGCTGAATTTTAGCACTGCATATCACCCACAGACAGACGGTCAGACAGAGAGAATAAATCAGATTTTAGAGGTTATGTTGAGAATGTATGTGATGGATAGGCCATCAAAATGGAAGGACTACTTGCATTTAGCTAAATTTTCCTATAATAAGAACTAACAATCCTCCATTAAAATGAGTCCATTTGAGGCACCCTATGGAAGGAATTGTCGTACACCTTTGAGCTGGAGCCAACATGAAGATAAGCTGATGTTGGGACCAGATGCTTTACAAGAGATGGAAAGAATTTTTAAACAAATACAAAGAAACGTCAAGACAACACAAGATCGCAAGAAAAACTATGCTGATAAGAAGAGGATACATCGAGAATTCAAAGTGGGGGAGCATGTGTATTTGCATATTAAACCCAAAAAGAGCACATTTTATGCTAGAAGTTGTGCAAAATTGGTTCCTAGATATTGTGGGCCTTTTGAGGTGTTAGAAAGGGTGGGAACAGTGGCTTATAAGCTGACCTTACCATCCCATGTTAAAGTTCATGATGTGTTTCATGTTTCATTATTAAAAAGATATATACATGACGCTTCTCACATTGTTGATTGGAATGTGATACAGGTGGAACCAGAAGGGGAGTTCCTTCCAGATCCGCTTCAAATATTGGAGCAGGAATAAATTTAATCGAGGAATCGAACAGTAGCAAGAGTAAAGATGCAGTGGAAGCACTTTACTGCTGAATAAGCTATCTAGGAAAGAGAAGTTGAGATGATGGAAAAATATCCATCTTTATTTGGAAAATGAACTCTATTAGTTAGTTATCAAACTGAACTCTAGTAGTTAGTTATCAACACCGAGGATGGTGTTTTCTTTCAGAGGGGGAATATGTAACACACCTAGTTTTATGTTTTCTTCAAGATTAGACATTTGAACTTTAATCCAAAGGGGAGTGGACCCCAATGGATAATTATTTTGTGGATGTAATTAAATACTTAATTATGAAAAATAGATAAAATAATTCTGTGAAGATTGACCAACTGAGAATTATGAGATCACTTGCTAAATCCATGAGGATGGAAAAAGGCAGTTAAATTCCCCAAAATCTTTCAAAAATCCTTGAAAGAATTTATTTATAAATTAGATTTTTGAGGAAAAATATAGTTTTCCCCAATGAGGTGGAGAGTAGCTGGGAAGAGGTAAAAAAAGTTGGGAAAAGCAGAAAGCACTTTAAAAACTTCCTACATAAGGGAATCCTAGGCAAACAGGAAGAAAAGCATCCTGTAATTTTGGACGCAGAATTAGAAATAGGCTTTGGGGAAGAAAATCTTAA
Organism: Pinus albicaulis; assembly: GCA_034641835.2. Lineage (NCBI taxonomy): Eukaryota > Viridiplantae > Streptophyta > Pinopsida > Pinales > Pinaceae > Pinus > Pinus albicaulis. The sequence continues at coordinate 1,497,130,906 of CM076581.1, forward strand.
ATAAGATATTCCCGAATAGATTAGAGGTTGGTCTGTTCTGGGAGATGATCTCAGCTCGGGGGTGAGTTCTGGAGATAAAGGAACTCTAAGTTTGGGAGTACTGGTCAATCACAGAAGTGGTATGTATAGAATGTTTAATTATGGTTGAAATTATTATTACCGTGTTGTGTGATCTGTGACTGTGGATGTTATTTTATATTAAATCTGAATTTGATCTTCCATACATTTAACATAATTATTGAGAAGAAATTAATCCTCTCAAATCTGTAGAGTTGTAGGAATAGGAATTATGGGGAAAATCAACTAGAAGTTCTAAAACTACTACTAGTTTAAATCTGGAGATTTATACTACTCCCATAATCCATTAAGATTGTAACTTTAATCTTCTTCTCTGAAATTATTAATTTAGCTATGTATGAGCCAAAAACCTAGAAGTAGAAGACTATTTATATACTGGAAGAAAATGTAAATATTATGGGCAGATATAACTCTTATAAAACTCATGAGGAGTATGCTTGTGTATCTGGTAAACTACTACAAAAAGGAAATAAATCTGAGCTGAACAATAACCAATAGTAGTTCATAGAACTATATATGTATTCAAACAAAAAGTTGAGGTAGCACCAAAGAAATTAATAATGCCTAATTTTCATAAAGAGTAATTAAGAGATTTCCTCATTCTATTTAATCAATATTTATCTAACTTCTAGATAAATTATTAACTAGATGAGTTGCATACCGAATAAAGTACAACATGAGATATTAATTCATTTGACAACCTTTTCCTATTGTTATGATAGTGAAAGGGAAATATGGAAAAGAACCAATTCATTTTACAGTCGAGAACAATATAATATGTATACTAGTGGGAGCAGTTGAATACTAGTGCAATAAATATACATACTGAAATAAGTTTCCAAGATGGCAGTAATTTAAATTCTAGAAAGCAGAGATAGAAAATCTTGATCTTAGAACATCTCAGGAACACTTTAAGTGGAAAGTAAGTGAATTACACTGGGTTTAAGTATTAATTTAATTACACTGGAAAGGAGGGATATAAAAACCTCTGAGTTCGTCAAATATTATCAGTGTATAATGTTATAGTATTTAATTTTAAAAGAAGAGCAGTCAAACCCTCGACTGTCAATTAAGAGACAAATAAAAAATTATCCAAACGTTCGAATCTCAAGAGATTCAAGTTATAGTTACATCAAAAATTTGATATAGAAATTAATGGGTTCGGGAGAAATGCTTCCATTTTTGTTGAGAACCACTGGTGAATACCGACCTGGAAGAGAAGCAGAGCGAACATTAAAACATAAAGGCATAAGGACTAGCTCGACGAGTAAACTCATAACAATTTTACTCATGTCCGTTACCTGTACAATATCAAAAGCCCACCTAAATGAGAAAATATTGTAAGGTCGGTAGGGTAGGCCACCGAAAATAATAAAATAATTGGAAATTAATGATAACTGAAATGGTTAACCAGAAAAGGGACGTTTATTTAATTGACCTCACCTGGGAAAAGAGAGAGAGAGTGCTTGAAATGAAACTCTGACCAAAATTTCCACAGAGGAAAAAAAAATGAGTAAACAGTGGGAGCCAAGTCGAAGGACAAGTCAAAAATAATACACATCACAGGCGTTTAGAATTGATACCTAAACGATTTAAAGAATGATGCCATTCTAATTCAGGTGTGATGAACAATATTCCCTTAGTTCAAGGAAAACTGAGTCATGGTAAACGAACGCTGAGAATAACACACATTAACCTTAGAGTTATGAATACGACCAATATATATACATATATATGAAAGAACATTGACAATTCCATCCCTATGTCAGGGAATACGACTGTGAATATCTTGAAACGAACTAGGGAGAGCCGAGAGCTCTGTGCTATACCCTAAAGAAATAAAAAATTATGCAGGCGAGAAGGAAGAACAACAGATGAGGAAAGAAAGTCTCCCATGCAATTCCAGCGTCCACCCAATTTAACTCAATCGTGACATGACAAAACAATAATATTAATCCGGATATGATACGCAGAATAGAAACAATGTATTGCTAGAACAAAATGAAATTCTATGACAGACACACAACCTCGTCGTATGGGCAGTCAACCCTTATGATAGGTGAATTGGGGACTTTGATAGATCCATCCACATATAAACTACTGTGCCCCAGAAATAAAACACTGGAAAATGCATACAGTGCCATTACCTAGCCAGACATATTGACTTGCACAACATTGATAAACAAACGAAAGGAAAATATATGGATACGAACCCCCAGAGGAAAATTTTAGAGACAGAGAATCGCAATACTTGTACTGGATATGATGAGAAACATACCTTCGTGCGACTAATTCTCGCCACAGTGTGAAGGCGTCACTGATACCTCGTCAAGAAATGAAGCAGAAGGAGGAGACAATAAGATCAGCGAGCAAGGAAGAAGAAAAAACAAATGAACATGGTGTGAGTTATACCCAAAATTAGCCATAAACCCTAGACACATCCCACCATCTAGGTGGCAACTATCTGTCATCTCACACATGGATAGAGAAATCCCTGAGCGAGGTTAGTCCGGACAATTCACATTTAGTGCAGAACGTACTAAACTCATTCCATCGTACTAGTGCAAACTCGAGAAAAAACAAAACTGGGTGACTTATCCATAAAAACAATATAAAATGCCATACATATATATTTGGAAATCTGGACAGAGTAAAATGATGACGTTCCAGTACAAAACTTAAATAACGACGGGTTGGAAATTTAATACACAATCGACAAAGTACTCTGGATTATTAAATAGATATAAAATGCAGAATGACAAATAAAACTATCAGTTGAACGTCAATTCAGAGCCATGAGAAACTAGAAATACGTGGCATTCAACGTGGAACACAAAATAACAAAATCAATACCTTTACGAAGATCATGACATAGTCACGTTTTAACGTATGGGTCACAATTCCCATAGTACATAAGGGAGTTGGACTTAGTCTCTATGAATGTACATAGAAATACAACAATGATATCAAGTGATACGACTATGCCAATTCATGGAATCCCTACGATACATAGCAAAGTCTCATTTGATGTGAAAAAAGGAATGACACCAAGATTCCATCTTAATTATATTAGAGGAAAATATTAAATTATCATTGGAAACAAACTTAATTGCATTAATATAGTCAACAGGAGAAATAAGTTGGTTGGAATTAATGCTCTAACTCTAATGTTGGATTAATGCTCTAACTCTAATCATAGAAATTAGTGGATTAGAGAAAGAAAAAAAAAAAATTGTGGAATGAGACGCGGTATGTTACAATGGACTAACAACTCTTTATCTTCCACAATGTTAAACTTGAAAAATCCTTTTCTCAAGTCATCCTTCTTTCCTTCCATTGCTGTCGTGAGCACACTTGATATCATGATTAGATAAAATATTAATAAACCAATAATCAATATTTATTTATGACACTTCAACAAATATTTGTATTCATGTATAAAACATAACCACATTGACATTAATATCCTTCTTTAACATCATTTGACATGCATTAGTAACAAATAAATCACTATCAAGCATCATCTTTCTAACAAACACTAACAAAATCTTGCATGCACTTTCATATTATTTCCAAAAGAAAGCTAACATACTATATAATAATATTTTGCATGCAAATGCATAACAAGATTTCAAGATAACTATCCCAACAAGAAATTTCTCTTTTTGCCTAATCTTATGTTTTTTTTTTCAAAATCGATTAATGCAATATATGTTATACTTATGCATATGAATACATGTTATTTTCCAAAAACATATTTTCCACCAAAGATCTATTCATAATGGTTATTATGTATAACAATGGCAACTCTATTTCAAACAAAGTTAACATACTAGTTATAGTTTTGTGCATGCAATAACATATCTTTTTCTTCCTGCATGTAAAACATATATTTCTTTCCAAGAAAAACTAAATAAAGATTTCATGGAAAAATAAACACATTTCTTTTCCAAGGGTCAAACGCATACCACTTATTATTTCATGCATGCAAAGTGACATTTCCCTCTCATCCAAAAGATATAACCAATAACTATGCATAATATTCTCCCAAGATAAAGCTAATACCATAGCTAATCCCTTTAGGTTTGCAAAACACATATTATTTTTGCCAAAAGAGGGCTAACACAATAAATATTATGTGATTTCATCTTCGTTTTCTCTAGAAATATAATACTCAAAACTATATTTTTCCCATGCATACAAGCATATATGTTTCTCTAAATAATCTTACATAAGAAAGCATGTGATTACTATTTTTCCTGTGTAAGAATCTAATCCAATAATACATACAAGGATATATTTTTCTATTCTATTCTTTTTGAAGAGTTCTAACCCAATAATTGCTTCCTTGCATATGATTATATATATTTATTTTCCAGACAATTTAACACCTTAATTATTCTTTTTCCAAAATATAGATAACTCAATAGCTATTATGCATGAAATAGATTATATTTTTTTATCATTTCACATATTAGAGAGATTTGTAATATTTCCTCCAAAAATAATATGAATAACAAATCATTCTTAAATAACACAACCAATTGCATTTTACACAAAGTTTTTATGTGAGCTACCCCTCACATAAATTATTTATATATTTTTACATGACTCAAACTCCTTATGCATGTAAAATCATATAATAATTTCTAGTAGATCAAATATACTAGATCTTATTCATGTGCACTTAAGCACATACTCTCTTCAAGAGTCCAATATTTCTCTTTAAAACTTTTAATGCATATACTTGGTAATTATATAAATTAATTCCTTGTAAATAATCATCAACATAAGTTTCATGTCTATATGTACATAAACAATTATTCTTATCTCATTGAAAAATGAAATGGAAGCAATATGTTTCACTATGTTTTTCCTGTTTTATTCATCCAATTTGGATGCATATTGTAAACATATGGAAAACAATTTCATAAAACCAAAAGAGGGTTTTGTTTGGAACAGACATAATAAGAATAAACTCTCTCATTTTTGTCACATGTGTCCTGGTTTTTAAGATTCGAATGAATCTTTGATGCCCATTGTTCTAGATTTAAGTATTAAATAATTTCCTGTTATTTTACATCCATTTAGGACACGGTTTTCGGGACATCGGAAACACATTTTTAAAATCTAAAAGAGGCTTTTGGTCATAACATCCTCTTTTACAAAAACCTCTTTCACTATTTTCATATATATTTTTGTTTGGGAGATACAAAGTCATATATAGACCCTATATTCCAATAACTCATGCAATTCACAAAATTATTTAGCCATGAAATTTTTTTATCAATTCATAACACATGAATTATTCTCATAATTCAATGAATAAGACACTTATTCCTCTATGAACAAAATTGTATAGAGGTTTACTAAAGAATTAATCTTAATTCTTTATCACATGAAATTTTTCTTGCAAGTAAATTCATTCATTATATCATCATGGTTCATATGCAAACAAAAGGATTTTCAAAGGATATGGTTACTTATCTCTTGATGCATGCTTGGAATACTCTCTTCCTCTTCCTTGGCTCCATTCTCCATTGATTCTTCCATTCCGCTCCTCTCTTTCTCTCATAGGCTTATAATAAATTGAATTAATAGAATGGAATAGATTTTATAAATCATAAAAGTATTCCAGCTTCTTTCTAAATCATAAAAGAATTCCATCATTTCTAAATCATAAAATCATTCGAGTTTTTCTAACTCACAAAAGAAATCCATAAATCTCTCATGCTTTTATTTTTAAAGCTATATTTGTTTTTTCCTTGTGAGAAAAATATCACTTATCCATATTTTTTCCAAATCTATTACTCATTATTTCTAAAACCAAACTATTAGTCATTATTTCTAAAACTCATAAAATATACCAACTTGGAAATATAATTTATTTCCATAGAAAAATATAAATTCTTATAAATAAAATAATTAAGAAATAATTCTTCAAATATTTTTATAATCAAGCAATACAATAATATTATTAGTGTAATATCAATATAAAAATAAATAATATTTAACTATTTAACAACCCTCATTTTAAGAGAGTTTTTATGGTGGTTTACCCGAGGGATATTACATTCAAACACAATAAAACAAATAATTACTTGTTCACAAGAATCACTATTTTTATATATATTTAAATTCCCTATCTCAAGATGAGACTTGCATAAGGTGTATCTCCACTATGAATCAATATGAATCAAACTTGCAATAACTTAACACTATTTTTTTATTCTAAATTTATCTTTAAAATAGTTTATTAATTTTAATAAAATAGAAATACAAAATCATAAATAAACAAAATTGTAAACAATGCAAGAAGATTTTTTTAATTTCCTTTTTAAACTTAATCATTTTCTGTCATATAGATTTTCATTAAATAAATATTTAATTAGTGATACATAAATTTATTAGGATAAACATTAAATCAAATACTAATATGTTAAGGTCTAATATTTGTATTACGTAAACTATTATACAAAACATTTATGTAAAGGGAAAATAAAATTTTACTTATAGATTTTGTAAATTTATTTAATTTCATTCCATTTTGAGTTGAACTCTCTCGAACACAAATTGTGATTAAAAGATATACATAACTAGTTATAATTAAAAAAAAAATATATAGCGAACTAAAGAGACCAATATCATTACCAGGTAGAAGCTTCAAACATGAATCTACATTTTCTGGTTAACAGGAACTTTTTAACCTCAAGCTTATTTTTTAAATAAGTGTTCTTCAGCATAACTAATGCAACAATTCACCAAATCATCCTCTGCCCAGCAATTATGACGGAGTTGGTTTTCCTTTCCTCCGTCAAAACCATTACCAGAACTGTAATAAAATCAAATAGGGTTTCTTTAATCTTCATCTTGGCATAGTTTATTCGGGGGAGGTAGTCACGTAATAGTTCTATCTTTAGTTCAGAGTGTGAATTTTTTAGTACACCAAAAAATTAAGGTTAAATTGCAGCATGAAATATGATGGGAAATGGGAATAAATCTTGAAGCAATGAATTTTAAGAATTGGAATATGTCAGCATCCAACTTATGTTCGTGGAGGAAGTTTCTTGTGTGGCTACATGTTAAATTATATATATATATATATATATATATATATATATATATATATATATATATATCCAATTCATAAAGCTATGCAACAAAGGTTGCTTACATTATTATTTTAAAATAGAGATAAATAAAATTGTCATTTTAATTTAATTATTGGTTTTAGAGTAACTATGTCTATATTTTAACTTAAAATATAGTAATACTTAACTTAATATGTAGTAATAGTTTTCACATTATAAATTGTTGTCTATGGTTTTAAAAATTAGGATTTTCACTATATACTAAAATCCCTCAAACCATTAGGTAACAATTCACATTTTTAACCCACTAAAATTTCAATAGGCTACGGTGCTAAGGCTCATATCTACATCATTATAAAAAAAAATTTGTAACCAATATCTCACTGTAATAGCAATAAAAAAATTTCACTATAATTTACATTTGCAATTAATGTTTGCATCCTTCTATTCTCTAGTTGCATGCATAATTCAACATGAGTAGCAAAACAGAGAGGGAATGAGTTTTACATACCTCCCAATTTCTATTGAGACTGAAAAAATTTAATAGTGGATTTAAGGCAGAATATATGGCACTAAACTTAGGATCAAATAGAATCTCTGCGTACCTACTTAATAGAGTCAATCTATTGGATACCACTCAATGTATAAAATTTAGGAAATTTCTCTACAATAATGAAAAAGATCAATTAACAAAAAAATTTGACTAACCCTAATATCAAATTGAAACTTGTGAAGAAACAATACACCTACAAAGCATGTTTATCAAATGAAATTTGCAGCATCTTATGGATTCTTTTTAAATAAGATTAGCTTATTTTTGTATTGAATTTGTTTTTTGGAATTTGGATGAGAGCCATTTCAATTAAATAGAAGTTTATTAAATATAGAAAATGGAACATGATGGCACACACTTCCAATGGTGGTGCTCCATGGGGCTCCATTGCATGCCATCATTTTACTTGTAAGTTACATAATTAAATTGCAAGTTACATTATGTAACGTATAATTATTAAAATATTAATAATATTATTAAAACAATAAATAATGATTAAAATATTAAAACAATTATTCTTACATAGAAATTAAAAATAATAAATTCATATAATACCAAAAAAACATAACACATTGGTGTGTTATTCTATTCTTAAATAACAATAAAACACAACAAATTTTATATGATTAATTGTGAATGAACCATTTCTCATTTCAGAATGTGAAGAGGCATATATTTTCATTCATTTTCATTCATTTCAGGGTTTGAACTGTTATGAATGAAAATGAACATGTGGCCATATAAGACATTTCATAGTTTTATTATCTAGCTATATGACAAGTTTGATAGTTTTATGGTGGTTCAAATAGTCGCAGCCTTTTTTGACGTAAAATTTTAATTATAATTTGGTAAAAAAATTATTTAAGAGTGAATTATGTTCATAAATATTATAGTGGAAACTGCGAAAATATTCTAGCATCTTCTATTTTCAACCATCATATTGGATTTTGTGATTAAAAAATTGATTAAAGTTGCAATTTCCAATAGGGGGCACCTCTGGGTGTCCCCAAAGGGAGTTATGTTCATCAATATAATCCATTGATGTAGTGGCAACCACGAAAATATTCCAACATATTGTATTTTCAACGATGAGATTGGAATTTGTGATTAACAAAATGATCAAAGTTGCAATTTCCAATAGGAGGGATAAAATGGAGTTCATCAACCCTTGAAATTTAGAAGGTGCATTGGTAACTCCAAAATGCATGACCAAAAATTCACTCATGGATCAACTACAACTTCACCTCCAAAATATTGGAATGCATTTACATGCCTCATCTTAGACACTCAAATTGAATTTCGTGAGCTAAATCCGTCATCATGACTTAGTTAAGAGATATAAGTTGTTATGAAATGAAATTACAATTTATTAACCAATTTATTTAAGGGAAAAATAAATTAAAAGCCGCACATTCCTCACTCCTAGTCCATCAAAATTCCTCACCAATGTGGGTGCATTTTATTTTGGAATTTCAACATCTGTGTCTCTGTATTTGTAGCAAATCCATCAATATTTCAAGTAATTCCTTCAATTCCAGGATATCTTCATTAGCAATGCTAACTGCAAAGTTATTGTTGTGACATTTCTCTCGATCCATCTTCATCCTTTGTTGTGAACTTCACCTTCTTCACTATAACCTACATATGAATCACTTTACCAAGTTATCTCCTCTTTGAACTTGGCCAATGGTTCACTTCACTTGAACCTTATTTCTAAGCACTCCTTTGTGCTTTTCTCCGGTTGGTGCCAATTGCCACAATATCCCTTCAAATTGACTTTATAATGAATAGACATTTGGGTGTGGGTCTGTCCCAATCGTGCACCCAATTACAATAAAAGACTCTTTGAATCCAGACTTTGACATCAATGGACCTTGGATTTTGGCAAAAACTCAACAATTTAAAAATTACAGTTTTCTTTATTCACCTTTGGCATAATATCTAAACACTTACATAACTATATGTTCATGACTCAATGACATTGTGTCAACAATCCCTTATGGTAATGGAATTATGAAGGATATTTGGTGCCTGAAACAATATTATATTCAACAAAGATAAATATATATTTGTGGAAACTCTTCACATCTAATACCCCTTTCAAGACTAAGGTAACCCAACAATTTAGTTTTACAAATGTAGCCTTGTTAGAAGAGAGAATCTTGGATATCTGGAGGAAGTAAATTGACCTTCTTGACAATGGGACATTGATACAGGGTTTTATCCTCGCTTGATATGTCAACTAAATTTGGTAAGAAAAACTAAACCATGCATTTATTTCAATGGTTCATACCAATTTCATGACTTTAGATAACAATATATTCTTCAGCAAGATTCAACTAACTCCATTTGCGTATTCTAAGAGATTCGCTTCGCTGCTGCGAATTGAGGTTGTTACGTGGCACTATAGAAATGACTCACTCTCCCATACTTCATTCTCTCTCATCAAAACTCTAATATTGAATCCTTAAAACAAATCAGTATCATTTGACTTGCCACTTTCTTTTAAATAGAGTAAAGGATTTACGCTTTACCAAGATATTTAAGCGGCTCAAAACGACCTTTTTTTTGTTTGATACTATGAACCGTGGCCAGGAATCCACGTCAAAAATCTTCCCTTCAACTGTGGTGTTTTTTTTTTTCTTTTTAATGCCCGTAAGAAATTAAGTAATTGTCTTTTGGAGTGAAATAAGATAAATAAATACACACGAAAGCAATACGATCTTCAATTAGGAACATGTACCATTCAGATACCACTCATCTTTTGATACTCCGTCATAAATTTGGGTGTAATAAAAAAAACTCTCGTGGCTGTGAAGAATTTATTTTTTTGTGCGTTGGATCAAAAATTTAGTCAAAATATAGGTAAGAATCCAACACGATCGACTCACTCCAGGTTTGGGACCTCCAGCACAATGTCACTCGTCCTTTGCTTCTCGAATGATGGAGATTAAATCCGCTTGGAAATTTTGCTTCAGCTAACAAAATCCATGTTGTCACTTTTAATCTCATCCATGGCTAAAACCCAGTGTCCAGGACGAATTGCGAGGCCAAGGCAGGCAGTGAAGTAAAATAAATGGAATTAAACGAGGTGTTCATCAATTTAGGAGATGAAGAGATATGTGTAAATATTTTCCAAACTCATACATTTTCGGTTGCTCTATTAGTTGCGGAAGCTGTGAATAAATTAAAATTGTCTATAGAATTTTGAAATTCGTGTCCCGCAATGATAGAGAGATCAATATTACGTTTTCATTGATGTTGCGCGTACCCTCCGGAAGCATGCAAAGATCATGCACTCACAACTGGCAAGATGTTTTAGCTCTGATATCAAAACAACAACACAAGCCATAGGCCTGCAAATTATCAATAGACACAAAAAATAATTCTAAAAATCATACAATAGGCATGCACAAAAAATATCAATAATAATTGACTAATAATAGGCTCAAAACGACACGAGAAGCCATAGGTGGGCAACTTGTCAATACACACAAAACATAACTCTCAAAACCATACAATAGGCATGCACACAAAATCTCAATAACAATTCACTAATAATAGGCATGCAGAGATAATATCAATAATAATTGAAATAGATGCCTCATAGGCTCACCTCAATTTATACAAATGGACCTGAACCAAACTAGATCCTCCACAAACACCCATAATATCTCTTATGTAACACCTCCAGTTTAATTTTTTTTTTTTTTTTCTCTACTTCCCCCTATATACTGGGGTTTCCTCTCTATTCATCTAGTTATTTGAATAATGAGTTCAAAAATTTAACTTTAGTTCCCTCTTGCTAAAATTTTCTCTAACCATCTAGTATCTCTCTCTTCCTAAAAGCATTGAACATTCCCCCTGTATACCTTTCAACCAAGTATATATACTTCCATACCCCTTTATATTATCATGGGATGTTTTTTTTTTTCTAGACATAATACAAACATAGACTCTATGGACATACATACTTTTCAATAACCTCACCTAACACATATATATTTCACACATATATCTTGGAATCCACCTATATATTCAACACCTATATCTTGGGATCTATATATATATATATATATATATATATATATATATAGATAGATAACACATATATATACAATGCATTTATCAAACATGTCCTTTTGAGCCCCTCATATACCCCATATATATATGTAACACACCTCTTATTAAGATCATTGGATCCACATATGTATATATATCTCATTATATATATATAACACATATATATAACATGTATATCTAAACCTTTTAATAATATTGAATTGAAGGCCCACATATATATATACCCTATATATATATATATATTTATGACACCCCCCTTTGATATTAGCATTGAATTCGTATAACTATAACCACCTCTATATTCCATTTGACAATATGATTGAACCCGTACCAAGCATGTATTAAACATAATATAACACTATCCCACTAACACATTGAAATATCATTATTGTATATAATACAGTGGGTACGTTCTCATAGCTGAGTACGTCGATGAGTCTAAGGTGGCAAAACCATTGATATACATAACACGGACTCGGCTATTTGCTGTGCCACATCAACACGGTTTATTAATGGGTATGACAGTGGTCCGACTATCAATTACGCGGCGTCGAGACCTACCCATTCCGGTCTATACCTAACCCTATTCATAAAATCCGGTGGCGTTGTTTTACTTTTCCACCCTGTTTCTAACTCGTCGCGGTAGGGTACGTTAATTCTCAGTTTTCACAGGTATGAATATTACCGCTTGCAATGATGTTACCAGCGATGCGTTTTGATGTTCATTGCTTCGAGTTGTCATGATTTTGGTTTAACGTGTGGGATTTCATCTTGATGTCTGATGGTTTGGTATGCAGGGACGGCGTCTCGCGCAGGAGATTGGAGTACTCGACGCCGACGTTTATAGATCCATGCCCCAGCCAATATGTTACGTGTAGCGTTTTCGTTTGTATTCTTGCTTGGCCCAGTACTGTGCGAGCCGACTTCTGCATTTCAGTACCTAGTTTGCAACTCCTTTACATCACCGAGTACCACGATGTCAACTGAGCTGGGTTGTTTTCCAAATCGACTTTGGGATCCTCTGCCCATCTGGGGCAGTGGGATTAGGGTTTCTCATACCCTTCCAACTTATCTCGGCGGCATCCACTCACTTATCCCTTTGCTAGTTATTATCTATATATATAGCTCCGGTTACAGTTGGATCTCATTCTGGTTGGGGTGATTGTTTTTATTTCCAACTCGTTCACCGAGGGAGCTGATCTTTCCATGGGGATTTGATACAGGAGTACCAGGTCAGCTTGAAGGTATGAGAGTTCATGCGTAACATTCTATCGTTCTTTACATTCTGCAATCCGTTTTGATATCTTTAGGTAATGCTGTATCTAAATCGATTACGAATTGTTTGTGCAGAGGGTGCAGACGACGGGGTTTCTCGGCTGCGCTCTTGCTATCCTTGTTTTTCTTATCCTAGGTGTTGGTAGGCTGCGTGGATGTGAAGACGAGTTGTTTTATTCGTAAGGGTTCCCTTTTATCTCTTACCGCCGCGCTCAGTATGCATCGCAACGGATAAAAGCCCTCAAATGGGTTTTCCTCCTATCGACACGCCGAACCCTTGGTTAACTTGTTATCCTACGTCCCGACGCCTGATCTCAGGTTTCTTTGCGCTCAAGTGTGATAGCCTCCCCCTGGCTGCCGTGCTATTGTTTTATTTTGTATTGACTATTTGTGTTGTTTTTTTTTTTCTATTTTTCTGTTTAAATCGATGCGATACCAGGGTCGAAGGAGAGCCCTATTCTCAGGTTACTCACTAGTTCGGCCATATGATAGCAGAGATTTACGCATTTAGTTTATTTGTCTGTGTTTTCCGAAATCTCGTATTGTTCTAGAACCAACGCTAACTGCCAGAACTTATTTTATGGCGACATGTATTGGTTTTGTTAACATGGCTCAGTCGTGACTATGGTCAACAGCGTTCTCGCCATTCGCCTCCAACTATGTCGACTTGTTTCGCTGTAGCTGGTGATATTGATCCGCGAACCTTGCCAGGGGAAGAGCCGAACTCCTCCGTCGGTAACTTCCTTCCCTTAACGCGATTACGCCTCTGTATTTCTGTTGTTTTTAATTCTAGTAATATCCTTCACTGAAACAAGCATGGCTGCAATGCCTTGATAACTCTGTCATACCGTGATAGCCCGCATTCAGGGTGGTTACTCGGTCATGGTTATCTCCGCATCGTTTCATAGTTGAAATGTTGATTTTTATTACCTACGCATTAATTCTTAGTTTGTATTGTCACGTCTCATGCCTATCATCGTTTAACATATGAGTGTTCAGATGATAAATAATATCCATATGATAGATACTATGGATATAGATAATAGAAATTCACATGCCGGTTTATAACTATATGTTTAAAATATACCATCGTTTTTACAATCTGTTCACTCCATCTCATGATTAAACAAACCCTAAAATGTCGTGGACGTTAATAGCTGTACAATTCGAGGGTATTGGATTGGAACAAGCCCACTGCATAATAAATCGAATAGTCATTATGGTTTAACATAGTTTGACCGTGCGCCAATTCGCATAGATATATGGTACATATATATATATATATTTTCCTCACCAAAATATTCTTTTATAATCGTTGTTACAATGAGTTATTGTTTTAACTCACAGTTCTTACATTTTATTTTTAATGCATATATATATGTATTGTTATTATTTTAGTTCACGGCTCTTATATTCTATTTTTCTTTTGATGTATATATATATGTATTCGATAGTGATTGAATAGAGGACCTTAAATTATAAATTAAGTCTTTTGCTATGATACTTGTTTCAAGGATTAAAGGTAGATTTAGAAATGCAATATATACACTTATAAATGTTATAAATGCTTTAATACTCCTATAGAGTAGAATTACTTCTTTATCTAGCAAAATTTCGAATTTCATATTCTAATGTCTTTACTTTCTTCCTTTTGTTTTTGTACCATGTAAACTGCAGTTCTTCTACAATATTTATCTAGCATACATATGAGCATATAATATCACCTTTGTATCTACATGAAACAAGATAGTATTTAATTATCTGTGGAGACTAAGTAAAGTCATATTTAAACCGACCTTGGTTTAGAGTTTCTGTGGTTTCTACTCTATGGATTTCTGGTCTACAACTAAACAGAATCTGGAAGGTGAATGCCTTAGGATGGACTCTGTTAAATGTAGTACTAAAATCAATCATACAAATTCCCTTAAATTTTATATGTAGTCAATTCATACCATAATACATCAAAATGAACAAAAATTTCAGAAACATACCACTATTGCAATTGACCAACCTCCCAACCTTAGAGTCCTCTTTGTCTCCCAGAAGTCACCCCTGAGTTGAGATCACCTCCATCACAGATCAACATCTGATCTGCTTAGGAGCAGCTTATTTAAGCTCATGTTTCCCCAAAGCATGTTTCTAATTTTGCGTCCAGAATAGCAGGATGCTTTCTTTCCTGTTTAGCCTAGGCTTCCCATTTGGGACTCTTTAAAGCTATTTTATGCTTTTCCTCAGCTTTTCCAGCTTTTCTTACCTCTTCCCAACTACTTTCCTCTTCATTGGGTAAATTTAGATTCCTCCTCAAAATCTAAATTAATCTCTTTCAAGGATTTTTGAAAGACTGTGGGGATTTGTTGCCTTATCCATCCTCATGGATTTGGCAAGTGATCTCTAATTCTCATCTTGGTCAAAATGCACAATCATTTTATTAATTTAAATATTAAATTACATTCACACCATACTTATCCTTTGGGGTCCACTCCCCTTAGGATTAAAGTTCAAATGTCTAACTTTTCAAATTCAACACATAAATTGGGGGTGTTACATATCCCCCCTCTGAAAATAAACACCGTCCTCGGTGTTGTTATTCAACTACCAAAGTTCACTTTAAAAAAATGGATATTTTTCCATCATTTCAGCTTCCCTTTCCCAGGTAACTTCTTCAGTAGTAAAGTGCTTCCACTGCACTTTTACTCTGGCCACTGTTCTGTTACTCAATTCAATTTCTTCCCGCTCCAATATTTGAAGCGGTTCTGGCAGAAACTCCCCTTCTGGTTCCACCTGTACAACATTCCAATCAACTATGTGAGAAGCATCATGCACATATCTTTTTAATAAAGAAATATGAAACACATCATGCACTCTAACATGGGGTGGTAGGGCCAGCTTGTAAGCCACTGGTCCCACCCTTTCTAAAATTTCAAAAGGCCCACAATATCTAGGAGCAAGTTTTGCACAACTTCCAGCATAGAGTGTGCTCTTTTTGGGTTTGATGCGCAAATACACATGATCCCCTACTTTGAATTCTCGGTGCACTCTTTTCTTATCAGCATAGCTTTTCTGACGATCTTGTGCTGTCTTGATATTTCTTTGTATATGTTTAACAATTCTTTCCATCTCTTGTAAGGCATCAGGCCCCAGCATTAATTTATCTTCTGGTTGGCTCCAGCTCAAAGGAGTACGACACTTCCTTCCATATAATGCTTCAAACAGACTCATTTTAATAGAAGATTGGTAGCTGTTATTATAGGAAAATTCAGCTAAATGCAGATACTCCTCCCACTTTGATGGTCTATCCATCACATACATTCTCAACATATCCTCCAAAATTTGATTCGTCCTTTCTGTTTGCCCGTCAGTTTGAGGATGATAGGCAGTACTGAAATTCAGCTTAGTACCCATCCCTCCAAACAATCCTTTCCAAAATGCTGCTATGAACTTAGCATCTCGATCTGAAACAATTACTTTGGGAACTCCATGAAGCCTTACTATCTCCTTCAGGAATACATTTGCTACTTGAGCTGTCCCAAAGGTAGACTTTAATGGTATAAAGTGGGCAGCTTTTGTGAGAGTGTCTACTACTACCATTACAGAATCACGTTGATATTTAGTTTTGGGTAATCCTGTTATAAAATCCATGGAAACTATGTCCCATTTCCATTTTGCAATTGGCAAAGGGTTTAAAAGCCCTGCTGGGTGTTGATGCTCAACTTTGACTAATTGACATTCCATACATCTACTTAAATACTTTGCCACATCTCTCTTCATTCCTGGCGAGAACAACTTCTTCTTCAAGGCTGTTAACATCTTTTGGTATCCTGGATGTCCTGCATAGGACTGTTTGTGATATTCATCTAAAATTTCTCTTTTCAATTACTCTATATTTGGAATATAAAACCTGTTTTTGTAATAGAGTAGCCCTCTTTGGTTTTTAGTGAAATCAGTTTTACCCCTTTTCTGTAGTTTCACCAAGAGTGCTTCATAGTTGGGATCTTGATTTGCTGCTTTTCCCACCAATTCCTCTATCTCCATCTGGGCACTACTTCCAAGTTTGTTTAGATGTTGACAAGCATTTCTACTTAATGCATCAGCAACTTTATTTTCTTTTCCCTTGATATGCTTTATATCCATATCAAATTCACTTAAAAAGGACAACCATCTTGTCTTGCATTCAGGTCAGTTTGGGAAAAGAAATATTTAAGGCTAATATGATCAGTCATCAATGTGAACTTTTTTCCCAGAAGATAGTGCCGCCACATTTTCAGAGCATGGATAACAGCTGCAAATTCTAAGTCATATGCACTATAATTCTGTTCATGTATTTTCAGTTTTCTAGATTCATATGCAATAATTGAATTTTCCTGCAATAGGACTCCTCCTAGCCCTTCTCTGCAAACATCTGTACATACAACAAACTCTTTATCAGGGTCAGGAATTTTTAATATAGGGGCTAAAATAAGTTTTTGTTTTAATTGTTCGAAACTGTGTTGACATTTCTCAGTCCACACGAACTTGACACCCTTTCTTTGCAATGAAGTGATGGGATGTGCTATGGCAGAAAATCTCTCCACAAATCTACGATAATAACCTGTTATCCCCATGAATGATCTTACTGCTGAAACATCGGTTGGAACCGGCCATTCTTTAATTGCTTTTATCTTTTCAGGGTCAACTGCAAGGCCTTTTTCAGAGATAATATGACCCAAATATTGAACTTTATCCTTGTAAAATTCACATTTACTGAACTTAGCATATAGCTAATTTTATTTCAAAGTTTGTAACACTATCCGCAAATGTTCTTTATGTTCCTCTTTGTTTTTGGAGTAGACTAAAATATCATCTATGAACACCAGAACAAATTTATCCAAATACTTATTTAACACACTGTTCATCAGACACATCAAGGTGGCAGGGGCATTTGTCAATCCAAAAGGTAGGACTACAAATTTGTAGTGTCCATACCGGGTTCGAAAAGCTGTTTTGTTAATGTCTTCTTCCTTGATTCTAAGCTGGTGATACCCAGTTCTTAAGTCAATCTTGGAAAAGACTGAGGCCCCTCTCACTTGATCAAAAAGATCATCAATTCTAGGAAGTGGATATCTAGTCTTAATGGTCAACTTGTTCAGTTGACGATAGTCAATGCACATCCTAAAAGTTCCATCCTTCTTTTTCACAAATAAGACCGGTGCTCCCCATGGAGACACACTCGGTCTAATGTAACCTTTATCCAGTAATTCTTGCAGTTGCATCTTCAGCTCCATAAGTTCAGGCGGACTCATTCGATAGGGGGCTCGGGAAATAGGTGTGGCTCCCCACACCAAATCTATGGAAAAGTCAATTTCTCTTTTGGGGGGAAGATGAGGAATCTCATCTGGGAAAACTTCTTTAAAATCCCTTACCACTGGTAATTCACTCAACAGATTTTCTTCAGTTCTCTGTTCCACTTCTTCCACATGTACTGCATAAACTTGGTATCCTTTTCTAGGTGTTCTTTTCAATTGTAAGGCTGATATTTGTCTTACTGAAATGGATTTTGGTTTTCCTTTTAATGTAAAAGGTTTCCCCTCTTCATCCACACAATGCAGGGTTTTATCACAGCAGTTCATCAGGGCTTTCTTCTTTTCCAGCCAATCCATTCCTATCAGCAAGTCATAGGATCCTAACGGTAATATGTTCAAATTTACTTCTGTTGGAAAGTCATTTAATTGTATTTCTGTTTTGGGCAACTTATGTGTGACTTTTCTCTTAGTTCCAGTGGCCATCTATACCAACCATGACTGCTGAAATTTTTCAGGTTTAATTTTACATTTTTGTACAATTCCAGGACTAATGTAACTCAAGGAAGCACCTAGATCAATCAAAATAGTAACGGGTAGGTCAAAAATCTTACCCTCCATTTCCACCATGGTTGCTTGATGTTCTTCTTGCCAATTTTCCAATGTTGCACTGATAGTTGGTATATTTCTGGCTATGTCATTCACTGTTGTTGCCTCTCGCTCTCTGCTGATCATATGAATATTTCGATGGGGGAAATCCCTCATCATATGGGGTTCTCCACAGCCCCAACACTTCAAAGGTTCCTTCATTCTGACTGTCCCTTCCTTTTTATTATTCCCTTCTACTTGTTTTGAAGCCACTTGGGACTGAGCAGTTTGGCTTTCTTTTGGTTTATTGAATTTTTTCCGCTGATGATCTCTGCCGAAATTTCTTAGATATGCTGGTTTTGGTCTTTTCCCTTTGAACTCACCCTTGTTCAGCCAGCTCTTCCCTTGTTCAGCCTTACCTTTAAACTGCTGATAGCATAATCTTGCTTTTCTAACAGCTTCATCCATTGTCTTTGGGTTGTCAGACTCAATTTTCTCCTTGTACACAGTAGGTAAGCAATTCAAAAACCTTTGGACCTTTGCTTTTTCTTCCCTAATGTAATGGACATATCTCAGTAAATTGGTATACTTAGTGACAAACTCATCGATAGTGAGCTGTCCTAGTCTAAGTTCATGGAATTCTTTTTCTTTATCATCATAATAACGTTCGTTCAAATAACGATTTTTGAAATTAGCCTGAAAATCTTCCCAAGTAACTGTCTTTTCATAAATGGCATGCACCGTTTTTGTCTCTTCCCACCATAGTGTAGCCTTTCCTTGTAGCTGATACACAGTTAATCTGGCCTTCAGATTGCTCTCATATTCATATACTTGGAAATACTTGATCATGTTCAGCAACCAAGCTTCAGCATCTTCTTCCTTCTCCCCATCATAGGAGGGAGGTTTAATCTTTCGAAATTATCCCTGCAATTCTCTTTTCTACTTGTGTTGATGTCTAGCTGCATTATCATCATCAGACTCATCCATCTTCCTCTTTTCGGAACCTTCGCCTTCCTGGCTGTTCCGGGAAGTTAGTTCTCTGATGAGCTTTTCCTGCTCCATACTGGCTGATGACAACATGTCATTCTGACTTCTTAGTTCAGCCAATTCTCGTTGCATCCTGTGAAACATAGCCATTACCGGGGCATAGGGATCTGGAGTAGCAAACTCATCACGCAGATCCACATAAATTCCTCCCTCTTCAGCCATTTTAGCACCACTGTCCACACTCATACATTTGATTAGTAAGACAAAAAGACAATCTCTACAATGTTCAATACATTCAGAATTTAGTGAGCACAATAACAACAACCCAGTTTTTGCACTTGGGCTCTGATACCATTTGTAACACCTCCAGTTTAATTTTTTTTTTTCTCTCTACTGCCCCCTATATACTGGGGTTTCCTCTCTATTCATCTAGTTATTTGAATAATGAGTTCAGAAATTTAACTTTAGTTCCCTCTTGCTAAAATTTCCTCTAACCATCTAGTATCTCTCTCTTCCTACAAGCATTGAACATTCCCCTTGTATACCTTTCAACCAAGTATATATACTTCCATACCCCTTTATATTATCATGGGATGTTTTTTTTTTTCTAGACATAATACAAACATAGACTCTATGGACATACATACTTTTCAATAACCTCACCTAACACATATATATTTCACAAATATATCTTGGAATCCACCTATATATTCAACACCTATATCTTGGGATCTACATATATATATATATCACCTATATATATATAACACATATATATACAATGCATTTATCGAACATGTCCTTTTGAGCCCCTCATATACCCCATATATATATGTAACACACCAATTATTAAGATCATTGGATCCACATATGTATATATATCTCATTATATATATAACACATATATATAACATGTATATCTAAACCTTTTAATAATATTGAATTGAAGGCCCACATATATATATACCCTATATATATATATATATATATATTTATGACACCCCCCTTTGATATTAGCATTGAATTCGTATAAATATAACCACCTCTATATTCCATTTGATAATATGATTGAACCCGTACCAAGCATGTATTAAACATAATATAAACCTATCCCACTAACACATTGAAATATCATTATTGTATATAATACAGTGGGTACGTTCTCATAGCTGAGTACGTCGATGAGTCTAAGGCGGCAAAATCATTGATATACATAACAGGGACTCGGCTATTTGTTGTGCCACGTCAACACGGTTTATTAATGGGTATGACAGTGGTCCGACTATCAATTATGCGGCGTCGAGACCTACCCATTCCGGTCTATACCTAACCCTATTCATAAAATCTGGTGGCGTTGTTTTACTTTTCCACCCTGTTTCTAACTCGTCGCGGTAGGGTACGTTAATTCTCAGTTTTCACAGGTATGAATATTACCGCCTGCAATGATGTTACCAGCGATGCGTTTTGATGTTCATTGCGTCGAGTTGTCATGATTTTGGTTTAACGTGTGGGATTTCATCTTGATGTCTGATGGTTTGGTATGCAAGGACGGCGTCTCGCGCAGGAGATTGCAGTACCTGACGCCGACGTTTACAGATCCATGCCCTAGCCAATATGTTACGTGTAGCGTTTTCGTTTTTATTCTTGCTTGGCCGAGTACTGTGCGAGCCGACTTCTGCATTTCAGTACCTAGTTTGCAACTCCTTTACATCACCGAGTACCACGATGTCAACTGAGCTGGGTTGTTTTCCAAATCGACTTTGGGATCCTCTGCCCATCTGGGGCAGTGGGATTAGGGTTTCTCATAGCCTTCCAACTTATCTTGGTAGCATCCACTCACTTATCCCTCTGCTGGTTATTATCTATATATATAGCTCCGGTTACAGTTGGATCTCATTCTGGTTGGGGTGATTGTTTTTATTTCCAACTCGTTCACCGAGGGAGCTGATCTTTCCATGGGGATTTGATACAGGAGTACTAGGTCAGCTTGAAGGTATGAGAGTTCATGTGTAACATTCTATCGTTCTTTACATTCTGCAATCCGTTTTGATATCTTTAGGTAATGCTGTATCTAAATCGATTACGAATTGTTTGTGCAGAGGGTGCAGACGACGGGGTTTCTGGGCCGCGCTCTTGCTATCCTTGTTTTTCTTATCCTAGGTGTTGGTAGGCTGCATGGATGTGAAGACGAGTTGTTTTATTCGTAAGGGTTCCCTTTTATCTCTTACCGCCGCGCTCAGCATGCATCGCAACGGATAAAAGCCCTCAAATGGGTTTTCCTCCTATCGACACGCCGAACCCTTGGTTAACTTGTTATCATATGTCCCGACGCCTGATCTAAGGTTTCTTTCTGCTCAAGTGTGATAGCCTCCCCCTGGCTGCCGTGCTACTGTTTTATTTTGTATTGACTATTTGTGTTGTTTTTTTCTTTTTCTATTTTTCTGTTTAAATCGATGCGATACCAGGGTCGAAGGAGAGCCCTATTCTCAGGTTACTCACTAGTTCGGCCATATGATAGCAGAGATTTACGCATTTAGTTTATTTGTCTGTGTTTTCCGAAATCTGGTATTGTTCTAGAACCAACGCTAACTGTCATAACTTATTTTATGGCGACGTGTATTGGTTTTGTTAACATGGCTCAGTCGTGACTATGGTCAACAGCGTTCTGGCCGTTCGCCTCCAACTATGTCGACTTGTTTCGCTGTAGCTGGCGATATTGATCCGCAAACCTTGCCAGGGGAAGAGCCGAACTCCTCCGTCGGTAACTTCCTTCCCTTAACCCGATTACGCCTCTGTATTTCTGTTGTTTTTAATGCTAGTAATATCCTTCACTGAAACAAGCATGGCTGCAACGCCTTGATAACTCTGTTATACCGTGATACCCCGCATTCAGGGTGGTTACTCGGTCATGGTTATCTCCGCGTCGTTTCATAGTTGAAATGTTGATTTTTATTACCTACGCATTAATTCTTAGTTTGTATTGTCACGTCTGATGCCTATCATCGTTTAACATATGAGTGTTCAAATGATAAATAATATCCATATGATAGATACTATGGATATAGATAATAGAAATTCACATGCCGGTTTATAACTATATGTTTAAAATATACCATCGTTTTTACAATCTGTTCACTCCATCTCATGATTAGACAAACCCTAAAATGCCGTGGACGTTAATAGCTGTACAATTCGAGGGTATTGGATTGGAACAAGCCCACTGCATAATAAATCGAATAGTCATTATGGTTTAACATAGTTTGACCGTGCGCCAATTCGCATAGATATATGGTACATATATATATATATATATATATATATATATATATATATATATTTTCCCCACCAAAATATTCTTTTATAATCGTTGTTACAATGAGTTATTGTTTTAACTCACGGTTCTTACATTTTATTTTTAATGCATATATATATGTATTGTTATTATTTTAGTTCACGGCTCTTATATTCTATTTTTCTTTTGATGTATATATATATGTATTCGATAGTGATTGAATAGAGGACCTTAAATTATAAATTAAGTCTTTTGCTATGATACTTGTTTCAAGGATTAAAGGTAGATTTAGAAATGCAATATATACACTTATAATTGTTATAAATGCTTTAATACTCCTATAGAGTAGAATTACTTCTTTATCTAGCAAAATTTCAAATTTCATATTCTAATGTCTTTACTTTCTTCCTTTTGTTTTTGTACCATGTAAACTGCAGTTCTGCTACAATATTTATCTAGAATACATATGAGCATAAAATATCACCTTTGTATCTACATGAAACAAGATAATATTTAATTATCTGGTCAGACTAAGTAACTTCAGATTTAAACCGACCTTGGTTTAGAGTTTCTGTGGTTTCTACTCTATGGATTTATGGTCTACAACAAAACAGAATCTGGAAGGTGAATGCCTTAGGATGGAATCTGTTAAATGTAGTACTAAAATCAATCATACAAATTCTCTTAAATTTTATATGTAGTCAATTCATACCATAATACATCAAAATGAAAAAAAAATTCAGAAACATACCACTATAGCAATTGACCAACCTCCCAACGTTAGAGTCCTCTTTGTCTCCCAGAACTCACCCCCGAGCTGAGATCACCTCCATCACAGATCAACCTCTGATCTGCTTAGGAGCAGCTTATCTAAGCTCATGTTTCCCCAAAGCATGTTTCTAATTCTGTGTCCAGAATAGCAGGATGCTTTCTTTCTTGTTTAGCCTAGGCTTCCCATTTGGGACTCTTTAAAGATGTTTTATGCTTTTCCTCAGCTTTTCCAGCTTTTCTTACCTCTTCCCAACTACTTTCCTCTTCATTGGGGAAATTTAGATTCCTCCTCAAAATATAAATTAATCTCTTTCAAGGATTTTTGAAAGACTGTGGGGGTTTGTTGCCTTATCCATCCTCGTGGATTTGGCAAGTGATCTCTAATTCTCATCTTGGTCAAAATGCACAATCATTTTATTAATTTAAATATTAAATTACATTCACACCATACTTATCCTTTGGGGTCCACTCCCCTTAGGATTAAAGTTCAAATGTCTAACTTTTCAAATTCAACACATAAATTGGGGGTGTTACATCTTATGATCCCTACAATATCTCATCTAATTGCTTGTCCCTAGATAAGAGCTAACTATCGATAATCCTCTCAAACATTCCACAATCCTTTTGAATATTCTCCTCTTTAAAATATTCCTCATTCTCTCCTAAACATTATAGAAAAAATTCATTAATTATTAAATTCTAACTTTAGAAACTAACTCATCTAGTAAACAGTTGACCTAGGTTAGATGAACGCCATCACTATTGGTCAAATTTGTCATTGATGTCAATATGCCATTTTTGGAGATGGGAAATATTATTGTGATGCATGAATAACCATTTGTGATATTCCATAACCTCATGCAAACTATAGGAGAAAAACCTAAGCATGAATATTGAAATATGATGATAGACCCTAACCCTAGTCTATGAAACCCTAATCCTTTAATGATAGACCCTAACCCTAGTCTATGAGAGACCCTAACCCTAGTCTCCATCCCTATACCCTATTTCGCTAAGATGCACGAGCTCTATATGTAATAAATAAATCCTTAAAAATTTCCCCAATAATCTAGAATTTGAAAAATAAATTTATCATAACTTAACACCCTTCAGAACTTATGTTATACAATATAATATCTAGGTGATTGGATGATGGATTAATTCAATTTTTCTTTGTTGATCACTTCAAAAATCAATACAAAATCACAACATATTTATGGGTTACCCATTATCTGCATCGTGGCATACAAAGAACTCCATTAAAACATTTTGTAATGACATGTCCTCCATTTAATAATAAATCAACCTTCATACAAGTTGGCTCATAGAAAAACATATTAATACATTTTTTGAGTGAGACTACATAAGTTGGTGTCACCAAAACACTCGTTGGCTCTCTCACATAACATGATCATTAAAATATCAACAAAAAGGTATAAACACAAGCCATAATCATCTTATTTCAGGCATCTCGGTGGAAATTAGAGGAAGTGAAGAATACAACGAAGGAAGAGTTCACATATCGTGAACTAGCAAGGAGGGAAATATCACATTAGATAAATCATAGAGTTTTGGAAAAGGAGAAATATCAAAGACTCAAATTTGAGATAGAACAAAAGCAAGGAAGTGAAGAAGAAACTTGAGCATTCTAAAATCAACAGCTTCATTACTCGCACTATGGGAATTGCTTATATTGTGTTTGGATATGCTATTGTGTTTATAAGTGAGCTTGGAGGATAGAACTGGGGATTACAGTGAGAATAGATTATAGCTCACACTTGGTGAACTCGAAAGATAAAATTTTCTAAGAACATTGTCCCTAACCTATGGGAAGTAATCGACCCTATGGAGAAATCATACAAGTGGCTTCGTTTTTTTCCTATATTCATTTTGGGTTTGGGCTCTTTAAATATATCGCTCAGTCATGCAATGGCATTTGACCTTGCTCTAGATCAAGTCCGAGATAATTGAAAGCGATCAAACCTTTGCACATAATGGATTGCATTCATATCCTTGTGATGAAGGACTAGGGAAGAATGCTTTAAATATTTGAATTTAGCTCAAGTGCAAACAATGAAAGAAAGAAACTTTGTTGATTGGGAAAGGACTTTCGATCATCCCTGTGAGTTGCTTCTTTAAGCTATGAAGGATTTCTCTTTGCATTTTCAATTAATGTCTGAAGCAACACATTGCCTTTTTGTGAATTGTGATTAGTTTGATCCTATTTCTGTAATTATCACAATCCATCAAATAGATATGGATGCTTGGCCATCCTAAGAATATTTCTAAAAGGAGACCAACTAATGTTTTCTTAAGTTCTCAATTCAAATACTGTTAGAGGAATATTTGCTTCATTTTATTGGTTCTAAATACCAACGAAGGAATTGAATATCTTCAATACATAAGGATTGAATTTGGCTCCAAATTGGAATCCTGAGCAGAAATTGAAAGAATTTTGGGATTATTATCAGAAATATAAAGAACGAATAAAAAGTATTTGACAAGTAATCAATCTATTCAGACTTGAATATCTTATAAGGGAAATAAGTTAGTAAAAAATTTGAAATCTTTTACAGTTACTCAACACGAGATTACCAAAACAAAGGAACATGTAACCCTCGTTGAAGCCCTTATTGAAGATATCATTGGAGAAACTTCTAAAGACCTTGAGTAATTTTTCTTGCATCCTATATTATTTGGAAATCTTGTTGGGAAGCTTTTTTTGAAGCAAATCAAGAATCTTTTTGAAGATATCAGAAAGACATCCTTGGAAAGCTTTTGTAGAAGCCACTTGGAGGCATCTTAATGACTTGGTACAAACATCTTAAAGCTGATCTGGGAGGCATCCTTTGAGAGAATGATACATTGGTGAAGGTATGCATGGAGTGACATTGAATAATAATCTTTGGGTATAATGAAGAGTATTAGTGACACTTACTAAAAGTTAGCATCGATAAGGTAAGTTATTTAGAGATTGATCGAGGGAATTTTTGAAGACGAACATGAAGATTTTGTCAAGGTTGATTGCAGAGGATAGTTGAATAATTGAAGAACTATTAAACTTATATTGAAGAATTGAAGCATTGTTTTGGATCCCTAGCGGATAGGAGTCATCAAGAAGTTCAGATCAGAGCCTGTACCAGAGAGAGGGTTGATCCCTACAGGTTGGTGCCTCAAAGAGATAATATTGGAGGCTTGGGGAAGATAGTGTTGGATCCCTAAAGGTCGGAGCCTCGTGAATTCCATGTCGGTGCTTGGAAAAGTACATGTTGGAGTGTGGTGGATTGAAGATTGGTTTTTTCATCTAAGGTTGGAGACCTAAACTATATTGTACTTGATTTATTGAAAAGAGGAGGATTGAAGTCCTCGTTGTTCCCGATTCATAATTTTTTTATTCTTATTTTTCATTTTGTGTTGTAATTATAGGTTATATAACTGGTAAAAATAAGACTTGAAAAGAAATAATGATTCTTCCCCTTCTCAGAATTTCCAACAATTGGTATCAGAGCCAGTACCTTCACTCAAATCCTAATAGTTTGAAGGTAGATCCTTAGAACACAAATGGAAAATCCATAGAAGAAAGCCTGCAGTCCTTATAAATATGTCTCTTCTTCAACCATCAAAACTGAGGATATTAAAATTGGGAAAGCTCCATTTTTCAATGAAAACTTTGAAATATGAAATCAAAGAATGAAGGATTTCTTAATGTCTCAAGGTTTTGATTTTTGGGAATCAGTGATTGTTGAAACTACCATTGAAGAAGAATCCAAGGAATATAATGAAATATCAATAAAAGACATATTGTGTGGGTTTCCATATCCTGTAAAGGCCAAAGTGGATAAATGTTCATCAATAAAATTTATGTGGGACAAACTTCAAGATCTTCACTCAAAAGGAGTTTTGATCATGACCTGTAATCAAGAAGATAATGAAAAATAAGAAGCAAATATAGAACCCATAAAATAAGACAAAACCAAGAGTGAAGACATCAAGACCAAGGAAGACCTACAATATGAAGAAATTAAAGACGATGTCAAAGAAGATCTCAAGGAAAAATGTGTAGCTTCCCTAGAAGAGAATAACACTTTCAATAAGGAAAATGACTTTGAAATCATATACTAAAAATGGAAGCTAAATGTTTTTGCAGATGCAATCACAAGAAAGGATGAAGAGGTGGAAGCATTGCTTTGTGCCATTTCTATTATCCAACCAAATTGGATCGCTGAAGCAAGGGATGAATGGAATAAGGACAAAGAAGTGTGGACATCTCATACATTTAGTTGGAAAAAGGATCCCTTATGGTACAAATATTTCTTATATATTTGTAAGAATTCCCAAATAAAACAAAAAATTCTTTTGGAATTGCACGCATCTCCCTTAGGAGGACACTCAAGATTTTCAAAAACATACCACAAGGTGAAGAAATATTTTTTTTGGTATGTCCTTAAATTTGATATTCAAAATTTTTTTGCGGAATGTTTGGTTTTCTAGCAAAATAGTGTTGAGAAAATTAAGACCCCGAGGATTCTAAATCCTTTATCCATTCCAAGTCAACGTTCGGAGGTTATTTCACTGTATTTTATCACATTTTTACCTAAGTTGAAAGGAAAGAGTGTCATCATGGCGGTAGTTTATAGACTTACCAAGTGTGCACACTTTTGTGCATTATATCATCCATATAAAGAAAGTACAATTTCTACTGCATTTATGGAAACCCAAATATTATTGTAAGCGACAGAGATCTTATTTTTAATGGATTTTTTTGGATGAAATTATTTTCTTGTTTGGGTACTAACCTAGCTCATAGCTCATCTTATAATCCTCAATCCGATGGGAAAACTGAAATAGTGAACAAATGTTTGGAAGGATATAATTGTTTTTTAGTATTTGATAAAAAAACACAATGGGTCAAGTGATTACCACTACCTGAATGGTGGTATAACCCTTCCTTCCATATTGCAAGAAAAATTACCCCATTTATGGCACTTTATGGATATCATCGACCATCCATCACATCATCCTTAAGAGAAAACTATAAGGTGTAGGGAGTGGAATATCACATTAGGCATCAACAACAATTTCTCCAACTCTTAAAGGATAACCTAAATCTAGCACAAAATCAAATGAAAAAATAGGTAGACCAACATCACAGTGAGAGAATTTTTGATGTAGGAGACTAGGTATTTTTATGGTTACAACCATACAAAAAAATATCCCTCAAGCAAGCTAAGAAGGATAATAAATTATCGCCAAAGTACTATGGTCGTTAATAGGTGTTGCAAAATACTGGTACTATGGCATACAAGTTGGAGCTTCATGCTTCTTCTTGAGTACATCGAGTTTTCCATGGTTCATGCTTAAAGAAGGTTATAGGTGACAAACTTCCAGTTCAAACAATATTTCTAGAACTTGACAAGGAAGGAAAATTCATATTGGAACCTGAAATAGTCATGGAAAGAAGAAATCAAGAGTTACGAAATCTATTAATTTCATAGTATCTCATAAAGTGGAAGAACTTACCGACTGAAGGTTCAACATGGGAGGATGAGAATTTTATACAAAAGCATCCAGAGCTACTCAAGCATTGAGGACAACACTTTTTTTAAGGTGAGGGGCATGTTAGGTCCCTATATTACTAGTGTAGTCCTTCATTGTTGTTAGTGTACGCCCCTTATTGTTATTTTTGTACCCCTATAATACCCATATTGTTATTATTGTGCCCTTACATTATTATTGTTAGGCTGGCTAGGATTATATTCTAACACCATGGACTCCTATATACAGAAAGGAGGTTTTATCATTTTTATCATGCAATAATTGCTCATTTATGTAATGTAAAGGAGGTTTCCCCTTGAAGTGGCTTATTTATAAGGCATTGATCTCTCTTTTCTTCTATTTTGGAGTTGGTTTCATAACATATAATATTTGAAAAGGCTCCTTACCAGCCTATAGGTGAAATATTCTCCTCTGACTCAACTTTTGAAATAATCTGTTGTATAAAAGTTGCTTAATTATTCTTCTTTCTACCTCCTTCATTTCCACTTACATGGTTAGTCTATTTGGGGGAACCATAATTTTCTTCTTGACTAATCATGCAATGCAATCATATGTGTCTTGATTCCTACAAATTCAGTCTGACTTTAGTATGTTGAAGAGATTCACAGGTTGTTACCTCTCATCTCACTTCTCGAAGTATTGAGAATTAGGAGCACGTATATCATACTTCAATGAGTACATGAAGATAAACTTGTCACAAATAAGGAAATTTAATATCCTTTCCTAAAAACGATGCCAAAATGTTGGGGATAACAAATTTTCTTTTAATTCAGAGAAACAAATTTAAGTCTCACATCAATTGTCAAATTGGGTAAGATTTTGTTATTTCAAGGTTATCACATAGATTATATGCAAGGAAAAATGATGAATAATGCTAACTTGAATCTAAAACACAATTGTTCTAATTATAACACCCTCAAAAAATCCAATATTTTAGTTGTTAAACTCTGACATCTTGCTCACTCCTTCAGAAAATAGACACAAAATGCAGAATAAATCACTTTATCACACAACCACTCTTATTTAGAAAGGAACAACACTTCTAGAAACCATTTTCTGAAGAAAATTCTGAAACACGCATTCAAATAAAATAAGGACACCATAAAACAATAACAATTAATCAAATAAGTGTCACACTAACAAAGGGACCTATCAACGACATCTTGTTAGAGAATACAAGGGTTAAAATTCTGAAACGATTATAAGCATGGAAAATATTACTAGTAATAATATCAAGAACCATACATAAAATATAAATGATATTAAATAAATCAATTTGAAATGCTACCTTCCTAACCAGTGATCCTTGTTAAGAAGGACTAACCTTCCTTCCTACCAGGGGCTCGTATAGTAGACAACACACAATATAGTGAGAAAAACAGTATGGCTCCAAGAATGATTTAGATCTTCATTAATGAGACACACATGATAATAATTTTGGTGTTCCTTATATATATATATATATATATGTATGTATGTATCTATTCATGGGTAGAGAGCCACCTTTTTATAATTACAAACTACAAAAATAAGATCATCATGATAATCTCTCAATTCTCATGTGATCTAAATCAAGAATACATATTAACAGTTTCATAACAATTTCCATAATTGGGACAAACATGTTACAAATTTTCCATATTAAAATGATTTATCTATAAAAAATCCTAACTACTTTATTTGCAATTTCCATGAATATATCCTTTGGTAGTTGAACTCACTTGGCCCAAATCCTTTCCCAGATTAGTCTTCACAACTACTTAAAGGAGCCGAGCACATCCAAAATATGTCTCACTCATATCAACAACATTAGGTGTGTCCTTGTCCCTTCCTTGGGAAGTAAAAACTAGAAAATTTAATCCTATAACAACATCTCAACATACCATATAACTTGAAATAACCCATTATTAGTTTTATGACAAAACTAGCCTAAAGTGGCAATTCTCACGCCAAATTACAAGCATAATTGAATGATAAGGATGACACATAAAATAAATATATTTAGGATAATAATGGTTGTTACAGTGATAAACTATGGCCTTGAGAGTAAAAAATGGTAGAGATAAGATACGAAACTGATTGCAAGGGAATTCCAATTCCCCATCCCAAAATATCCTATTCAACCTATTACCTAATTTGATGCCCTCTCCTCCCCACCTCCCATTTGGAACTGCTACAAATTTCCATAAACATCAATATGTTTTCAATATATTAAAAATTCCTCTTACCATATATATTTAGAAATTTATGAATTTCATTTTTTAGAATATCAAACCCCCAAATATGAATTCATATGTAATAATATAGCTAAATACTTTAAACCTCCCATGGTTATTTCATAGGCCTTAAACCATTTGGAATATTTGGTCATAGAGGATTATGTAACACCTCCAGTTTTAACAAAAAAATATATATTTTTTTTTCTCTAACTTTCCCGATATATAATAGCTTTCTCTCTTTCTTCACCTAATCATTTGAATAAGGAGTTCAGCCTTTTAACTTTCCTTTCCTCTTGATGGAGTTTCCTCTAGCATCACTATTTCCTAAACAAGAGAACATTCCACATGTGTTTCCTTCAACCAAATATATAAATATATACCTAACCTCCATACCTCCTTACATCATCATGGAAGGTATAATAATTTTTTTTTTTTTTAGACTTATTAAATAATAGACTACAAGTACGTACATGTTTTTCAATTAATCTCTCCACACATTTACATATATATTCAGTCTATATATTTTGGAAGCTCCTATAGACTACACACATATATTTAAGGATCCACTTATGTATATAGAGATGACATACCTCTCGTTCATATCCTTAATCCATATATATATATGTCATTATATATATATATATAGCACATATATATGTATTTAAACCTTTGTTAACCCCATATATATATGTACGTGTCATTAGATATATATCACATATATATATAGCTAACCTTTGTTAATAGGATTGAATCGATGCCACCATATATATATAATTATAATAAGCCCCCCCCCCCCCCTGGTTATTATGATTCAATCGTAGCACTGTTTCCACTTATGAATATAACAGCATTCGTGCCCGACCGATATAGTCTGGTTTCACTAAACACGTTTGACTATTACTATTATACAAAATATAGTGGATCATTATCATGGCGGCGTATGACAATGATTCCACGGTGACGAGACCTTTGGCGCACATAACAGAGTCTCGTCCCTTTGGTTGTGCCATGTCAACGTGGTTGGTTAGTAGTTCGATCATTCCGCGCGCGTCTTCAAACCTACTTATTCCGGAATATCCCTACTTCTATTCTTGAGATTCCGTTACGTTATTCCAGTTTATTTTTATATTTTTTTTTGGTTTCTAATCGCCGTGTTAATCCTCAGTTTATACTCATATGCACGTTACCTCCTGCAACGATCATTTCAGTGATGTGTTGGCTATTCTCATCTACGATTTAGCGTGGTTTCGACTTAATGTGTAATATTCAATACATTATTTGATGGTTTGTGGTGCAGGGACGGCGTCTCGAGCAGGTGTTGGAGTACTCGACGCCGCCATTTCTAGATTTATGTCCCCGCCAATACACGACATGCTGCGTTGTCGTTGGAGTCCTTCTTGGCCCTGTACCATGCGAGCAGATTACCGTAATGCAATACAAGGTTTGCAACTCATTTACTTCAGCAGGTACCTCGTTGTCGATGAGCTGAGTGATTTCCCAAATCGACTTTGGGATTCTCTGCTCATCTAGGGCAGTGCGATTAGGGTTTTTCATCCCCTTCCAATTTACCGTGGTGGTCTACATACACATCTCCCTTCGTGGTTTATGGTCTATTTATCTCGCTATGTTTTCAGTTGAGTCTCATTTCAGCCGGGACGACGGTGTTTTATTACCGACTCGTTCTCTGAGGGAACAAATCCTTCAATGGAGTCTGATACAGGTATCCATATAAAGGCGTAAGAGTTCATGTGTCGCATTCGGTCCACCTTTACATGCTGCACTTTGTTTTTTTTTCTATTTTTAATTTCTACTGTATATGAATCGTTCGGAAATTTCTTGTGCAGAGAGGGCAGACTTTCGAGCTTCGGGGCCGCACTCAGCCCGCATCGAATTGATTAAAACCCAACAAACGGGTTTCCTCCGATCGACTCACGACACCCTACTCTACTTGCTATCCTTTGTTTCCACGCCTGATCTCAGGTTTCGTATCTCTTCAGGGTGCGAAGGAGAGCCCTACTTTCGGCTTGCTCACAGGCTCGGCCATATTTTACACGCTTATTTTCTTAGTATCTGCTTTCCAAATCTTGGTTTATTCTAGATCAAATGCTCTCTATCAGAACTGATTTTCTTTGTTATAACGACATGTACAGGCTTGGTTCATCTAGCTATGACAGGAGAGCGTTATGGTCGTGGATCTTAACTGGTCGACTACTTTGCTGTAGATGACGCTCTTGCCTTTGCAACTTTGCCAGGGGGAGAGTCAAATTATTCCATCGGTAAATCCCTTCTCTTAACCCGAATCCACCTCAGTATTCCTGTTGTTTCTACAGGTTTGCAGTCTCATGCACCGCCACGAGCATGGCGGCCGCCGGGATACTTTGTCATCCCGTGCTCCCATGCCTTCCGGGCGTTTATGCGGCCAGGACTTTCTTGGCAGTGTTCCAAAATTTTAATTTACTACGCGTTGATTCTTATGTTGCCTGGTTATGTATGAGACCTCTCCTCGTTTAAATTGTAAAAGTGCAGATGATACGTAGTATCCATAGGATCGATATGATGAGTATAGCTAACAGAATTTCATGTGCCGGTTTAAAATTTTTTGTTAAGATGCACCCTTGTTTTTAAAATCGGTTCGTCCCACATATATTTTTTTTTGTTTAACCAAACCCTAACTGCCGCAGACGCTCTTCGAGGCACCATTCAAGGGCGTTGAGTTGGAGCACCCCCACTGTATAAACTCAATTATTTACATTATGGTTTCACCTCGTTGACCGGGTGTCATTTCACATCGGCCTATGGTACACGCTCATATATTTTCAACACCAAAATATTCTTATATAGTCGGTAGTTGCAGTAAGTCATGGGTTTATTACATGCTCTTACACTCTATTGGTAAGGTATAGGAATATATGTATACTGTTATATTTTGAGCGCGCGGCCTTTATATTTACTTATCTTTTAAGGAAGGCATATGTGTACTCAATAGAGCTTGCATAAAGGGCATTCCCTATAATTTAATCTCTGGTTATGATAAGTGTTTCAATGGTTAAAAGAGATCTAGAAATGCAATATTCACCCATATAAATGCTATAAAAATGCTATAGAGAAGAGTTAATTGTTTCTCTAGCAGTTTTTCGAACTTCATGTTATAATGCCTTTATTTTTTTTTATTTTTTTTTTTATACCATGTGACATTTAGTTCTGTTACAATATTCTCTAGCATGCATAGGAGCATATCATATTACATGGGTATATATATATATATATATATATATATATATATATAAGTATTCCATAGTCATTGAGTCTTATATTTTAATTGTAGAGTAAGTCTTGGACTATGATGCTTAGCTCAAGGGTTTGAAATAGATTTCAAAATATAATATGCAATATACATGCTATGACTGGTATAGCCTTCATATAGATTAGAGGTTCTTTTGGAAATAGGATGTGCCTTATACAAAATCTAACATATTTGATTTTCTTCTATGGTATCCTATAACTTCCAAATGTTGTAACTTTCAGATTATTCCATACGGCATATGAGCATAATTTCACCATTTTTACTATAAATAGCAGAGCAAGTTAAAATTCAATTTACCTTAGGGACTAGAAAATTTGTGATTTCAAGCTTAGGTAATACCCGGTTTAGAGTTTACGAAGGATCTCTGTTCAACGGACCCCTATTGGTCTACAACTAAATAAAGTACGGAAGGTGAATGCCGAGGATGAGATTACCATTAAGTGTAATGTGAATTTTCTAATTTTAAAAATTCGATTTTATGTGTAGCCAAATTCATCGTAATAAGACAAGATTTCAAAATTTGAACATACCCTGATCTGCAGGCAATAACCTCCCAACATGGAAGTCCTCTTTGTCTCCCGGGACTCACCCCGACGATCCTCTGGTACGGATCAACCCACAGTCGCCTGGGGCTTCCCGACAACTGGCTCATATTTCTGGCTGTGTTTCTAATTCTGCGTCCAGAATATCAGGATGCTTTCTTTCCTGTTTAGCCTAGGCTTCCCATTTTGGGACTCTTTAAAGCTGCTTTAAGCTTTTCCTCAGCTTTTCCAGCTTTTTCTCACCTCTTCCCAACTACTCCTCTTCGTTGGGGAAATTTAGATTCCTCCTCAAATCTAATTACTTTCTTTCAAGGATTTTTGAAAGATTTTTGGGGATTTGTTGCCTTATCCATCCTCATGGATTTGGCAAGTGATCTCTAATTCTCATCTTGGTCAAAATGCACAATCATTTTATTTATTTCCTCAAATAAAATATGTAATTACATTCACATCATACTTATCCCTTGGGGTCCACCCCCTTTAGGATTTAGGTTCAATGTCTAACTTTAAAAAAAAAAATCAACACACAAATTGGGGGTGTTACATATTCCCCCTATGAAAATAAACACCGTCCTCGGTGTTGTTATTCAACTACTAGAGTTCATTTAAACAAAAATGTATATTTCTCCATCATTTCAACTTCCCTTTCCCAGGTGGCTTCTTCAGCAGTAAAGTGCTTCCACTGCACTTTTACTCTGGCCACTATTCTGTTTCTCAATTCAATTTCTTCCCGCTCCAATATTTGAAGCGGTTCTGGCAGAAACTCCCCTTCTGGTTCCACCTGTACCACATTCCAATCAACTATGTGAGAAGCATCATGCACATATCTTTTTAATAATGAAACATGAAGTACATTATGCACTCTAACATGGGGTGGTAAGGCCAGCTTGTAAGCCACTGGTCCCACCCTTTCTAACACCTCAAAAGGTCCACAATATCTAGGTGCAAGTTTTGCACAACTTCCAGCGTAAAGTGTACTCTTTTTGGGTTTGATGTGTAAATACACATGATCCCCCACTTTGAATTCTCGGTGCACTCTTTTCTTATCAGCATAACTTTTCTGGCGATCTTGTGCTGTCTTGATATTTCTTTGTATTTGCTTGACAATTCTTTCCATTTCTTGTAGTGCATCTGGTCCCAACACCAGTTTATGCTCTGGTTGACTCCAACTCAAGGGAGTACGGCACTTTCTCCCATAGAGTGCCTCAAACGGACTCATCTTAATAGAGGATTGGTAGCTATTATTATAGGAAAACTCAGCTAGATGCAGATACTCTTCCCACTTTGATGGCCTATCCGTCACATACATCCTCAACATATCCTCCAGAATTTGATTCGTTCTTTCTGTTTGCCCATCAGTTTGAGGGTGGTAGGCAGTACTGAAATTCAGCTTAGTACCCATTCCTGCAAACAATCCTTTCCAAAACGCTGCTGTAAACTTAGCATCCCGATCTGAGACAATCACCTTGGGAACTCCATGAAGCCTTACTATCTCCTTTAGGAAAACATTTGCTACTTGAGCTGTTCCAAAGGTAGATTTTACTGGTATAAAGTGGGCAGCTTTGGTGATAGTGTCTACTACTACCATTACCGAATCATGTTGATATTTATTTTTGGGTAATCCTGTTATAAAATCCATGGAAACTGTGTCCCATTTCCACTCTGCAATCGGCAAAGGGTTTAAAAGCCCTGCTTGGTGTTGAGGCTCAACTTTGACTAACTGACATTCCATACACCTACTTAAATATTCTGCCACATCTCTCTTCATTCCTGGCCAGAATAACTTCTTCTTCAAGGCTGTTAACATCTTTTGGTATCCTGGATGTCTTGCATAGGGCTGTTTGTGATATTCATCTAGAATTTCTCTTTTCAATGACTCTATATTTGGAATATACAACCTGTTTTTGTAATAGAGAAGCCCTTTTTGGTTTTTAGTGAAATCAGTTTTATCCTTTTTCTGTAGTTGCACCAAGAGTGCTTCATAGTTGGGATCTTGATTTGCTGCTTTTCCCACCAATTCCTCTATCTCCATCTGGGCACTACTCCCAATGCTGTTTAAATGTTTCCAAGCATTTCTACTTAAGGCATCAGCAACTTTATTTTATTTTCCCTTGATATGTTTTATGTCCATATCAAATTCACTTAGAAAAGACAGCCATCTGGCTTGTCTTGCATTCAGGTCAGTTTGGGAAAAGAAATATTTAAGGCTAATATGATCGGTCATCAATGTGAACTTCTTCCCCAGCAGATAGTGCCTCCACATTTTTAAAGCATGAATAACAGCTGCAAATTCCAAATCATATGCACTATAATTCTGTTCATGTACTTTCAATTTCCTAGATTCATAGGCAATGACTGAATTTTCCTGTAACAGGACTCCTCCCAGCCCTTCTCTGCAAGCATCTGTACATACAACAAACTCTTTATCAGGATCAGCAATTTTTAATATAGGGGCTGAAATAAGTTTTTGTTTCAATTGTTCGAAACTGTTTTGACATTTTTCAGTCCACACAAACCTGACACCCTTTCTTTGCAATGAAGTGATGGGATGTGCTATGGCAGAAAATCTTTCCACAAATCTACGATAGTAGCCTGCTATCCCCATGAATGACCTTATTGCTGAAACATCAGTTGGGACTGGCCACTCTTTAATGGCTTTTATCTTTTCAGGGTCAACTGCCAACCCTTTTTCAGAAATAATATGACCCAGATATTGAATTTTATCTTTATAAAATTCACATTTGCTGAACTTGGCATATAGTTGGTTTTCTTTTAAAGTCTGCAACACTATTCTCAGATGTTCCTGATGTTCATCTTCATTTTCATAATAGACTAAGATATCATCTATGAACACAAGAAAAAATTTGTCCAAAAACTTGTTTAACACACTGTTCATCAAGCACATAAATGTGGCAGGGGCATTCGTCAAACCAAAAGGTAGGACTACAAATTC
Source organism: Pinus albicaulis (assembly GCA_034641835.2). Classification (NCBI taxonomy): domain Eukaryota; kingdom Viridiplantae; phylum Streptophyta; class Pinopsida; order Pinales; family Pinaceae; genus Pinus; species Pinus albicaulis. Next base: position 1,497,169,474 of record CM076581.1, read on the forward strand.
GTAGTGCCCATACCGGGTTCGGAAAGCTGTTTTGCTAATGTCTTCTTCTTTGATTCTGAGCTGGTGATACCCAGTCCTTAAGTCAATCTTTGAAAAGACTGAGGCCCCTCTCACTTCGTCAAACAGATCATCAATTCTAGGAAGTGGATATCTATTCTTAATGGTCAACTTGTTCAGTTGACGATAATCAATGCACATCCTAAAAGTTCCATCCTTATTTTTAACAAATAAAATAGGAGCTCCCCATGGAGACACACTTGGTCTTATGTAACCTTTATCCAATAATTCTTGCAGTTGCATCTTCAGCTCTATCAGTTCTGGCGGACTCATCCGATAGGGGGCTCGGGAAACAGGTGTGGTTCCCGGCACCAGATCTATAGAAAAGTCAATCTCTCTTTTGGGGGGAAGATGAGGGATTTCACAGGAAGAACTTCGCCATTCCGTGTTTAGTATGCTCGTTGCTCTCTCAGTTTGTTCCTTTCCTGTGCATTGTGACTCTTTTCTCGTATTTTCAATTGTGAGCTGATGTTTATATTCTTGAAATGGATTTTGGTTTCCCTTTTAGTGTAAAAGGTTTCCCTTCTTCATCCACACAATGCAGGGTTTTATCCCAGCAGTTCATCAGAGCTTTCTCCTTTTCCAGCCAATCCATTCCTATTAGCAGATCATAGGATCCTAATGGAAATATGTTCAAATTTACTTCTGTTGTAAAGCCATTTAATTGTATTGCTGTTTTAGGCAATTTATGTGTGACTTTTCTCTTAGTTCCAGTGGCCAGCTATACCAACCATGACTGCTGAAATTTTTGAGGTTTAATTTTACATTTTTCTACAATTCCAGGACTAATGTAACTTAAGGAAGCACCTGGATCAATCAAAACAGTAACAGGTAGGTCAGAAATCTTACCCTCCATTTCCACCATGGTTGCTTGATGTTCTGCTTGCCGATTTTCCAAGGCTGCACTGATAGTGGGTATATTTCTGGCGATGTCATTTACTATTGTTGCCTCTCGTTCTCTGCTGATCAGGTGTATATTTCGATGGGGACAGTCCCTCATCATATGGGGTTCTCCACAACCCCAACATTTCAAAGGTTCCTTCCTTCTGACTGTGCCTTCCTTTTTATTGTTCCCTTCCACTGGTTTTGAAGCCACTTGGGACTGAGCATTTTGACTTTCTTTTGGTTTATTGAATTTTTTCCGCTGATGGTCTCTACCAAAATTTCTTAGATATGCTGGTTTCGGTCTTTTACCTTTGAACTGACTCTTGTTCAGCCAACTTTTCCCTTGTTCAACTTTACCTTTAAACTGCTGATAGCACAACCTTGCTTTCCTAACAGCTTCATCCATGGTCTTTGGGTTGTCAAACTCAATTTTCTCCTTGTACACAGTAGGCAAACAATTTAAAAACCTTTGCACTTTCGCCTTTTATTCTCTAATGTAAGGGACATACCTCAGTAAATTAGCAAACTTAGTGACAAACTCATCAATAGTGAGCTGTCCTAGCCTAAGTTCATGGAATTCTTTCGCTTTATCATCATAATAACGTTCATTCAAATAACGACTTTTGAACTTAGTCTGAAAATCTTCCCAAGTAACTGTCTTTTCATCAATGGCATGCACCATTTTGTCTTCCCACCACAGTGTAGCCTTTCCTTGTAGCTGATACACAGCTAATCTGGCCTTCAGATTGCTCTCATATTCATATACTTGGAAATACTTGATCATGTTCAGCAACCAAGCTTCAGCATCCTCTTCCTTCTCCCCATCATACGAGGGAGGTTTGATCTTTCTAAATTCTCCCTGCAATTCTCTTTTCTGCTTATGTTGATTTCTAGCTGCATCCTCATCCTCGGACTCATCCATCTTTCTTTTTCTAGAACCTTCGCCTTCCTGGCTGTTCCAGAAAGTTAGCTCTCTGATGAGCTTTTCCTGCTCCTTACTGGCTGATGACAATATGTCATTTTGGCTTCTTAATTCAGCCAATTCTCGTTGCAGCCTGTGCAACATAGCCAGTACCGGGGCATTGGGATCTGGAGTAGCAAACTCATCACGCAGATCCACATAAATCCCTTCACCTTCAGCCATTTCAACTGTACACACTCACAACACAAATTAGCAAAAATTTTAAAATAAAATTTTCAACAAACAACCATATATGTTATAACAGTGAGCACAAAATGACAGCCCAATTTGTTGTAACTGCTGCTCCGATACCATTTGTCACACCTCCAGTAAGCAAATTTTTTTTTTTTTTTCTCTAACTTTCCCGATATATAATAGTTTTCTCTCTTTCTTCACCTAATTATTTGAATAAGGAGTTCAGCCTTTTAACTTTCATTTTCTCTTGATGGAGTTTCCTCTAGCATCACTATTTCCTAGAACAGAGAACATTCCACATGTGTTTCCTTCAACCAAATATATAAATATATACCTAACCTCCATACCTCCTTACATCATCATGGAAGGTATAATAATTTTTTTTCTAGACTTATTAAATAATAGACTACAAGCACGTACATGTTTTTCAATTAATCTCTCCACACATTTACATATATATTCAGCCTATATCTTTTGGAAGCTCCTATAGACTACACACATATATTTAGGGATCCACTTATATATATAGAGATGATACACCTCTCGTTCATATCCTTAATCCATATATATATATGTCATTATATATATATATATCACATATATATGTATTTAAACCTTTTTTAACCCCATATATATATGTACGTGTCATTATATATATATCACATATATATATAGCTAACCTTTGTTAATAGGATTGAATCGATGCCACCATATATATATTATTATAGTAAACCCCCCCCCCCCTGGTTATTATGATTCAATCGTAGCACTGTTTCCACTTATGAATATAACGACATTCGTGCCCGACCGGTATAGTCCGGTTTCACTAAACACGTTTGACTATTACTATTATACAAAATATAGTGGATCGTTATCATGGCTGCGTATGACAATGATTCCACGGCGACGAGACCTTTGGCGCACATAACAGAGTCTCATCCCTTTGGTTGCGCCACGTCAACGCGGTTGGTTAGTAGTTCGATCATTCCGCACGCGTCCTCAAGCTTACTTATTCCGGAATATCCCTACTTCTATTCTTGAGATACCGTTACGTTATTCCAGTTTATTTTTTTTATGGTTTCTAAATCACCGTGTTAATCCTCAGTTTATACTCATATGCACGTTACCTCCTGCAACGATCATTTCAGTGATGTGTTTGCTATTCTCATCTACGATTTAGCGTGGTTTCGACTTAACGTGTAATACTCAATACGTTATTTGATGGTTTGTGGTGCAGGGACGGCGTCTCAAGCAGGTGTTGGAGTACCCGACTCCGCCATTTACAGATTTATGACCCCGCCAATACACGACATGCTGCGTTGTCGTTGGACTCCTGCTTGGCCCTGTACCATGCGAGCAGATTACCGTAATGCAATACAGGGTTTGCAACTCATTTACTTCACCAGGTACCTCGCTGTCGATGAGCTGAGTGATTTCCCAAATCGACTTTGGGATTCTCTGCTCATCTAGGGCAGTGTAATTAGGGTTTTTCATCCCCTTCCAATTTACCGTGGCGGTCTACATACACATCTCGCTTCGCGGCTTATGGTCTATTTATCTCGCTATGTTTTCAGTTGAGTCTCATTTCAGCCGGGATGACGGTGTTTTATTACCGACTCGTTCCCTGAGGGAACAAATCTTTCAATGGAGTCTGATACAGGTATCCATATAAAGGCGTAAGAGTTCATGTGTCACATTCGGTCAACCTTTACATGCTACACTTCGTTTTTTTTTCTATTTTTAATTTCTACTGTATCTGAATCGTTGGGAAATTTCTTGTGCAGAGAGGGCAGACTTCGGAGCTTCGGGGCCGCACTCAGCCCGCATCGAATTGATTAAAACCCAACAAACGGGTTTCCTTCGATCGACTCGCCACACCCTACTCTACTTGCTATCCTTCGTTTCAACGCCTGATCTCAGGTTTCGTATCTCTTCAGGGTTCGAAGGAGAGCCCTACTTTCGGCTTGCTCACAGGCTCGGTCATATTTTACACGCTTATTTTCTTGGTATCTGCTTTCCAGATCTTGGTTTATTCTAGATCAAATGCTCTCTGTCAGAACTGATTTTCTTTGTTATAACGACATGTACAGGCTTGGTTCATCTAGCTACGACAGGAGAGCGTTATGGTCGTGGATCTTAACTGGTCGACTATTTTGCTGTAGATGACGCTCTTGCCTCTGCAACTTTGCCAGGGGGAGAGTCAAATTATTCCATCGGTAAATCCCTTCTCTTAACCCGAATCCGCCTCAGTATTCCTATTGTTTCTAAAGGTTTGCAGTCTCATGCACCGCAACGAGCATGGCGGCCGCCGGGATACTCTGTCATCCCGTGCTCCCATGCCTTCTGGGCGTTTATGCGGCCAGGACTTTCTTTGCGGTGTTCCAAAGTTTTAATTTACTACGCTTTAATTCTTATGTTGCCTGGTTATGTACGAGACCTCTCCTCGTTTAAATTGTAAAAGTGCAGAGGATAAGTAGTATCCATAGGATCGATATGATGAGTATAGCTAACAGAAATTCATGTGCCGGTTTAAAATTTTATGTTAAGATGCACCCTTGTTTTTAAAATCGGTTCATCCCACATATATTTTTTTTTTTTTTTTGTTTTAACGAAACCCTAGCACATGGCTGTGTTCTCATTCGAGGTGTTGAGTTAGACACCCCCACTTGTATAAACTCAGTATTTTGTTTATAGTTCCTTTCGTTAATAGTTGTATTCCACTTTAAGCCTATGGTACACGCTCATATATTTCCAACACCAAAATATTCTTATACCATTATTTGATGCAATTCTTAGGTAAGTCATGGGTTTAATGCATGATCTTACTCTGTTAGTAAAGTATAGAATATGTACTTGTCTGTATAAATTTAGTATGGCTACATATTTACTTATAAGTGAAACATATGTGTACTAATGATAAAGACATTATTCTCTAATTTAATCTCTTGTGGTTATGATAAGTGTTTCAATGGTTAAAAAGATCTAGAGAATACAATATTCACCCATATAAATGCTATAAAAATCCTATAGAGCAGAGTTAATTGTTTCTCTAGCAGTTTTTCGAGCTTCGTGTTATAATGCCTTTTTTTTTTTTTTCATTTATACCATGTGACATTTAGTTCTGTTACAATATTCTCTAGCATGAATAGGAGCATATAATATTACATGGGTATATATATATATATATATATATAGATATATAAGTATTCTATAGTCATTGAGTCTTATATTTTAATTGTAGATTAAGTCTTGGACTATGATGATTAGCTCAAGGGTTTGAAATAGATTTCAAAATATAATATGCAATATACATGCTATGAATGGTATAGCCTTCATATAGATTAGAGGTTCTTTTGGAAATAGGATGTGCCTTATACAAAATCTAACATATTTGATTTTCTTTTATGGTATCCTATAACTTCAGATCTGCTAACACAGTTATTCCATCTGGCATATGAGCATAAAATTTCACCATTTTACATAAATATGGAGCAAGTTAATATTCAATTTTTGTGGGGACTAAGTACCTTCAGATTTAAACCGTGTCTGGTTTAGAGTTTCTGAAGGATTCTATTCCATGGAATACTAGTCTACAACTAAACAAAATTTGGAAGGTGAATGCCTAAGGATAGATTGCGTTAAATGTAGTACCAAATTTTCTCATTTTAATAAAATTCGATTTTATATGTAGCCAATTAATACTGTAATAAGACAAAATAACAAGAATTTCAGAACATACCACAATCTTCAAAATGACCAACCTCCCAACCTTAGAGTCCTCTTTGTCTCCCAGGACTCACCCCCGAGCAGAGATCACCTCCTAGCACAGATCAACCCCTGATCTGCCTAGGAGCAGCTTATTTAAGCTCATATTTCCCCAAAGCATGTTTCTAATTCTGCGTCCAGAATAGCATAGCCGGGGATGCTTTCTTTCTGTTTAGCCTAAACTACATTTTGGGACTCTTTAAAGCTGCTGGCTTTATCAGCTTTCTCGGCTGCTCACCTCTTCCCAACTACTCCTCTTCATTGGGGAAATTTAGATTCCTCCTCAAATCTAATTACTTTCTTTCAAGGATTTTTGAAAGATTTTTGGGGATTTGTTGCCTTATCCATCCTCATGGATTTGGCAAGTGATCTCTAATTCTCATCTTGGTAAAAATGCACAATCATTTTATTTATTTCCTCAAATAAAATATGTAATTACATTCACATCATACTTATCCCTTGGGGGTCCACCCCCTTTAGGATTTAAGTTCAATGTCTAACTTTTAAAAAAAACTTCAACACACAAATTGGGGGTGTTACAGATTATGTGAACTTCGTCCACATATTTATTGCTCTAACTAATAACTGATTATATTTATGCATTTATATTTTGGTTTTGGTCCATTTTCCATTATTAAGTACTAGGAACTATTAGACATATTTTTTTGGTGGTGTTAGGTTACACATAAAAATTGTTTAGTCTTGCACATAGGGAAGGTACAAAATTATATCTTATCAAACCATGTAAAAAAACTTTTTCCTCTCGAACCCATGTAGAATCTTCTAGACTTGTTTTATCCAATTAATTGCAAATTCTTCCTTATATTCTTTGCATGGATTTGATCCTTCGATCTCTAATATGTTTTTTTTTTCCAATGCTTTCTAGACATCTAAAAAATTACATTTTAAATATATATCTAATTCATTTTGAAATTTAGTATGGTATCATTGTCTATGATTTTATTAAGTACTCAACATGTTCATTTTTTATTATTCTTTAGATTGTCATAGATTAATATTTTTTCTAATCTCTTTCATTGTCATCTTTGAGAACCATATCACCTTGAACAAACATTTTTCCTTTTACTTTCTCCTGATTTCATTATTGATATATCATATAATTTTTTTGATGTTGTCAATTAACGTGTTAAATAAAATTCTTCATATCTTTCACAAATCATCCAACATATGTGTTATTATCCCCAATAGGTAAATGAAGTAGATTTGTTACCTCACTAGACATCCTACCTTAAAAATTTTAAAGGATGTTTTATTTATTGATCTGTTCGCATGTTATAAGTAAAGCGTTCATGTGCTAGTATTGTTTCCCAATTATTTCACTTTTTTCCAACAGGACACGTTACTAAGTTATAAAAAATCGTATTGATGACCCTTGTTTTATGAATTTTTTTTGGATGGGACATAAAATTGAAATGTAATCTTATTCCCAACCTTTTGAACAAGGTTCTAAAAAATGGCCAGTGAATCGATAGGTAAATTGTATAACCCTACACTTTCTTTTAAAATAAAAATTCCATGTTTGTAGAATCACAACTTTATTTACATGAAGTATAGCTGCCATATTTAAAATTAGGGTGACAACAACAAATATGGAATCATTGCCTTTCTAGGATTTGGGTAGTCCCAAAAATAATTCATACTAATATCGTTACTTCATTCATTTGGTACATTTCTATTTTGTACAAGCATTTTCTTTTACTTATTCAATTCCCATTATGGAAAAGTCTACAATATTTAACTCACTTTCACATAATTTCCACATGAAATCCTAACCAATATTTATTTCTTATACCAAGACCCTTGTCTTATCAAACACAAAGTGTTTTGATAAACCCCCTTTATGCATCTCTCTAAATATATTTTCCGTCATTGATCCTTGATGGATATACATCTCATTATTTTTAAACAAATATATTTCTTAAATGAAGTACTTATATATGACTTTTATGGCATGATTTATCACTTATGTTCTAAGATGTAATTTTTGGCAATGAAATCATAACCCTTTCCCTTTAGTAGACTCTCCTTCCCCAAAAAGTTCTCAAAAAAACATTTTTTGAGTATCTATATGCTCTTTTTAATTTCCCTTAAACTTTACATACAAAAATAACATACAAAGCCCCTTTATAAGTGATCCTCTAAAACCACCCCATCTATGCCTAAAATGAATATAAAAATTGAAATTTTTATATTTTATCATAATTGGGGTGAGGTTTGTAGGTTGGTCCAAAACCCACTTGGTATATATTTATTACCTCGACAATTCCAACCACTTATTGGGACTATAAATTGATAACTTGTGAAACATAGCACTAGTATTTTTTCTCCCTATTATGAGTCTACTTCCCCAATATTTTAAGCTCTTCCCTAGGAAACCCTTGTTTCATGGTCTTCCATCTATATCAATAATCTATTATTGAGCCTCCCTTATCTCATGTAATGTTTTGGAGTATAATATTGTAAGAAAGGACCTTTTCTGACTCAATAAGGATGAATCTAATGGTTCAATCTGGTTCTTGTGTCAAGTATCGGGTGACTATAATTGAATATATTATTTCTCTTTAAATCAATAAGAAACTCATCTTTCCTTTCTCAATTTTTATGTTTGCATGATGTGTTTTGTATTCATATATCTGAAATTGATTTTAACTAACATTTCCTATTCAAGTTTACTTTGATATTTTTGTTTTGTACTTTTTCTTGTTGTGTTCTCTACCATCCCAATGAATTTGAGGAGCAAGAGACAAATATTGGAGAATGAGACATATTCCAAATAAATAATATCTTAGCATGTTATCTGACTATTAAATGGTAGTTCATTGCAATTTCCTTAGTAATTGGGATGTGAATTTTCTTTTCTTTCATTGGATCCGCTAGGGTCTTAACCCTAGCAGTAGGGAACAATTTTGTATAATAGAACTAGTAACACCAATCGGGAGACAATTATTTTAATTTCTCTCTTGCATTAGTCGGTTCAAGTTATATTTATCTTCCTTTTATTATTTTTCCTTTTAAATTCCCTTTCAACTTGTTATGATAACCATCCTATTATTCCCAACCTTCCAAATGTGTCCCTATAATATCTTTTTGTAGAAAGTATTCCTGTTATAGATATTATATAACATATAAATGTCTATGCATGATCATTTAACTCAAAAATAAATGACTAAAAAACAAATTCTTATATTTTAGCTCTAAACCACGGGTTTCACAAAAACAGGTATTCATATTGTACTTAGTACTAGGAATTATGAATTTATTTTCAACTCCTACTAGCATAATTAGATTTTTGAGGGGTTTTTAATGTAATATTGCTAAGGCTCAAAACCAATTGCAGTTAGGGGGAGACACAATGCTAGGTCATTATATTACTAGTGTACTCCCATATTGTTGTTAGTGTATCTCCCTTATTATTATTTTTTTACCCCCTGTAACCCCCATATTTTTATTATTTTCCCTTACATTATTATTGTTAGGTCAGCTAGGATTAAATTGTGACCCCATTGACTCCTATATATAGAAAGGAGGTTTTGTCATTTGTACCATCCAATAATTGTTTATTTATGTAATGTAAAGGAGGTTTCCCCCTCGAAGAGACTCATTTCTAAGGTGTTGATGTCCCTTTTCTTCTATTTTTGGGCTTGGTTTCATAACATCTGGTACCCTTGCTTTGGATTATAGGGCTTCGCTCCTTCAAATAGGTCATCATGGAATTTTCACTATAAATTTTTTTTCTATGAGGTTTTATACACTAAACAAAAACCCATTTCGAAGAGATCCTCGGTAACTTCGTGTAAGAATTTCAGATCTTGGTTCACAATATTTTCAGAGATATGATCTGTGGAATTTTGAGTTTTTAGAGGCTCTCGAATTTCATCTCAAAGAGGTGACCTTGGGAAAATCTTCATAACTCTCTCTTTGAGCATCAGATTGGAATTCTGTAAAACAAAGCTGCAAGTACACGAACTTTAGTTTCCCTTGTACCAATTTCAGATCCAAAGAAGGAAACTCTGATATGTTGCACACCTTACAATTTCGCTCTATAAAATAGTCCATAATTAGGTCATTGCAAGAGATTGGGCATAACTTTTTCTTGAAGAATAAAAATCAAGTTAGTCTTGTGGCATTTGAAAGAAGATTCAGAAGGCTACTACAGGACCAAATTGCAGATATTGAAGATCTGAAATGACAAAGATAATTATGTTTCAATATCGAGATCCTCAAAAGAAAGAAAAAGGTGTGTAATTTTTTTCAAATTGCATAAGTCTTATTTTAAAAATTCTTTTGAGGTGATTCCAAGGGAATATTGAAGCATAGATATTAATACTGGGTCCTAAAATGCCCCCTAAAATGAATTCAACACCCATTCAGCCCTTAGAATACTCTACTATGACTCATGAAGAGGAAGAAGTGCAACACGATATATCAAAATTACAAGAGAAAGTGCACCAAATTTCTCTCTCGCAAAGAGCAAAAAAAAAAAAATGAAATGGAATTTTTGAAGAAAGGTGTGGAAGCTAAGATGGATGGTTTGAAGAAAGGAATGGAAGCTAATATGGATGGTTTGAAGAATGGCATGGAAGACATGGAAGAAAAAATTTAAGAAATGAAGAAATATATAAAAGCATACATGGAAGGTTTGAAGGAAGGTTTGAAAATTTTGATACAAGAAATGATTCCCAATGGAGAAAGGATAACAGAGGTAACTCATGATGAGAACAAAATAAATTATAATCATGATTTCATAAACTCTAATCTTGGCTTGAAGACCCACCATATTCGAAATATAGATATGACAAATTTTTATGGCAAGGATCTCGTAACATGTATACTATAGAAGGAGAAATATTTTGATCTCAATAATGTGCAAAACACACGAAAGCTATGCCTTGCAACTTTATATTTAGAAAAGGGTAAATTTGTATGGTATCGATGGATTTTCTCCCGTACAAAAGGAATGGAAGCTAAGATGTATGGTTTGAAGAATGTTAGGTCCCTATATTACTAGTATAGTCCCTCATTGTTGTTAGTGTAACACCCTTATCATTATTGTTGTACCCCTATAACCCCCATATTGTTATTATTGTGCCCTTAAATTATTATTGTTAGGTCGGCTAGGATTAGATTGTGGCCCCATGAACTCCTATATATAGAAAGGAGGTTTTTTTCATTTGTATCATCCAAGAATTGTTCATTCATGTAATGTATTGAAGGTTGCCCCCTCGAAGTGGCTTATTTATAATACACTGATATCTCTTTTCTTGTCTTTTTGGAGCTGGTTTCACAACATTTGGTATCATAGGTTTGGATTCTACAGTTTCGCTGCTCCAAACAGGTCATCATGGAATTTTCACTATACCTTTATTTCTACGAAGGATCAGAAGCTAAAATTTTTAGAAGGCGAAGCCAAAATCTAAAGGAAGATCGTCGCAAAATTTCAGATCTTGGTTCGCAATATTTTCAGAGATATGATCTGTCCAAGTTAGTGATTGTTGAAGGCTCCTAAATTTAATCCAAACAGGTTGTCATGGAATTTTTTCCATAACATTTTTTCTATGAAGGTTCAGAAGCTGAAATTTTTAGAGCGCGTAGCTGAAATCATGAGGAACCTTGTCCCAAAATTATAGTGTTTGGTGCACAAAATTTTTGGAGATATGATCTCTGGAAGTTAGGGATTTTTCGGGCTTTCGAATTTCATCTCAAAGAGCTGGTCGTGGGAAAATCTTCATAACTCTCTTTCTGAGCATTGGATTGGAATTCTTGAAGAATCCAAATCAGGTCAGACCTGTGGAATTCGAAAGAATATTTAGAGGGCTACCTCAGAGCCAAATTTTAGATATGGAAGGTCCAAGATCACAAAGGTAATTCAGTTTCAATATCGAGCTCCTCAAAAGCAAGAAAAAGGTGTGTATTTGTTTCTAAATTTCATAAGTTTTGTGTGAAAAAGTCATTTTGAAGTGATGCCAAGGGCCTATTGAGCATATATTTTAGTGTTGGGTTCTGAAATGCCTCCTAAAAATAATTCAACAACCATTAAGCCCTTAAAATACCCTAATATGACTCATGAAGATGAATAATTGCAACATGATATATCAAAATTACAAGAGCAAGTTCACCAAATTTCACTCTCTCAATGAGCATCAAAAAATGAAATGTAAGTTTTGAAGAGAAGTGTTAAAGTGAAGATGGATGGTTTGAAGAAAGGCATGGAAACTAATATTTATGTCATCGAAGCTAAGGTGGAGGAAATGGAAGAAAAAATGAAAGACAACATGGAAAACATGAAGAATTATCTAAAATCAGACATCGAAGGTTTGACAGAGTTGATACAAGAAATGATTCCTAATGGTGAAAAGATAGTAGAGGAAACTCATAATGAGAACAAAATAAATTTTAATCGTGATTTCATAAACTCTAATGTTGGATTGAAGAACCATCATATTCTAAATATGGATATGAGGAAGTGTGGTGGCAAGGATCCTGTAACATGGATACTACAAATGGAGCAATATTTTGATCTCAATAATGTGCAAAACACACAAAAGGTACGCATTGCAACTTTACATTTAGAACAAAATACATTTTTATGGTACCGATCGCTTTGCTCCCGTAAAAAAAGTGTCACTTGGTCAATTTTTATGGAAGAAATGATAGCACATTGTGAGGATACAAAGAGCAACACCTTCTTTAGCCAATTGATAAATCTAAAACAAAATATTTTAGTGGCGGAGCACATTGAGGACTTCCAAAAATTGAATATAAGGGTAACTGATATTCTAGAGGAACACAGGATTGATGTCTTCATAGGGACTTTAAAGGATAATATCCAACATGAAGTTCGCTTTTGGGAACCTGATTCATTGGAGAAGGAACTCAGGTTGGCAAGAAAAATCGTGTGTAAAATTATGGTGACAAGGAAGCCTACCACTCACATCTATAAAGATGGAAGTGTTGCTACTCCTAGACTTCCACAACCTACAAAGTTGACACCAGAAAAATTGGAAGAAAAAAGAGCAAAAGGGCTTTGCTACATTTGTGATAGAAAATACACTGAAGGTCATAAGTGCACTGAGAATAAATTATTTTACATAGATTGTGAAGAGGAGGAATAAAATGAAGAAGAAACTTCAAAAGTAGAGGATATACGCCAAGAAGAAACCCTAGAAGAACAAGAAATGAGTCTGACCATATCATGTAATTCATTGGTAGGAATTACTACTCCCCAAAGTCTCAAGATAGAAGGACATATGAAGAAGAAAAAGGTAATAGTGTTGATTTATTCGGATAGTACCCATAATTTTATTCATTGTAAGGTAGCCAAGGAATTGAATTGTTTCCTATACCCAGCACTAGAATGTCAAGTGATGGTTGCAAAAGGAGGAACTATAAATTGCTTTGGAAAATGTCATAATATCAAGCTATCCATGTTGGAATATGTATTGAATAGTTGAATGCTTTCCATCCCAATGGGAGGTGTTGATGTTGTACTAGGAGTACAGTGGTTACAGTCTTTGGGGACGGTAGCTTTTAATTTTCAAGAAATTTTCTTGAATTTTTTTTCGGAAGGAAAGGAAATTGAATTACGGGGTACTGCAAGGAAGCCAGGAAAGATAATAAGCTCTAATGTCATGATAAATCTTCTGAAGAAAGAGAAAATCTGAGTAATTTCACAATTATGCTCAATATAAGTTCCAACATAAAAATCATCTATTTCTTGAGATATCCAAAAAGTCTTGGACAAACATTCCAAGGTGTTTGATACTCCCAAAGTATTCCCACCTATTCATGATCATGATCATGCTATTCATCTCACTCTAGGAAGTGTTCCTCCAAACATTAGGCCTTACAAATATCCTTATGTCCAAAAGAGCGAAATTGAACGTATGATTGCAGAAATGTTAGAGGCTCATATAAGTCAACGTAGTCAAAGTTTTTTCTCTACTCTAGTAGTATTGGTGCAAAAGAAAGATGGATGATGGCACATGTGTCCCGATTATAGGGAGCCCAATAAGCCCACTATTAAAGATAAATCTCCCATTCCTGTGATTGATGAATTATTGGATGGGTTACATGGAGCAATTTATTTTACCAAGTTGGATCTTCATTCAGGATATCATCAAATTAGAATGAAGACTGAAGATATTTCGGAAAAAAAAATTCGAACTCATGAGGGTCATTATGAATTTTTGGTCATGCCTTCTAACCTTACCAATGGACCTTCAACATTTCAAGGGTTGATGAATTCCATTTTCAAACCATTCCTTAGAAAATTTGTTCTAGTATTTTTTGATGATATACTAATCTACAACAGGTCTTGGAAGGATCATGTTCAACATGTTGACAGGGTGCTCAAACTATTGGAGGAGAAACAATTATATGCAAAAACATCCAAATATTTCTTTGGAGTACTAGAGGTGGAATATCTAGGTCATATTGTATCTCACGAGGGTGTTAAGGTGGACCCTAACAAAATTAAATCCATTAAGGAATGGAAATTCCCCACAACCATAAAGCAGTTATGTGGATTTCTAGGGTTAAGAAGGTATTATCGCAAGTTTGTTAAGAATTAAGGGAGAATACCAACAACTCTAACAACATTATTGAAGAAATATGCATTTTAATGGACTCCTGAAGCAGCTAAGGCCTTTGAACATCTTAAAGAGGCAATGTGCGTAGAACCAGTCTTAGCTATGCTAGACTTCACAAAAACCTTTATTGTTGAATGTGATGCGTCAGGAAATGGAAATGGTGTTGTTTTAACACAAGAAGAAAGACCCATTTCTTTTGAGAGTCATTTAATCAAAGGAAAGTATTTATAAAATACTATTTATGAGAAGGAAATGTTGGCAATACTGCATGCACTAAAGAAATGGAGACCTTACCTAATGGGAAGGCACTTCAAGGTAAAAACTGATCATGATAGTCTTAAACACGTTTTGGAAGAAAGACTCTCTTTATAAGAGCAGAAAAAATGGGTCACAAGGGTGTTGGATTATGAATTTGAAATCATATACAAAAAAGGGAAGCTAAATGTTGTTGCAGATTCACTGTCAAGAAAGGATGAAGAGGTGGAAGCATTGCTTTGTGCCATTTCAATTATCCAACTAGATTGGATAACCGACGCAAGGGATGAAAGGAAGAAGGATGAAGAAGTGTGGAATCCCATTCAAAATTTGCATCAAGATCCCAGTACATATGATACATTTAGTTGGAAAAATTATTCGTTATGGTACAAAGATCACTTATATATTTTCATAATTGAATGATAAGGATGACACATAAAATAAATATATTTAGGATAATAATTGTTGTTATGGTGATAAAATATGGTCTTGAGAGTAAAAAATGGTAGAGATTATGAAACTGATTTCAAGAGAATTCCAATTCATCATCCCAAAATATCCTATTCAACCTAGTACTTAATTTGAAGCCCTATCCTCTCCACCTCCCATTTGGCACTGCTACAAATTTCCATAAACATCAATATGTTTTCAATATATTAAAAATTCCTCTTACCATATATATTTAGAAATTTATGACTTTCATTTTTTAGAATTTCAAACCCCCCAATATGAATTCATATGTAATAATATATCTAAATACTTTAAACCTCCCATGGGTATTCCATAGCCCTTAAACCATTTGGAAATTTTGGTCATAGATGATTATGTGAACTTCGTCCACATATTTATTACTCTAACTAATAATTGATTATATTTATGCATTTATATTTGGGTTTTGGTCCATTTTCCATTTGTTAAGTACTAGAAATATCAGACATATTTTTTTGGTGATGATAGGTTACACATAAAAATTGTTTAGTCTTGCACATAAGGAAGGTACAAAATTATATCTTATCCAACCATGTAGACCAATTTTTTCCTCTCGAACCCATGTATAGTCTTCTAGACTTGTTTTATCCAATTAATCGCAAATTATTCCTTATATTCTTTGTATGGATTTGACCGTTCGATCTCTAATATGTTTTTTTTTTTTGCATCCTTTATAGACATCTAAAACATTACATGTTGAATATATATCTAATTCATTTTGAAATTCAATATGGTATCATTGTCTATGATTTTATTAAGTAATGAACATGTTCATTTTTTCTTGTTCTTTATAATGTCATAGATTAATCTTTTTTCTAATCTCTTTCATCACCATCTTTGAGAACCATATCACCTTGAACAAACATTTTTCCTTTTACTTTCTCCTAATTTCATTATTTATATATAATATATTTTTTTGAATGTTGTCAATTAGCAAGTTAAATGAAATTATTCATATATTTCACAAATCATCCAACATATGTGTTATTATCCCCTGTAGGTAAATGAAGTACATTTGTTACCCCACTAGAAATATTACCTTAAAAATTTTGAAGGATTTTTTATTTATTGATCTGCTCGCATGTTATAAGTTAACCATTGATGTGCTAATATTTTTTCCCAATTCTTTCATTTTTTCCAACAAGACACATTACTAAGTTATAAAAAATCGTATTGAAGACCCTTGTTCTATCATTGGTTTGTGGATGGGACAATAAATTGAAATGTAATATTATTCCCAACCTTTCCAACAAGCTCCTAAAAAATGGCCAGTGAATTTACTACTCATATATGAAGTTATATCGATAGGTAAATTATACAACCCTACAGTTTCTTTTAAAATAAAAATTCCATGTTTGTAGAATCACAACTTTATTTACATGAAGTATAGGTGTCATATTTAAAATTAGGGTGACAACAAAAAATATGAATCATTACCTTTCTAGGATTTGAGTAGTTCTAAAAATAATTCATACTAATATCCTTACTTCATTCATTTGGTAAATGTTTGTCTCATACAAGAGTTTTATTTTACTTCTTCAATTCCCACTATGGAAAAGTCTACAATATTTAACTCATTTTATCGTAATTTCGACATGAAATCCTAGCCAATATTTATTTCTTGTACCAAGACCCTTGTCTTATCAAACCCAAAGTGTTTTAATAAACCCCCTTTGTGCATCTCTCTAATTATATTTTCCGTCATTGATCCTTGATGGATATACATCTCATTATTTTTAAACAAATATATTTCCTAAATGAAGTACTTATATATGATTTTTATGGCATGATTTATCACATATGTTCTAAGATGTAATTTTTGGCCATGAAACCATAACCCTTTCCCTTTAGTAGACTCTGTTTCCCCAAAAAGTTCTCAAAAAAACATTTTTTGAGTATTTATATGCTCTTTTTAATTTCCCTTAAACGTTACATACAAAAATAAAATACAAAGCCCCTTTATAAGTGATCCTCTAAAACCAACCCATGTATTCCTTAAAAATTAATAGAAAATTTTAAATTTTTATATTTTATCATAATTGGGGTCATGTTTATAGGTTGTTCCAAAACCTGCTTGGTATATATTTATTACCATGACAATTCCAACCACTTATTTGGACTATAAATTGATACCTTGTGAAACATAACACTAGTAGTTTTTCTCCCTATTATGAGTCTACTTCCACAATATTTTAAGCTCTTCCCTAGGAAACCATTGTTTCATGGTCTTCAATCTATATCCATAATCTATTATTTAGGCTCCTTATCTCATGTGATGTTTTGGAGTATAATATTGTAAGAGAGGACCTTTTCTGACTCAATAAAGGTGAATCTAATGGTTTAATTTGGTTCTTGCATCAAGTATCGAGTGATTGTAATCGATTATATTATTTCTCTTTAAACCAATAAGAAAACCATCTTTCCTTTCTCAATTTTTATGTTTACATGATGTGTTTTGTATTCATATATCTGAAATTGATTTTAACTAACATTTCATATTCAAGTTTACTTTGATATTTTTTTTTTGTACTTTGCCTTGTTGTGTTCTCTACCAACCCAATGAATATGAGAAGCAAGAGACAAAGATTGGAGAATAAGACATATTCCAAATAAATAATCTCTTACCATGTTATTTGACTATTATATGGTAGTTAATTGCAATTTCCTTATTAATTGGGCTGTGCATTTTCTTTTCTTTCATTATATCCGTCACAGTCTTAACCCTAGCAGTAGGGAATAACTTTGTATAATAGAACTAGTAACACCAATCGGGAGACAATTATTTTAATTTCTCTCTTGCATTGGTCATTTCAAGTTATATTTATCTTCATTTTCTTATTTTTCTTTTTAAATTCCCTTTCAACTTGCTATGATAACCATCCTATTATTCCCAACCTTCCAAATGTGTTCCTATAATATATTATTGTAGAAAGTATTCCTCTTATAGATATTGTATAACATATAAATATCTATGCATGATCATTTACCTCAAAATAAATGATTAAAAAATAAAGTGTTATATTTTAGCTCTAAACCATGGGTTTCACAAAAAGAGGTATTCATATTGTAGTTAGTACTAGAAATTATGAATTTATTTTCAAGTCCTACTAGCATAATTAGATTTTTGAGGGGTTTTTAATGTAATATTAATAGGGTTCAAAACCAATTGCAGTTAGGGGGAGACACAATGCTAGGTCTATATATTACTAGTGTAGTTCCATATTGTTGTTAGCGTATCCCCCTTATTGTTATTTTTGTACCCCCTGTAACCCCCATATTTTTATTATTGTGCCCTTACATTATTATTTTTAGGTCAGCTAGGATGATATTGTGACCCCGTGGACTCCTATATAGAAAGAAGATTTTGTCATTTGTATCATCCAAGAATCGTTCATTTATGTAACGTAAAGGAGGCTTCCCCCTCGGAGTGGCTGATTTATAAGGTGTTGATATCTATTTTCTTCTATTTTTGGGCTTGGTTTCATAACATTTGGTACGAGAGCTTTGGATTATATGGCTTCGCTACTGCAAATAGGTCATTGTGGAGTTTTCTCTATAAAATTTTTTCTACGAGGTTTCAGACACTAAACAAAAACCAATTTCAAAGAGATCCTAGGTAACTTAGTGTAAGAATTTCAGATCTTGGTTCAAAATATTTTCAGAGATATGATTTGTGGAAGTTGGGATTTTTGGAGGCTCTCGAAATTCATCTCAAAGAGGTGACCTTGGGAAAATATTCATAACTCTCACTTTCAGAATCAGATTGGAATTATGTAAAACATGGCTGCAAGTACACAAACTATAGTTTCCCTTGTATCAATTTTAGACCTGAAGGAGGAAACAGTGACACATGGAACACCGTACAAATTCGCATTACTAAAGTAGTCCATAATTAGGTCATTGTGGGAGATTGGGCATAGCTTTGTCTTGAAGAATAAAACTCAAGTTATTCTTATGGCATTCGAAAGAGGATTCACATGGATAGTACAGGACCAAATTGCAGATATTGAAGATATGAAATCATAGAGATAATTCCGTTTCAATATTGAGATCCTCAAAAGAAAGAAAAAGGTGTGTATTTTTTTTCAAATTGCATAAGTCTTATTTGAAAAATCTGTTTGAAGTGATTCCATGGGCATATTGAAGCATATATATTAGTAATGGGTTATAAAATTCCCCCTAAAACTAATTCAACACCCATTTAGCCCTCAGAATACTCTACTATAACTCATGAAGAGGAAGAAGTGAAACATGATATATCAAACTTTCAAGAGCAGGTACACCAAATTTTGCTCTTGCAAAGAGAAAAAAAAAATGAAATGGAATTTTTGAAGAAAGGCGTGGAAGCTAATATGGATGGTTTGAAGAAAGGCATGGAAGTTAAGATGGATGGTTTGAAGAATGGCATGGAATACATCGAAGAAAAAATTGAAAAAACGAAGAAATATATAAAATCATACATAAAAGGTTTGAATGAATGTTTGACAAAGTTGATACAACAAATGATCCCTAATGGGGGAAATATAGTAGGGGAAACTCGTAATGAGAAAAAAATAAAATTTAATTGTGATTTCACAAACTCTAATTTTGATTTAAGACCCACCATATTCTAGTGATCGATATGAGGATGTTCGATGGCAAGGATTCCGTAACATTGATAATACATATGGAGCAATGCTTTGATCTCAATAATATGCAAAACACACAAAAGGTAAACCTTGCAACTTTATATTTAGAACAAAATACATTTTTATGGCATCGATGGCTTGGATCTCATAAAAAAATTATCACTTCGTCAAATTTTACGAAGAAAATGATAGCACATTATGAGGATACAAAGAGAAACACATTCTTTAGCCAATTGATAAAATCTAAAAAAAATTGGTTCAGTGGTGGAGCACATTGAGGACTTCCAAAAATTGAATATAATGAGGAAAAAAATATTGATGTCTTCATATATAATTTAAAGGATAACATCCAACATGAGGTTTACCTTTCAGAACCTAATTCATTGGAGAAGGCGTTCAGGTTGGCAAAAAGAAAACTGAATCTAAAATCATGTCGACAATGAAAGCTTCCAACCACATCTATAATGATGGAAGTGTTTCTACTTATATAATTCCACAACCTACAAGGTTGACACCAATCACTTATTGGGACTATAAATTGATACCTTGTCAAACATAGCACTAGCAGTTTTTCTCCCTATTATGAGTTAGTTCACCGATATTTTAAGCTCTTCCCTAGGTAACCCTTGTTTCATGGTCTTCAATCTATATCCGTAATATAGTATTGAGCCTCCCTTATGTCATGTAATGTTTTGGAGTATAATATTGTAAGAGAGGACCTTCTGTGACTCAATAAGGATGAATCGAATAGTTCAATTTGGTTCTTGCGTCAAGTATCAGGTGACTATAATCGATTATATTATTTCTCTTTAAATCAATAAGAAACTAATCTTTCCTTTCACAATTTTTATGTTTACATGATGTGTTTTGTATTCATATATTTGAAATTGATTTTAACTAGCATTTCCTATTGAAGTTTACTTTGAAATTTTTGTTTTGTACTTTGTCTTGTTGTGTTCTCTACCGGCCCTAGGAATTTGAGGAGCAAGAGACAAGGATTGGAGAATGAGACATATTCCAAATGAAGAATCTTGTAGCATGTTATCTCACTATTATATTGTAGTTCATTGCAATTTCTTTAGAAATTGGGATGTGCATTTTATTTTCTTTCATTGGATCCATCAGTGTCTTAACCCTAACATTTGGGAACAATTTTGTATAATAGAACTAGTAACACCAATGGGGAGACAATTATTTTAATTTCTCTCTTGGATTGGTTGGTTCAAGTTATATTTATCTTCCTTTTCTTATTTTTATTTTTACATTCCCTTTAAAGTTGTTATGATAACCATCCCATTGTTCCCAACCTTACAAATGTGTCCCTAGAATATATTTTTGTAGAAAGTATTCCTCTTATAGATATTATATCACATATAAATGTTCTATGCATGATCATTTACCTCAAAAATAAATGATTAAAAATGAAGTCTTATATTTTAGGTCTAAACCATGGGTTTCAAAAAAAGAGGTATTCATATTGTACTTAGTACTAGAAATTATGAATTT
The DNA here is from genome assembly GCA_034641835.2 of Pinus albicaulis. Lineage (NCBI taxonomy): Eukaryota > Viridiplantae > Streptophyta > Pinopsida > Pinales > Pinaceae > Pinus > Pinus albicaulis. The sequence continues at coordinate 1,497,190,824 of CM076581.1, forward strand.
CTTTTCAAGTCCTACTAGCATATTTAGTTTTTTTAGGGTTTTTAATGCAATATGTCTAAGGTTCAAAACCAATTGCAATTAGTGGGAGACACAATTTTAGGTCCGTATATTAATATTGTATTCCCATATTGTTGTTAGTGTATCCCCCTTATTGTTATTTTTGTACCCCTGTAACCCCCATATTGTTATTATTGTGCCCTTACATTATTATTGTTAGGTCGGCTAGGATTATATTATGACCCCATGGACTCCTATATATAGAAAGGAGGTTTTTTCATTTCTATCATCCAATAATTGTTCATTTATGTAATGTAAAGGAGGTTTTCACCTTGAAGCGACTAATTTATAAGGTGTTGATGTCTCTTTTCTTCTATTTTTGGGCTTGGTTTCATAACATATGGTACCAAAGCTTTGGATTATAGAGCTTTGCTGCTTCAAATAGGTGATCATGAAATTTTTGCTATAAATTTTTTTCTACGAGGTTTCAGACACTAAAAAAAAACCCATTTCGAAGAAATTCTAGGTAACTTCGTGTAAGAATTTCACATCTTGGTTCACAATATTTTCAGAGATATGATCTATGGAAGTTAGGGTTTTTGGAGGCTCCCAAATTTCATCTCGAAGAGGTGAACTTGGGAAAATCGTCATAACTCTCTCTTTGTGCATCAGATTGGAATTCTATAAAACATGGCTGCAAGTACACAAACTGTAGTTTCCTTTGTATCAATTTCATATCCAAAGGAGGAAACAATGAGACATGGCACACCATAAAAGTTCACTCTACTAAACTAGTCCATAATTAGGTCATTTTGGGAGATTGGGCATAAATTTGTCTTGAAGAATAAAAATCAGGTTAGTCTTGTGGCCTTCGAAAGAAGATTAAAGGGATAATATAAGACCAAATTGTAGATATTGAAGATCTGAAATCACAGAGATAATTCAGCTTCAATATTGAGATCCTCAAAGCAAAGAAAAATGTGTGTAATTTTTTTTCAAATTGCATAAGTCTTATTTGAAAAAATCGTTTGAGGTGATTCCAAGGGCATATTGAAGCATAGATATTAGTCCTCGGTTCTAAAATTGCCCCCGTAAAATGAATTAAACACCCATTCAGCCCTCATAATAATCTAGTATGACTCATGAAGAGGAACAAGTGCCACATGATGTATCAAAATTACAAGAGCAAGTGGACCAAATTTCGCTCTCACAAAGAGCAAAAAAAATAAAATGAAATGGAATTCTTGAAGAAAGGCATGGAAGCTAAGATGGATGGTTTGAAGAATGGAATGGAAGACATGGAAGAAAAAATTGAAGAAATGAAGAAATATATGAGAGCATACATGAAAGGTTTGAAGGAAGGTTTGAAAATTTTGATACAAGAAATGATTCCCAATGGAAAAAATATAGCAGAGGTAACTCATGATGAGAAAAAATAAATTTTAATCATGATTTCATAAACTCTAATCTTAGCTTGAAGACCCACCACATTCGAAATATAGATATGAGGAAGTTTTATTGCAAGGATGATCTACTTGCAGATCTGAAAATTAAGACAGAGAAGCACAGAACAGACTATAGACACAAAAACTGGAATAACGCAGCTTGGGAAACAATACCACACTTTATTATGAAGAAGAGATGAGCATTTTATAAAACAATGCAATCATTCTCTTTATTACAAAAGATAAAATCAAAATGCATAATTAGATAAAGCCAATATATTTTAGATGTTTCCTTTTTCCTAGTTTTTCAACTGTTTCCCTCTTTTCTATTCTTGGATGTTTTCAATGAAATAGTACGCTTTTTCTTGGTTGCCCAATCAGTGAGATGTTGCTGATTTTTGTGTCCTTCTTTGGTTGCCCAATTCCTCCCTGTTTAGATCAGGAAGCGTCCCGGCTTCCTCCACCAACTGAGGGAAAGTGCGTTGCAATGTTTCTGCAGTCATCCATTTTGCCTGCGCTGGTGTGTGTCCCTTCCGACCAACCAAATATGAGTAGTATGGCTGATGCCGTGTATTTCGTTTCTTGAAATCCAGAATTGTATCTTTGAGCAAAGGAGGCTGAAAATCTAAAATATTATCAACCGGATGATGAATTGTAACAGATTCCTCAAGGAGAGGTGGTTCAAATAATTTGAGATTATTAACATTAAGAACATTGTGGATGCCAAGCTGGGAAGGCAAGTCCAAGCGATATGCATTTTCTCCAATGCGTTCCAGAACAGTATACGGGCCATATCGCAGAGGGTGCAGCTTATGACGCTGGCCCTTGAAGCGTTGTTTGTCCAACCAGAGCCACACATGGTCTCCAGGTTGAAAATAAAAGGGTGTTCGCTGCTTGTCATGCCTCTGTTTGGCACGATCTTGGGCTGCTTGCGAAGCACCAGTTACTTGAACTTGGCGTTGAGAAATGGAGTGTATAAAATGAGGAGCTGATTTTTGTTCCTGTTGTTGATGTGCAGACCCAGAAGGGGTGATTTCCAGTGGCATCTCAGAGGGTGCACTTGGCTGAAACACTGCCTCTCGAGGATCAAGGCGATAAGATGGGGTATTGGGTAAGGAAGCACCAGGAATAAGATCGATGTGGTGTTCAATAGAGCGTGCTGGAGGCAACTCTGTGGGTTGGGTGAATACATCTGCAAATTCTGGGAGTAGAGGATCCATTGTAGGAGGCACTGGATTGGTGAGGTTGTCTGGCTTGACAGGACGAACCAAGCATGACGAAACACCTTGGTTTAAATTGACTCTCATAATGGGAGCTTTGCCAATAGAAGGTTGAGTTGATGAGCTAGCTGAGGATGTGAGCACATAGGTGCGCCCATCATGCTGCAAGTGGTATTGGTGATCTGTAGCATGATAAACAACGTGTCTAGCCTCTTGGTATGGAATGCCTAGCAATAAATCGGCACAATCGAGAGGAGAAACATCACATACCACAGTATCACGGAAAGGTCCAATAGCAAAGGTGACAACACAACATTGGGAGATGGTAAGTCGAGGACCGTCTTTTTGGACCCAACCGAGATGATACGGGTGTGGGTGAGGAGTGGTGGGAAGGCAAAGGTGTTCAACCAAGTCCTGGGCCACAAGATTCTTTTGACTCCCATTGTCAAGAATAAGTATGGCCAACTCATGTTTGATTTGAAAATTATGGGTAAACAAAGGCGTAGCAGAGGTGTTTGTTGCATTAGCAGTCATGAGGATGAGAGAGGGGTCCACTTCGGTAGGATTTTCAAGAGAAATCGCTGGAAGTTGGGTAGTGGCATTTTGTTGCTCCACCTCTGTAAAAAGAGTCTTGTCATGGTGTAGATTTTTAAGTACTCGACAATTTGCAGAAGCATGTGAGTTGGTCTTATGAAAAGTACACCAGGGGTTGTGAGGTGTGGGGGATGAGGCAAAGGCAACATTAGAAGAACTAGAGGGAGATGGACCATTTTTGGCTTGATGGGATCGAATTGGACTACCCACTTTGTGTTCCACAGCCAGGGCACGAATAAAGGCCTTGTCTAATGAAGCACTATCAAACAACTCAACTTCGTGTCGAAGAAGCATTAGCAAACCAGAATTAAATTTGATAATTAGTACCTCTTCTGGATCGGATATATGGAGTTGAATGCGCAACTTGCAGAAGACATCAATGTAGGCTTGCACTGATTGATTGGGTAGTTGTCAAAGCTGCAACCATTTGGCAAGGAGATTTTGTATATATCCTGGAGGATAGAAGCGTTCTCGTAAGGCCTCGCAAAAGAGATTCCAAGATGTGATATGCGTCGATCTGGTCTCGGGTTGTTCTCCAAGTTCCACAACCAAGGACATATTCTCCAGATGAGTATCCCACCATGTTTGTGCTAGGCCTTCCAATTGTAGACCGGCGATCTGAAGTTTCATCTCCTCTTCCATCATTGGACAGGTTCTAAAATAGTTGGAGAGACTACGGAGCCAAGAATCAACAATCTCACCATTCATTTGCCCTGAGAATTTGGGCAGTTGAAAGCGTGTATCAAGCTGCATTTGCCCTGGAGGATGTTGTTGTTGTTGCAGCGTAATTAGCTCTTAAAGAGCCCTAGCTAAATCATTCACTCGCGAGTCTGCATGGTAGGGCTCTTGACGCTCTTGACGGGGCGGCATGATTTTCATCCACTGAATGGAGTGAAATGTATGAGCCTTTTAAAAAAAAAAAAAAATTATTCGAACAGGTGGATGGCTTCCAAGATCTTACGCTCCGATACCAATTGATCTACTTGCAGATCTGAAAATTAAGGCAGAGAAGCACAGAACAGACTATAGACACAAAAACTGGAATAACGCAGCTTGGGAAACAATACCACACTTTATTATGAAGAAGAGATGAGAATTTTATAAAACAATGCAATCATTCTCTTTATTACAAAAGATAAAATCAAAATGCATAATTAGATAAAGCCAATATATTTTAGATGTTTCCTTTATCCTAGTTTTTTAGATGTTTCCCTCTTTTCTATTCTTGGATGTTTCCAATGAAATAGTACGCTTTTTCTTGGTTGCCCAATCAGTGAGATGTTGCTGATTTTTGTGTCCTTCTTGGTTGCCCAAAGGATCTCATAACATGGATACTATAGAAGGAGAAATATTTTGATCTCAATAATGTGAAAAACACACGAAAGCTATGCCTTGCAACTTTATATTTAGAAAAAAATACATTTGTATGGTATCGGTGGATTTTATCTCGTATGAAAGGAATTGACGCTAAGATGTATGGTTTGAAGAAAGGCATGGAAGTTAATATGTATAGTTTGAATAATGGAATGGAAGACATGGAAGAAAAAATGGAACACATGGAAGGTTTGAAGGAAGGATTTAAAAAGTTGATACAATAAATGATTCGTAATGGGGAAAATATAGTAGAGGAAACTCATGATGAGAAAAAAATAAAATTTAATCGTGATTTCAAAAACTCTAATTTTGATTGAATACCCACCATATTGCAGTGATTGATATGAGGAAGTTTGATGGCAAGGATCCCGTAATGTTGATACTACATATGGAGCAATACTTTGATCTCAATAATGTGCAAAACACACAAAAGGTACACCTTGAAACTTTATATTTAGAACGAAACAAATTTGTATGGTATCAATGGCTTTGATCCCGTAAAAAAATTGTCACTTCGTCAAATTTTACAAAGGAAATGATAGCATGTTATGAGGATACAAAGAGCAACACATCTTTAGCCAATTGATAAATCTAAAATAAAATGATTTAGTGGTGGATCACATTGAGGAATTCCAAAAATTGAATATAAGGGTAGTTGATATTCGAGAGGAACACAATATTGATGTCTTCATAGGTACTTTATAGGATAACATCCAATATGAGGTTTTCCTTTAGGAACCTCATTCACTGGAGAAGGTGTTCAGGTTGGAAAAAACAATTGAATGTAAAATCATGTCGAAAATGAAGCCTGCCAACCACATCTATAATGATGGAATTTTTTCTACTTGTATAGTTCCACAACCTACAAGGTTGACACCACAATAATTAGAAGAAAAAAGAGCAAAAGGGCTTTGCTACAGTTATGATAACAAATACAGTAAAGGTCATAAGTGTGCTTAGGAGAAATTATTTTACATAGATTATGAAAAAGGGGAAGAAAATGAATAATAAACTTCAAAATAAGAGGATATACATAGAGAACCAACCCTAGAGAAAGAAAAAATGAGTCCGAATATGTGGTGTAATTCATTGGTAGGAATTACCACTCCTCAAACTCTCAAGGTAGAAGGACATATCAAGAAGAAAAATTTAATAGTGTTTATTGACTGAGGTAGTACCCATAATTGTATTCATTGTAAGGTAGCTAAGGGATTGAATCGCTTCCTATATTGAGCACGAGAATGTCATTTGATGGTTTCAAATGGAGGAACTACAAATTTCTTTGGAAAATACCATAATATCAAGCTAACCATGGGGGAATATGTATTGAATATTCAAGTGCTTTCCATTTCAATGGAAGGTGTTATGTTCTACTAGGAGTAAAATTATTACAATCTTTGGGAACACTATCTTTTAATTTTCAAGAAATTTTCTTTATTTTTTTTTTCTGAAGGAAAGGAAGTTGAATTACGAGGTATCGCTTGGAAGAATGGAAAGATAATAAGCTCTAATGCCATGAAAAAACTTTTGAGGAAATAAAAACGAGGACTAACTGCAGAATTATGCTCACTAGAAGTTCCAACATCTAAATAATCTATTATCCATCTCTCCAAATATTGTTGGACAATGATTCCAAATAGGTTGAAACTCCCAAGGGAATCCCAACTATTTGTTATCATGATCATGCTATTCATTTGACTCGACGAAGAGTTCCTCCAAACATCAGGCCTTAGAAATATCCTTATGTCTAGAAGAGCGAAATTAAATGTATGATTGCAGAAATGTTAGAGGTTGGTATAATTCAACCGAGTCAAATTTGTTTCTCTGCTCCAGTAGTATTGGTGCACAAGCAGGATGGATTAGGCGCATGTGTCCAGATTATAGGGAGCTCAATAAGCTCACTATTAAAGATAAATTTTCCATTCCTGTGACTGATGAATTATTGGATGAATTACATGGAGCAATTTATTTTACCAAGTTGGAACTTCTTTTAGGATATCATCAAATTATAAAGAATATTGAAGATATTCCTAAAGCAAAATTTCGAACTCATGAGGGTTATTATGAATTTTTGTCATGCCTTTTGATGCAACCTATGCTCCTCTATACCCACAACATGCATATAAAAATTCTTATCTCATTTTTGTCCCAGGAAATTTACAATCCGATACTTAATGATACCCTCTTAAACCTCCAAATGTTTCTTTGGAGTACAAGAGGTGAAATATCTAGGTCATATTATATCTCATGAGGGTTTTAAGGTAGACCCTAAAAAAATTAAAGTCATTAAGGAATGGAAACTCCCCAAAACCATAAAGGAGTTGCAAGGAATTCTCAGGTTAACATGTATTATCGAAAGTTTATTCAGAATTATGGGAGAATAACAACACCTATAACAACATTATTGAAGAAATATGCATTTTCATGGACTCCTGAGAATAACCTAAATTTAACACAAAATTGAATGAAACAACATAGAGATGAACATCGTAGCGAGATAAGTTTTGATGTAGGAGACTCGGTATTTTTACGACTACAAAAATACAAATAAATGTCCCTCAAGCAAGCTAAGAAGGATAATAAATTATCAGCAAGGTATTATGGTCCTTAAAATGTGTTGCAAAATATTGGTACTCTCGCATATAAATTGGAGTTGGCATACAAAATGTTTCATGCTTAAAGAATGTTATAGGTGACAAAGTTCCAGTTCAAAAAATATTGAGAGAACTTGATGAAGAAGGAAAAATACTATTGGAACATGAAGCAGTCATGAAAACATGAACTTGAAAGCTACGAAATCGATCAATTTTAGAGTATCTCATCAAGTGGAAGAACTTACCCACTGAAGACTCTATATGGGAGAATGAGAATTTTACATAGAAGCATCCATACCTACTCAAGCATTTAGGACAACACATTTTTGAAGAAGAGGTTCATGTTAGGTCCCTATATTACTAGTGTAGTCCCTTATTGTTGTTAGTGTAACCCCCTTATTATTATTATTGTACCCGTCTAACCCCCATATTTTTATTATTATTATTATTGTGCCCTTACGTTATTATTTTTAGGTCGGATAGGATTACATTTTTCATTTATGTAATGTGAAGGAGGTTTCGCTCTAGAATTGGTTGATTTCTAAAGTATTGATCTCTCTTTTCTTCTATTTTTGGAGCCGGTTTCACAACAGACCAAAAATAAAATAAAGATATTAATGCTTGATGTCGCTGACGATAGTTTTGATAGCTGTGATACCTAGGTAATTGTGATGGCCTATATGATGTTTAGTCATATTTTCTTAGACCACAAGCTAGTCATGAAAGTCATAGACATAGTAGTTAAGGATCTTGTACATGGGTTTTGAGATCCAAAATCATGGATTACTATATCAATTCATATTTTCCAGCTCTAAAACATGGCTTTAGTTAAGAAAAAATCTATTAGTCATTAAATAAGAGGAGTAATTACTCCACCAACCTATGCTTAAATCTGTGTAGAGAAATTTTTTCTAGTTGTAGGTTCTTCTAGGTTATCCATTTACTAAAGTTAGGGCCATGTCCAAATTTTGGTTGAAAAATAGAATAGATACACCTAGTCATGATTGATTACTATAATTCATATATATATATATATATATATATATGTTTAGGGTATATAATATATTAATATTTTATATGGATGATGACCATAAAATTTATTAATTAAATACCTTCATGTACCATGGGCTTGGAAATATAAAATATGTTTATTATTATGAGTTTGAAACTTTAAAATGAGCTCCTTTTATAAGGCATGCAATGTTTCTTAAGGTCACATGAATGGAAAATAAAGTTAAGGGTCTTGAATTATGGGATAAATCCATAGTTTTCTTCAACACCATGCTTTTGATGGCAATAAAGAACCACATTATTGAAAATCCACAACATCATGCACATAACACTGGCATTACTAAAATGTTTTACCTATAAATCCTTTAGAATGTTTTGGGGCTTTCTCTTACTCCACTTAGGGCCATGTTCAAAGCCTATTTACAAGAGGACTTGTTTGAAAATCAACCCTAGTGAAAAACTATAACTTCTAGATGGTATATTTCCCAAAGTATAGTGAACTAGGCTTTGAAAATTTCCCTACCTATACTTCATTAGTCAATATCCAATTTCAAGGTTTTAAACATTATAGAAATAATATAACCAAAATTCCAATATGACTCATTTGAAGTAGCAAAATCCTAAAATTACACCAATGTAATCTGAAATATATGAGAATCTCCTCCAAATACCCAACATATTTTTATTTTAAAAAATACTTAGTAATCCATTATAACATTTAATAATATTTCATATATATTAAAAAAATTGATAAATATTCATATTTATTAAATCATATCTATCTACTTCTACTTAGAGTTAGGCATATTGATTGTTAATTAATACAATGTCGGCGGATAACATAGAAACAATTTAGGATAGATATATAAATGCATGATCTGATTCATTTGAAGCGGAGGAAAAGAACTAAGTGTTACTGTGAGCGTCTGTTTTAATAAGAGAAAATGGAGCAACCCGGCTCACAAAATCAAACTGAAATCAGACCAGAGATGTTAAATCAATCCTTAATATGCTGCACATGTTTGACAACAATAACCACTTTAGGGGAGTGTGAGTGCCATGAATTGTTTACTCTAGGGGGCGGAGACTACGAAAACACGATCGAGGTTTATCTGGAAGTATTCCTTTCCTTTATTAAACATTTCATAAGTACAGAGGTTCCAAATCTTTCTCCTTTGGATGAAAATATTGTTTTTAGAAATGATACTGATGGTACAAGATACACTTGTTATTTTGCTTCAAATGGGTTGAGATTAGAAGTCAGGCCATGGGCTTCAGAGATCGGGACAACCCAAGATCAAGAACTGGGTATTGCCTCCAATGTTTACTCTGAGTATTCCGTTTATGAAAGACCATATGAACCAGCAACTTCAGGCAATCAAGAAAATGTAAATCATAACATTGAACAAAGCCTGATTACTAATAGACGTGAAGGAAACACTAGTGAACTAGAAAATCGAAATTACCTTCAACTCCGACAAACAATGGTAACATTTACGTCTCGAGAAATGGCTGTGATATTCGATATATTGGGGCAACATCTTCAGTGGCAACAAATTCTCCGACATGTGGAGTCCGATACAATAGAATTAAGATGGCGGTTATACGAACATGATTTTGGTTTTAATGATGGATATGACCACATTGACTACATAGGGGACAATTTGTGATTGGTTATAGTCCACTTCACACAGAGGAAAACTATCTATTTAATTCGAATGCGCGTGAATTTGGAAACATGATTAGTTTTGGTGGATATGACTATATTGAATATCAGTTTCCATTGAATACAACAGAGGAATACGAGTATGTGGATGAGTTTGCATTGAATGCAGGAGCACAAGAGTATGTGTCTGGTTTTGGTGAGATCATCAATTTTGATGGATATGGCTATATTGTGTATGATTTTCCTTTGAACGCAGAGGAAGAATATGAAATCATTGTTCCTGATGATGATAATTTCAACAGTGGCCTTCATCCTGCATTCAACTCTGCAATTGAAAGTTTGCTTAAGCACGTAATCTCCTTTGACAGTGGAGATGAATGTCGTATCTGCAAAGACCCGATAGCTGTTGGTGATGAAGCAAAAATACTGCCATGCAATCACTTTTATCACAGTGAATGCATCATTAAGTGGCTTGGCATTAGCAATGCTTGTCCACTATGCCCTCGAAGGTGAATGAAGATCAACGCCAAAACTAAAAGTTCGATCCGTGAATATTTTTGTTGTCCTTTTAATTTGTGTAGGAGCTACTTTAATGGCCTCTAAATTTGTCTATCTAATTTTTATTGTCGTGCATTTTGTAGTACTGTTTTGTTCCGGGGATGTATGATCCTTTAATAGGTGCTAGATGAGTCAATGTAAGTTGGATCTTGTTCTATAATTATTAGATGTGGATATACTCATTTTAGGGTATCATAGTTTGATCCGTCTTTTGGATTTTGCAGAAGTGTAGTTATTTGTTTTTAGAGGCCATGGAGGAGTCATGTCTGTTAGGCTTGGTTAGATTCTTCACTGGTGCAAAATGCCCATTTTTATTCTTAGTTAAAATTTCTTAAGTCTCATTTAATTAAACATCCATAAACCAATGGCTGGAAATCTACTCAAAAATTACATGTACTAAACACAGGTTACTCTTCACGTTATCATGCAAAAAACAAGTTTCAATCAGCAGCTATGCTTTAAGCATAAATTTATTTTAACCTAGTATCTAATAAACATAGTATGAAATAGTTTTTTTTTTTTAATTAATAATGAATTTTATTGTTTTAATAAATATAGGTTGATTATTGACTACATTTGTTTATCATTATTTGAGGGGATTTTTTAAGTTAGAAAATAGTTTTTAAAAGTGTGAAATCTGAGGAGAGTTTGCACTTGTTTCTGGGTACTTCAAAGTTAACATGGATAGAGCTGTATTTTATTCTAATTACATGTATATTATGAATTTTTTTAGCTATATGTATATGGATAAGAACTTGATAATTTTAAATTTAATTATTTGACTCACTTTTTTTATTTCATTCTACATATTAATTTCAATTTACATTTTTATTTCAATCTGAATTTTTATTTTTACTGCAATATCTCAAACATTGATTTAAGTATATATGTTTACTTTTATATGCTTTGATATAAGTGATGAAAAATATACTCTCAATTGTGTTGATTTCATTGTACATGCCAATTTATATTATATTCAAAGAATATATATAGTTTTGTTTATGAACAAATGATAAAAAATGTACATTGAAAACAAGTTTTCTTAGACTCATGAGATGATTGGAACACAAAACTAGTGGGTTGAGAAACTTAACATAGGGTCATTTAAGCCATCAAAATGACCTATAATAGCACTAGGCCTCTCCATAGCTTGATTGGAATTTTCCTATGATGTTTCAAATGGAGTCTCTTACAAGATTAGGTGTCACCCTCTATCCACAACTAGTGGGTAGAATATGAAAAAAATGTTGACATGTAAATATATATCTACTTTTTATTATTATTAAAGAGACATATGTAATATTTTTTATGAGAAGGTAATAAATTAACAAATATTCATGTGATTTTTAGGATTTTTATTGCAAATGGTGTTTGTGTTCCTTTTCACTCTATCTATATGCATATAGTATTGGTGTTAATAGAATTTCTCTCCAATGAATAATTTTGGAAGATGATTATGTTGAGAACAAGGTGGAATTTTTGTGGTTAGAATTGCTCTTGTCAAGATGCAAGTGTATTTCATGGTTTTCATGAATAAATGTGCAATTACTCTATTGATGCATTTACAATGAAATATATTTAATTGATTTCAAAGTACACATTGATATCTATGTCTATGTCAATTACTCTCATGTTCCTCCAAGATATTACTTTTTATGTTTAAATTTGGACCTTAATGGATTACTTCAATAATTCAACATATTGTATATTCAACAAAAATATGTTTTTTTATTCCATAACATGTTTTCATGTTTTCTCCTCTTTATGTTTGAGCAATTCACTTTTTCATTGAGGTCAAAGACTTAGTGTCTAATATTATTTGTTTTTACTTTCAATTTATTCCTTTTTAATGGAACTTTCTTACACTAAAATTATACAAAATTACCATGAATGATACAAAATGTTTATGCAGAAACTTTTATATATTAAATAGGTCAAATAAATTTGATTTCTAGTTTATAAATATTTGGTGGATTTTGTAGACATTTTATTGTTATCCTGTTAACATTAAGTATCTTAGAGAGCATTATAAGACAAATGTTCAATCAGTTTTGGTTGGATGATTTGTGCTATTATGCATGTGGTAGGTTTAAACACAATACAACTTATATTTGCAAAGGAAATAAGTATGCAAATCTAGGATTTAAAACAAAAATAGAGAAACAAGAGGAATGAATATAGTTAAGGTAAAAGAAAACCTATTCTAGTTTAATGCATGAAATAAAATATTGCTTTTCATTTTAACGCTTATAAAATTGGTTATATTTTGTGAAATAGTTATGGTAGAAAAGGATAAACTAAATGAATAAAGTAAAAATTTAACATGATGAATGTTTTATGTATACTTAAATTATTATATTAAATATTTAATTTTTCTTTTTATCTATATATTTCTTTTTGTTTTTGTTATAGTATACTTTCCTTTTGAAACTATGATATATAACATAACACATGAAATTAAAATAATTCGTTAAATACACTATATTTTCCATGAAATATTTTATCCTTTTTTATTCTACCCCTCAAATAATAATCACATGACACAAATATTATAAACTAATGGATATCAAATTTTCCTTTTCTCATCCTTATTTAACTTAATCAATTATATAATTGAAAATTAATGCTAATTCATTACACATTTTTTCTACTATGTAAATTTTTCATAACTGATTTTTATAGATCCCCTATATTTGTAGATATTGAATGAATTGATGTAGATATTGAATGGTGATCTAGTCCAAAATTAGATATTCAACCACATTCCACCTAATAATTAATTTGACATCCTCTCCTCCTCACCCCACATTTGATACTAATATTTAATTTTAATTAATCAATATCTTTTCAATATATTTAAATTCCACTTACCATATATCTTTATAAATTTCTTACTTTCATTTTTTATAGTTTCAAACCCTATCATATGAATTTATATGTAATAATATAGTTAAATCTTTAAACCTCCCATGGGTATTTTATAGGCCTTATACAATTTTTAATTTTTGGTCATAGTTGATCATGTGAACTTGGTCAACATCATTATTACTCTAGCTAAAAATTACTTAGTTTTATGTCATTGTCTTTCATTTTTGGTCCATCTCCTCTTTATTAAGTGCTAGGAACTATTAGACATACTCTTAATTATGAGCTCTTACTTATAAGTAAGATACAAAATTATATATTGGCCAACAAAGTATAGGAAAATTTTCTTCCCAAACCTATCTAGAATCTTGTAGACTTGTATAATTACAATTAATCATATATTGTTTTTATTCTTTTTACTTTATTTTAATACTCATTTTTTATTCTAAAGATTTAACAAATTCCACATTTTCTTTTGCATGGCTTCAATCCTTTAACCTCTAATATGTGTTTTTTTTCTCATGCCTTATACACTTCTAAAACATCAAATGTTGAAGACATATCTAATTAATTTGCAAATTCAATATTGTATCATTGTCTAAGATTTATTAAAAATTCAACATGTTTAAGTTTTATGGGCTTTAAAATATTATAGACTCCTTTTTTTAAATCTCTCCTTTTAAATTATCATTGAGAACCATATATCCATTAATAACAAATTTTAATTGAATTTTCTCATAATCTAATTCTATATATATCATGTAATTTTATTCATGTTTTCAATTATCATTTTAATCAAATTTCTTCATGTATTTCACAAATGATTTAACATATGTGTTATTATCCTCATAGGTAAATGAATCATATATGTTACCTTATTACTTAAAATACCTTAAATAATTTGAAATCATATCTAAGACATTTGTTTTACCATTGGTTTGTGGATTGTACATGGAATTGAAATTTAATCTTATTAGCAATTTTTTACACAAAGTTTTCTAAAAAATATACTTTTTTTCTCATTGATGCCATATAGATATACATTTCTTTATTGTTATATATATATATAATTTATCCATAAAATTACTTAAAAAACACTTTTTGAGTATCCTTATGGTGTTATCATTTTTCCATAAAGCATACATAAAAAAAAATCCAAAGGAAAATCATATTTATAAGTGAGTCCTATAAAACCAACTTATGTATTGCTTAAAAGTTAAATTAAGTTTTAAATGGATACATTTTAGCACATTTCAAAATTTGTATATTGATCCAAAATTCACTCTGATATGTAAAATTCTTCAATAAATACAACCACTTCAACCACTTATTGGGCTGAGGATTAGACCATGATTAATTGTGCACATAAAGTTAGTAAATTTTTTCCCTAATATAATTTTAATTACATGATATTTTAAGCCTTTAGTTAGGAAACACTTATTTCATCATCTTTGTTCTCTGAGCTTTTCTTATTGAGACTTTGTTAATTTTTTTATTGAAACTCCCTTTTGTGACACAATATGTTGTAGCATAATATTGTAATAGACGATTGTTAACTAGAGAAAGAAAAATATGAAAAATAATTCCATTTGTTTCCCCTTTATTGATTCTATGCAGTTGATCTGCATCCATTGTATTGTTTCTCTTTAAATCAATAAGAAACTCAATTTTCTTTTCTCATTTTCTTTTCTATATTTATATGACATATTTTGCATTCATACATTTGAAATTGGTTTTAACTTATATTGTATATTTAATTTTACTTTAATATTTTTTTTTTCTAATTTATTTTGTTGTGTTATCAATGTTTACTAAGGATACAATCAAGATATAAAGATTGGACAAGGGGAGATACTCCAATTAAAGAATATCCTAGTATGTTTTATGGCAATCAGAAAATAGTTCATTGAAATCACTTTAAATACTTGGGACGTGTATTTGGTTTTATTCCATGCAATTAGTTGAGGGTATTAACCTTACCCTCATGGAATAATTTTCTGTAATAGAAATGATAACACCATTGGCTAGAAGATTTTTTTAGTTTCTGTCTTGGGTTAATTTTGTAGAGCCAAATTATATTTTTCTTGCTATTTTTCTATTATTTTTAGTCTATGTAGTGAAATATTATTAGTATTTGTCTTTCAAATTTTTATTTTAATTGTTTCGTGCTTATGTACAAGTTACTTTAACAAAAAAATGAGTATATAGATATGTTATTTTAGTTTCTCTTACAACACATTGTAGTGGTAGGTTTAGTACTTTTTTTTCCTCTCTTTAGGGAAGGGGATGTGTGAGTGAGCATGTCCCTTCACCAATTATGTTTTAAATAGAAAAATAATGCTAACTAAAAAAATTAATATAAGTAAAATAATGTACCATTAAGATTTTTAAATCTTATACTTTTAACCACATATAAAATGAACTATTCCAACATCTATGTTAAATAATTTATGTCCATATGTATATATATAGAAAAAAAAAGTTATTGAAATAAAACATTTTAGTGTTGTATATGCAAAGTATTCAATGTGGATTATCAATAAAATATTTTAATAAGAATTAATATTGACTTATACTTAAAAATGTATTGATGATAAAAAATTTATTTTAACTATACATATGTGATATAAAATATAATATTATATACTATTTTAAAACAATTATTTATATATGATGAAAAAGTTATTTTTTTATGGTTATATAATCTATTTTTATGTCTAAATAAGTTTTCACTTGAAGAAATTTGATTTTGGTTTAAAATAAAATAAAAAAAAGTTAAAAATTATTTCTATAATATAAAAAAATGAAGAAAAGTAAAAAAATTGTATGTTAAGATGTTTTCAAAAAAAAATTAACATGATATTTAAATAAAATATTTGAAGATCTAGTTTAATTAATTTATGTCCATATCACCTTCATATATACTTATATATAGAAAAAATATTATTAAAATAAAAAATTTTAATGTTGTATATAAAAAAGTATTCAATGGGTTATTAATATAATATTTTAATACTAATTAATATTGAAGTATACCTAAAAATATATTAATAATAATATTTTATTATGACTTATTATCTATGTAAAATGTAAAATATTTTAATGTAAATTAAATATATATTATATATCTTTATCTTTCTTCTTTTTTTTTTGTGTTTTTGTGTGCATATATCATGAAAAATAATTTTTTATTGTTAAAATATTTATTTGGATTTAATTTAAATAATGAAAAATAATAGATTGTATTTTCACTTTAAAATTTGAACTTTAAGAAATTTGATTGGTTATAAATGGATCTATACTAGTTAGAATATTTGTGATCGTGGTTTGTCTCATTTTACATCTTTATGTACCCTATGTAAAAGTCATGTATATATGTGACTCACTTCAAAACCATTTTCCTATAAACGAGTGACTTTATTTGATAAAAATCACATATACCTACAAGTAACTTACATAAAAATAACATATACCTACAAGTGAATTGGTTAGATAACAATCACATATTCATACTAAGATTGGAATTCTCTTCACACTCTAGTTGGTCTAAGAAAATCCTTCTTATGCAGGAGCATTAGCTCGGAAAAATACCTTGTATTTTTATATTAAACCTAGGGGTCTCATGTTTTTGAGAAATTATTAATTTCATGTAAATATTAATATTATTTTTGAGTGATTAAATTATATTTTTAAATACCTTGTATTTTTATATTAAACGTAGGGGTCTCATGTTTTTGAGAAATTATTAATTTCATGTAAATATTAATATTATTTTTGAGTGATTAAATTATATTTTTAATTAATTATGTGAGGATTTGTAAATGTTTCCAAATAATTGGAAAACATGAGAGAAATTAGCGAGATATTTTAGAATTGATTATGAGCCTAAGTTAGAATTAGTTTCAAGGTTTTAGGGATAAAAATCTAGATTATAGTGGTGTTGAGATATTTGGGGATGTTGTTGAGTGATTAAAGAGATATGAACCAAAATTGGTTCAATTAAATTTGTATAAATTGATATGCCTCAAAGGCAAAATGGAGAGAGAAATATCAGAGTGGAATTAGAGTGGTTTGGATAACAGGGCTGTAAGCCTCCCCGCAATTGAAAGGGCCATGAATTTTGAACATCTCGCCAAAGACAACAGTTTGTAAGTATTGCCATTTCTTAATATGAAAAGTGTGTTTTCATAAATATATAGTGATTTTCTCAGCAAACAAATATTTAAATTCTTGTAATTGGGAATTGAGGAAAAAAATTTTTGTATATGTTTCCATATAAGTATGTTCGAATGCCATTTTGTTTGGAAATGAATTAAGGGCGAAATTGAATGAAATTCCTGTAAGATGATATAGTGTTAGCCTGAATGAAGGCGGTGTATACGACCAACAAGAAATGAGGAGATTCGAAGTGTTTATAAAGAGCGCCCCAGATTTTAATATTGACTATAAAATGTGTTACCCCTTTTATGAAAATTTATGCAGAGTTGTTCACATTGAAAATTGATTGGTATCAACGCTGGTCAATGCTAGTTTTGTTAAGCGGTTTTGTGAAATTATAACATTGGTTTTGTTTATTGAAAGCAATTGAAACTCTCCGCAAGACTTCGTGCTCCATTCCCTATTCTGAATTCAATTAAATTGCTACATAAATATCACAGTGCGTGGGCCAGTGGTTGTTGACATTCGATTTGTAATCAAAGCCTGAGTTATTGAAGTTTTCCATAGCTGGAAATGAATGCGTAAATGTGTTGGTTTTGATAATCAATATCAAACTTGGAAGTTTTAAAGGGCGGAGGTATATTAGAATTGGAAACTCGAAATTTCTACCAAATCAAAGATTTGTTTAAGATGTTGAATTAAAGACCATGTATTACTTGGTTTGACTGAATATGAATTGAATTTTCATATGGTGAAAGGAGAGTGGCCATCATATGAGGTTGAAGAGAAACCTTTGCACCAATGAATGTTAATGAAGAGTCGTATAGATGATAATTGAGAGTGTGTTTTGGTTTCTAAATGCTATTGGAAGTTGGGTTTAATCACAGGAAGAGGTGATTGTTGGGTGTATGGTTTTGTACAATTGATTGAAGTTGTAAATGGAATAGAGCCTCCAAATGAGAGAATTGTTTGTATGATTTTATACTCATAGTGAAATAATAATTTGGAAGAACCTATGAAGATTGGATTGGTATTATGACCAAGGATTGAGTTGAGTACAAGCTTCACTTGAAGTTTAGTTATAAAGTTTCTTTGGAAAGAATTGAATTGACGTATGGTTGCCATAAACCACACTAATTTGTGAATCAAAGTTACGAGCTTCCACAAATGATAGTGTATGTAATTGCCGAGACTTGAAGATTTATTGAGAATGTTTGAGACGCATTTTTATATGCACAGTGTGGGCAAAATTCTGGGTTTTGCAGGGTTACCTACATCATTTTCGTATCGGAGCTAGAATAGCTCGATTTGAAGATTCAAGTTTTTAAGTTGAATTAATTGCATGTGATGAATGAATGTCAGATTTTGAAACTAATGAAGATTGCAGTACAGGCATGCAGTGTAGTGAAGAGGTGAGGCAAGATCAACAGGATCTTGAAGGTGAGTTTGCAGATGATATTTAACTCTGGTTTGAATGTTATGAAGAATTTGGTTGGAGGCATGTTGAAGTCTTAGCAGGAAAAATTAGATCACAGCTGGAGTGCAGTGATGAAAGAGTCCGACACGGATTCTAAGAGAGAGTGGCAGAACCTGAAGATTCAACAGAGGTTGAATAAAGTTTCATATGAGTGAAGCCTGAAGGAGTAGTGGAGAAATGCTCAAAAGGTTCGAGCAGAAGACCAGTGATTACCAAAAGACCAGATCCGGAGGAAAGGATTGGTGAGGTAAGTGGCAGGAGAAGAGAGGCTTGGTGCAACTCATGGGTGAGAAAATCATGGCGAATGAGATGACTACTGAAAGTCATAAAGGAGAGAGCAGAGGTTCAGAAAGAGGCCACAGTAGAATGAGGGAGAAGGATGCCAAGGCAAATGACATATTGAAGCAGTGGACTGATGAAGAGTATGAGAAAGAGAAAGCTGAGATAGCGGTTCATCTTGAGTTATTGATGGAATTATTACGGGAAAATATGAAATACCAGAGACATGGTTGGACCATGAGGAAGAGAGTGAAGTGGTAAAGGCTACAACAAAAAAGAGATCAATAGATAAACATGTAGTTAATAGAAGAGCTAAAGAAGCTCGAGCAGATGATGAGTTATTGGGAAAATCCAGATCAGCTGGATAATGTAAAACCATGTATTTTTGTAGCTGACAATTGTGATGTGATTATAGGTTTTACTAAGGAGGATGCGCAATCTTGTGAAGCTGTCACAAGTGTGGAAAAGAATCTTTCAGGAGCTAAATACTCTGAAGAAGGAAGCAGTGATGCGTTTGTACTTGAAGCTATTACCGTACTAGAGGAATTTCTTGTGAATGAAGAAGATGATGAGCTTGAAGAGCTGGTATATGAAGCAATAGTTGAGACTGTTGAACTTTGTGATTTTCAAACTGAAAGTTTGTGTGTGAATGCAAGGACATAAGTGATGATGATATGCTTCAGGAATGCCACAAAGAAATTGCATTGTTGGAATATTTTTTGGAGAATTTAGAATATGACAAGGAGATTGTAGCAGAAGAAAGAGTTCAGTACAGTAAACAAGAGAAGAAAAACATCGTGGAGACAGATGGCATGAGAGAAAGACTGGTTGTGAGTCTTGAGAATTCTTTAGAGAATTCCTTGGAAAGAGAGAATCAACATACTGATGTGTTGATGGAGATGGAAAATTTGGAGCAGCATACTGAAGTGCTGGCAAAGAGAAAGAATGCACTAATGCCTTATGATTTTTTGTTTAACAAGTGTTTTGTAATTGCAGGTGTTGTCGCATGTGCTGAAGAACATTTGACTCAGTTGAGTAGTCAAATGAAGGAGAAAGACGAGAATTCTATGGAAATTTTTAATCCATGGGATGAAGAAGTTATGTTGTTGGAAATGATGTTGAATAGTCAAGATTCAGTGCATGAAGAATCTCAATTTTAGAATTGAGAATTGCAGATGCAGAGAGACAAAGATAGTAGAAATGTGTACCCAATGTACGAGTCCAATAAGTTGCTCATAGGAGAAGGCAGAGAGGAAGTTTTCCGTTGTAGAAAACAAGAGGGCATGGATGATTGGGTGGCAGCAAGAAGTTAGTGAAGAAGAAGAGAAGTAGCAGTAGCAGAATGAAGACAGAGATAGATTGTGAAATTGCAGCGACTGGAGCAAGATAGGGTAAGATATGGAGACCTTGAGAAAAACAGCAGACAATAGATATAGATGATGAGTTATAGAACAAAGTGTGGGATCCACGTGGACAAAGATTTGAAATGCATGATCAGGAGATCATGATCATTTTCTACCTTGGGGAGCATTAGCTCGGAAAATTACCTTGTATTTTTATTAAAACTAGGGTTCTCATGTTTTTGAGAAATTATTAATTTCATGTAAATATTAATATTATTTTTGAGTGATTAAATTATATTTTTAATTAATTATGTGAGGATTTGTAAATGTTTCCAAATAATTGGAAAACATGAGAGAAATTAGCCTTGAGATATTTTAGAATTGATTATGAGCCTAAGTTAGAATTAGTTTCAAGGTTTTAGGGGTAAAAATCTAGATTATAGGGGTGTTGAGATATTTGGGGATATGTTGACTGATTAAAGGGATATGAACCAAAATTGGTTCAATTAAATTTCCATAAATTGATATGCCTCAAAGGCAAAATGGAGAGAGGAAGATCAGAGTAGAATTAGAGTGGTTTGGATAACATGGCTGTAACCTTCCAAGCAATTGAAAGGGCCATGAATTTTGAATATCTGGCCAAAGACAACAGTTTGTAAGTATTCCCATTTGTTAATATGAAAAGTGTGTTTTCAGAAATATATAATGATTTGCTGAGCAAACAAATATTTAAATTCTTGTAATTGGGAATTGAGGAAAAAAAATTCTGTATATTTTTCATATAAGAAGTATGTTCGAATGCCATTCTGTTTGGAAATGAATTAAGGGCGAAATTGAATGAAATTCTGGTAAGATGATATAGTGTTAGCGTGAATCAAGGCGGGGATTGGTATATGACCAATAAGAAATGAGGAGATTCAATGTGTTTATAAAGAGTGCCTTAGATTTTAGTGTTGACTATAAAATGAGTTACCCCTTTTATGAAAATTTATGCAGAGTTGTTCACATTGAAAACTGATTGGTATCAACGCTGGTCAATGCTGGTTTTGTTAAGCAGTTTTGTGCAATTATAACACTGGTTTTTTTTATTGAAAGAAATTGAAACTTTCCGCAAGACTTCGTGCTCCATTCCCTATTCTGAATTCAATTAAATTGATACATAAAGATTACAGTGCGTGGGGTTGTTGTTGTTGACATTCGATTTGTAATCAAAGCGTGAGTTATTGAAATTTGCCATAGCTGGAAATGAATGCGTAAATGTGTTGGTTTTGATAATCAATATCAAACTTGGAAGTTTTAAAGGGCGCAGGTATATTAGAATTGGAAACTCCAAATTTCTACCAAATCAAAGATTTGTTTAAGATGTTGAATTAAAGACCATGTATTACTTGGGTTGACTAAATATGAATTGAATTGCCATATGGTGAAAGGAGAGTGGCCATCATATGAAGTTGAAGAGAAACTTTTGCACCAATTAATGTTAATAAAGAGTCGTATAGATGATAATTGAGAGTGTCTTTTGGTTTCTAAATGCTATTGGAAGTTGGGTTTAATCACATGAAGAGGTGATTGTTGGGTGTATGGTTTCGTACAATTGATTGAAGTTGTAAATGGAATAGAGCCACCACATGAGAGAATTGTTTGTATGATTTTATACTCATAGTGAAACGATATATTGGAAGAACCTATGAAGATTGGATTGGTATTATGACCAAGGATTGAGTTGAGTTTGTTTAGTTCTAAAGTTTCTTTTGGAAAGAATTGAATTGAGGTATGGTTTCCATAAACCACACTAATTTGTGAATCAAGGTTACAAACTTCCGCAAATGATAGTGTATGTAATTGCCCGGAATTGAAGATTTATTGGGCAATTGTTTGAGACGCATTCTTATATGCACAGTGTGGGAAAGATTCTTGGTTTTGCAGGGTTACCTGCATCACTTCTACTTGATTAATTATATTCTAGTACCTAACTTGTTTGTTGAACTAGTCTACTAGTCTTAGAATAGATTGTTCTTTGGTTTTCTTTTGCCATTTATCCAAGTGAATTTTGTTCCAACCTAGAATTTCTCTTTGTGGAGTCCATAAGATTTTGATCATTTGTAATATTATGTCTCTTGCCTTTTTAGTGGTGTTAGTTTTGTATTACAACCATCTAAATCCTTGGTATTTTGTGCATTGCCTTCTTTCACTCTTAAATGTTTATCATGGCTTTTCCCTTTTAGAACCTAGTGGTTGATTTTAATTGTTTTTTTCTTCTATTTATTTTCACCTCTTTTGTGCTTTACAAAAAACATTGTTGTTTTATTAATGTAACATCAATTATGAATAAATATTTCAACTTTGTGCAAAATATTAATAATAATAAAAAATTCAATATTAATTATAAAATAAAATATTGTAACATTCATGTTAAATAAAATATTATAATACCCCTCACTTAGATATTGTAACTTCCATGTAAGATCAAATATTCCATTATCTTTCTTAATTTTTTCAATTTAGATATATATTTCGAAGTGCAGTTTTGTCTAAAATCCAGCCATAAAACATTTGGTTCTCCTTTAAATATAATTTTAGATGAATTTTATATAACATCTAACCTTTTTTTATTTACACATAGGGCATATCTATTGATCATCTATATTATTTAATGATAAACCTGAAATATATAAAAACATATTTTAAACAAATAACGCAATACTATAGCACATACCGAAGCAATAAAACCGAGCATGTTGCAACCTACACGAACGGACTTTCAACCATTAGTAATACTCATTTATTAACGTAAACATCCAACAGTCTATTACAGAAAATCTACTAGCACATCAAATATCTAATTGAATGCACAGTCTCGACTGTTGAGAAATTAAACACAGTTCAGCGATTTGTTTTGTCCAAACAGTAATAAATCAATGCATATGCTAACCACTGGTTAATGTCCGCATTTTAATGCAATAGAACATGTTTACTGTTTATCATTGTTCAAGCTGTCAGCCTTTCTTTGAAGTGTAGATTTATTTTAACCTACGATTTAAAAACACTCAAATGGATAAAAATTAATAGAGACTTGTCAGTTTTACCGTTCAAAAGTGTTTTGGAATTACTAATGATTTCTATTGCTTTATTTGTCACATTAATCATTAATATTTATGTAAACAGAGATAGTTTGGTAGTTTATTTTATATTATTTATATTTTGAGATAGTTTGGTAATTCATTTTATACTAGCACAATTACATTTATTAATGTAGTTGATAAAAGTAGATATGTCTTTATGAAATAGATTTACAACAACGTTTATTTGATTGATATAAGCCATACCTAGTATGTCTATTGCACCAAAAATGAATATAATTACCAATATATTTTACATATTTACTTATAATATATTAAAATATATAATATTATATTATTCAATACTAGAATATATAATAAAAATATATTATTAAATTCTTTCAATAAATATATTATTAAATTCTTTCAATATATTAATAATTTTAACTCAACTATAATATAATAATATTTTATTAATATTTATAATAAGTGTATATCTATTACCAATATATCAATAAATTTTTAATGTTTTAAACAAAATGAACTAATAAAACTAAGATTTTAATATTATAAATCTAAGTAATTGGTGAAGCAAATGATAACTATTAATATTATAAACCAAGAAATAAAAAACGCTAATAATAAATAATTTAATGTGAAGAGATTAAAAACCTTCAGAAATAATATTTAAAATCCAAAAGACTAAAAAAATAATAAACCCTAAAAATTAATATATTAAACTCAACATATTAATAAACCATATGAAATAATATTTAAAACCCAAAAACCTAAGAAATTAATAAACCCTAACAATTAATATTTTAAACTCAAAGGATTAATAAACCCAATAGATTATTAATGATATAAACCAAAAAATTAATAAACCCAAGGTTTAAATAGTATAAACCAAAGAAATTGGTGAACCCATGGGATAAATATTAAAAACATAAGCGGATGAATATTAAAAATACAAGAGATTAATGAACTCTAAAAATTGATATTTAAAACAAAAAAATCTAATAAATTAATAAAACATAAGAATCAATATTTTAAACTTAAGATATTAATAAACCAAAGGATTAATAACATTATAAACCAAAATAACTAATAAGCCTAAGGGTTTAATATTATAAACCAAATATTATAAACCTAAGGTATCAGTAAGGACAAGGGATCAATATTAAAAATAATAGATATTAATAAACTCTAAGAATTATTATTTTAAACTCAAGAGATTAATAAACCCAAGGGGTGATTAACATTAAAACCCAAAAGAACTAATGAATCCAAGGGTTTATTATTATAAACCAAAGGAATTAGTGAACCCAAAAGATAAATATTAAAAATCTAAGGGATCAATAAGGCCAAAGGATAAATATTAAAAACAATAAAGATTAATAAAACCTAATAATTAATATTTTAAATTCAACAACCTAAAAAATTAATAAATTATAAGAAAGGATATTTTAAACTCAATAGATTAAATTATAAAACAAAAGAATATAATATATTGGAATATATAATATTATATTATTCAATAGTAAAATATATAATAACAACATATTTTTAAATTATTGAATATATTAATAGTTTTAACTTATACTATACTATTATTCAAAAATAACATAATAAAAATATTTTATTAATGTTTATAATAGGTGTATATCTCTTACCAATATCCCAAGGGATGATTAATATTTTAAAAAAATGATTAATAAAGTCAATACTTTAGTATTATAAACCAAAGTAATTGGTGAAGCAAAAGATAAATATTAATATTATAAACCAAGAAATAAAAAACTCTAAGAATAAATAATTTAATCTTTAAAGAGATTAAAAAACCCAAAGAAATAATATTTAAAACCCAAAAGCCTAATAAAGTAATAAACCATAAGAATTAATATATTAAACTAAACACATTAATAAAGCATATGAAATAATATTTAAAAAACAAAAACCTAAAAAATTAATAAACCCTAACAATTAATACTTTAAACTCAAGAGATTAATAACCCCAACATATTATTAATAATATAAACCAAAAGAAGTAATAAACCCAAAGTTTAAATATTATAAACCAAAGGAATTGGTGAACCCAAGGGATATATATTAAAAACATAAGCGATCAATAAGGCCAAGGGATCAATATTAAATACACAAGAGATTAATAAACCCTAATAATTGATATTTTAAACTAAAAAAACCTAATAAATTAATAAACCATAAGAATCAGCATTTTAAACTTAAGATACTAATAAACCAACGGGATTATTAACTTTATAAACTAAAAGAACTAATAAACACAAGGGATTATAAATCAAAGGAATCAACGAGCCCAAGGGATGCATATTATAAACCTAAGTGATCAATAAGGACAAGGGATCAATATTAGAAACAATAGAGATTAATAAACCCTAAAAATTAATATTTTAAACTCAAGAGATTAATAAACCCAATGGGTGATTAACATTATAAACCAAAAGAACTAAAAAACCCAAGGGTTTAATATTATAAACCAAAGGAATCAGTGAAGCCAAGTTATAAATATTAAAAACCTAACGGATCAACAAGGCCAAGGGATCAATAGTAAAAACAATAGAGATTAATAAACCTAATAATTAATATTTTAAACTAAAAAGCCTAAGAAATTAATAAATCCTAAGAAATAATATTTTATACTCAATATATTAATAAACTCAATGGGTTATTAATAATATAAAACAAAATAACTAGTAAACCCAAGGGTTTAATATTATAAACCAAAGGAATTAGTGAGCCCAAAGATAAATATTAAAAACCTAAGGGCTCAATAAGGCCAATTCGATCAATATTAAAAACACAAGAGATTAATAAACCTGAAGAATTAATATTTGAAACTCAAAAATCTAAGAAATTAATAAACTCTAAGAATTAATATTTTTAACTCAAGGGATTAATAAAATCAATCGATTATTAATGTTTTAATCCAAAATAAGTAATATGATAAACCGAAGGAATTATTAAAATTATAAAGGTAAGCAACAAATAAACATAAGAAATCAATATTATAAACCCAAGAAATTAGTAAACCCAACGGAAGAATGTTATAAACCTAAGGGTTAAATATTAGTATTATAAACCAAGAAATTGATAAACCCTAAGGATTAATATTATAAACTAGAGAGATTAATATACCCTAACAATTAATAGTTTAAACCCAAAACCTAAGAATTTAATAAACCATAGTATTTAGTATTTTAAACATAAGAGATTAATAAACCCAGGGGATCGTTAATAATACAAACCAAAAGAGATAATAAACCCAAAAGCTTAATGTTATAAACCAAAGGAATTGGTGAAACCACGGGAAAATTATTAAGAACTTAAGGTATCAATAATGCTAAGAGATCAATATTAAAAACAAAAGAGATTAGAAACCCTAAGAATAAATATTTTAAACTCAAAAACCTAAAAAATAAATAAACTAAGAATCAATATTTTAAAATAACCTAATTAATGAACACAAGATATTATTAATATTATAAACCAAAATAAATAATAAACCTAAGGGTTTAACATTATAAAACAAAGAGCCCCAAGGGTTAGCTCAATCGGCTGAGTCCTCGCTGTTAAGTACTTTGTCGATTGAGAGGTCACAGGATCGAATCTCCTTGACGCCCACGAGGTTAGGCCTCGCATGTAAGGTTGACGATTTAGATCCCCTTGGGAGGGTCTATCGAGATTTTCAAACCGTGGATGTAACTAGACTCATGTGTGCGGGCACATGGGTTCGTGAACCACTTATAAAAAAAAAAAACATTATAAAACAAAGGAATTGTGCAACCCAAGAGAAAAAATTTAAACACATAAGAGATAAATAAGACCAAGGGATCCATATAAAAAACAAAAAAATCTAGTAAAGCCTAGGAATAAATATTTTAAATACAAATGAATAAGAAACTCACATGATTAATAAAGATATTAAGAAATTTTAGGAATAATTTTTTAAATAAAAATGATTGATTAAGTCACATGATTATAAATATTATAAAACTGTAATGTCTTTCCACTTTACCCATTTTTTATTTTCTAACTTCATTCTTAGATTAATAATATCCAAGCTATACATTATTTTCATTTAGCATAATTCCACTTTAACTTAATTTATTTTGTTTCTTAACAAATGTATATAACCCTCTATATACATTATTATTCCATAGCTTATTATCCATCTATCATTCCAAAATTTAATACTCACTTTATCATCAAAACTTTACCTTTAACTTAACATTGACCCAATTTATGAGACTCCACCTCACTCATCATAGGTATATAAACATACATGGTAATGGTTTTCATACCCTTTGATTTTAAATGTAATTACACTTATGATTTAAATTGCATAAGAGTTTAGGACATTCTTACCATTATTCCACATATTTCATTTGGTTCCATTACCATAATGTATTCATTTATATGAACTACATTATATTTAACATTAATATTTGAACTTAACCTGAAGTCCCTTAATGACATTCGACACTAGTCATCATATGTATAAATACATATATGGATGGCTTTTATAACAATCAAATTAAATGGTAAAGGCATTATATATTTTATTTTATTTTTTGTTTGTATTACTATTAACCCATGGCCATATCCCTTACTGATGGAGAATTGTAGAATTGTTTGACTTACGTTATTCATCTCTTCGAATATACGTAAGGATTTTGCTTATCTTAGCATTAATACCAAATTGGATATTTGTACTTTTGAATAATGGCAAAGTTGTATGGTTACTGACACACGTTACTGGTTTACTTCTCCTAAATCTAGAATGGTACGCATGCATTCATTTCCTTCGACAGATCATGTCCTCGAGCCACCTAATAAATCGTTGTTTAATGGTGTATATCACATCTTTGTGATTCGTTTTAAATGCTCTTATCTGTAGTAGTACTGTAACGTATAATGCATTTACAGTTTTAGAAATATCGGTTGGCGGGTCTTGATCCAGTAGATAACCATCAGATGTTTGACAGGTGTAGGGTTGGATGCGATTAGGCTTTTATTTTATCCATCTCTATTAAATACAACGGATTTATCATTTCATTCTTCTCTGAGGGTTTTTCCATCAAGAGAAATTTGTTCTGTTCTTACTCCGACTGAATAAGAGGCTAACTCCACATTGTGCACATCGTTATGCTACTCTGGTTCGATGCATTTTCCCTATGGTTACATTATGATTTCTAGAATTTTAATTTGTTTTGCATTTGGAAATTTTCCTGAGAAGCATTTCCCTAATTTTTCATTTTTAATTGATTTGCTTTGTATGAGAATACATATTTAAAATTTTTATTTTTTTATATTTCCATACCCCTATTGGCTTGATTTTGTTATTCTCAAAATTTTATATTTGTTTTATAATGATCTCAACATCAATACTTGTCGTGTCGCGTAGCTAGATTTTTAATTGTGTTTATTAGAGGTTTTCATCAACAATCCATGCTCTTGTTTTGATATCTCTTCCAAGTATTGGGCTGTCAAACCTCGGAATTTAATGTAGTTTCTTTTCGTTTACTATTATTATAACCAATATTTGGTCCCTTCCATCTCGGCGACGCGAAAAAGGAGTGAGGTCTAACCCCATCCGTCTCATAGGTAACTTGTTACACAAAATTGGTTTTGTAAACCTATTATTTCCATTTTATTTATTTATTTTTACTGGAAATAAATTAGTTCTTACTCATTCGGTGATTGCAGGTACTCTCTCTCTCTCCCATCTATTTTGTTTCGCTATCACTTGTTGCTCTTCTACAATTTGGTATTCGCATGTTAAACCAGAGTCTATTGCTCCATCTACAAGTTGGTCCCGTATTTTTCTTCAACTTGTCGACCCTGAAGATCATATCATGCTTGATTTTGTTTGATATTATTATACGTTCTAGCATACTCTGCTATCAACCGTTCAAGTGTATTTAGAATATAAAAATACTCTCACTAATAATTTGAGAATTTTTTTATGTTCGGACTATTAAATACCTAAAATGTTTTCAATGATATTTACGAATGGACTTTTCCAACCCTTTTTAAACAACTATGTATATATATTTTTGGGTTTATTGCAATAGTCGTGACCTACATTGACTGATATATATATATATATATATATATATATATATATATATATATTTTATTTTATTTTTCATCCCAAGTTTTTTGTTCGTGCTTTGTTACGATGTATTCTTTATATTCCTCTCTGAATATAGGAACCTTGGTTTGATTTAAGTTATATTACTATTTTTACAATTTATAACCTTTCAGTTTAACCCTATATAGATCAGTCTTTTTTTTTATCTGATGTGAAATTTATTGAAATTCTTTTATAGATAATGTATATATATTTATGGTTATTCCATAATCTCAGGTCATTATGTAATTCTTTTTATTTACCACATAATTTCTACATGCTCAGAAATTACATATTTTTCAATGTAATATGTTGAGAACTCTCTCAGGTTTAATAATTGAAACAACCATGACATAAATGAATTATCAGTAGAATGTTTAGGTTTAAAACGTAGGGGTTTAATAATCACATAGCTTCTGAAACACCACTGTTCTCAAAATGATTTTTACCTTTGTAAGATTTTTGAGATTTGTATTATCATGTTACAGTTTGTGATAATTGCATAAAATAGTTTCCTCTGTATATCCCTATAATTTCTTCCAATTAGAAATTTTATACACAGAAAATCGTTTAAAAGTTTTCATAATCCTCCTTTGGCATGAAATTGATCCTATTCTCATCTATTTCTGCATTCAAAAATATATATAAATATTTTCTGCATTTGTATATTGAAATACTCTAGTTACCTTATGATCCAAAATCTTTTGTTTGAGATGTATAAAAGAATTAACATGTGAAAATTGTAGCTTTTAAACAAGAAACTTTAAAGGCATAAGCGGAAAAAGAGAGAAGAAATTAACATCATGCACGAAGACACAAGAGTTGATATTGGAGTTCGTCGAGGAGGGACTACATCTCCGGGCCCTCCTCTAATAGTGGGGAGGCCCTGCTTTCATTAAATGGCAAAATGAAAGTACAGGTACAAAATGAGGAATTACACCCTTATACCTGCCCAATCTGTAAATGGCCAAAAATTGCAGACTTCTGATGACAAAATGGGCAGCACCGTTGGATTTGTGGCGTCGAGTAGTGCTGAATCCATATAAAACTTGCCCCAATCGGACAAAGTGAAAATCTGGCCCCTCTGGAAAGATGGCTCACATCATGGTTCCGCCCCCTCCTGCACACTGCTCAAGGTTCCACTGCCTCGTTTTCCGTGCCTACTCCTGTCCGTCCTTGGGCGCACAAATGAATGAAGGTTTATATAATATAGCGTGGGCGGATTCTCCAAAGTCACCCATAGCAGAATTGGTTGGAGATCCGCATTGTTTGGGCGGAGGTCGGGTGGTCAAATCCCGACCCTGCCATAAAAAGGCCGACTGTTTGAATTGTATTTTCATTTTTTTTAAAAGGCGTTGGAACTGTTTTCATATTTTAAAATTTCCGTTTGATGTTGATGTGATGTGGGGGGGCCGGACCCATATTGGGCGGCCCGCCCCGTATAAAACCGCGCCATGTATAAGTGGAGGCGGTGGTGGTGGGGTTAACAACCCCCGCCCCGTATTAATATGAACGTTGGTACAATGGAGACCACGGGGGTGGCGGGGTTGACCAGCCGCCCCACAACAACATTTTTTTTTTAATAATATGGAGATTGGCATGGGGTGGCGGGGTTGGTGGCCCGCCACCCTTATTATATATATTTTTTGTTTTTATTTGTTATTAAAACAAATTGTGGTTTTTTGAACCTTCGAATTTTTGACCGAAGGAGTGCATTAAACGGTCCCACAAATTCTCCAGGAATCTGGCCAGGTTGGTCGGAATCCGGTGGCCGGGTTTCAGCAAAATTGTTGCCTCCTTAGTCTGCCACAGCACCAAGTCAACCTCTGAACTTTGACTGCTCCTAACTCCTTCATTCAGACTCAGAATTGAGTGCCGTCTGCGCCGTTGGATTCAGAATTTTGAGATCTACAACTTGAACTTGGTTCGAAGGATTTTCGAACACTTTGATTTTTTGAGCCTGGTACTCAAGCCATTTGTACCTGTACCTGTTTAATCCACCTAAATCATTCCTCCCCACTAAAGAGCTTTTGGACCCCAAAAGCCTCATCAATCAACAGGCAAGTGAGGGAATTGTTCCCTCACCTTCTCCTTTTCAATCCATTTGGCTTTACTTGGGTGCATCCCTTTGAACCCAACACGAAGATACTCCACATCTCCTCGTCGCGAAGTCCTGGTCCTTTGATCGAGAATGATGTCCTCTGGCAGTTCATCGAGATATTCTGGTGGAAAGTCATCCACTGTAGGAACTGATCCTACCTCCTCAGTGTCCATAATCAATGGGGGTTCATAAAGTTTTAGATTTTCAACATTCACAACTGAGTACATCTGCATGTATACCGGCAAGTCGAGTCGAAAAGCATTATTCCCAATCTTCTCCAATATGGTAAAGGGACCATACCGGATTGGTCGCAATTTCTTACCTTCTACCTTCATTCGATCCTTGCTGATGTGGAACCACACTTTGTCGCCAACTTGAAATTGATGGTCGACTCGGTGTTTATCATGTCGGGCCTTATATCGGGCCTGACTCTTCTCCAACTGCTCTTGCACTACTTGGTGAATCGTCTGAATCCGCTGAATGAACCGCTGTGCTTTATCCCTGTCATCACGCCCACTGGCATCTTCATCCCTTCCATAGATCATGTCGAAAGGGTCCTTTGGTAAGTAACCAAAGCATGTCTCAAAAGGTGAACGCTGCGTAGAGGAATGCACTGCTCGGTTGTAAGCATGCTGCACATATGGAAGGTGTTCATCCCACAACTTGGGATGTTTGCTGCAATAGCCCCGCAACAAGTGTACCACGGTACGATTAACAACCTCTGTCTGTCCGTCGGTTTGTGGATGGAATTACGTGCTTCTCTTCAACTTAGTATCCATCATGCACAACAAGCTGGTCCAAAACTCTCCAAGGAAGTGAGAGTCTTGATCTAACACAATCGACGTGGGCAACCCAAAGTGGACCCAAACATACTGAAAGAAAAGACAAGAAGTCTGCTCAGCAGTGACCTGCTTTTTACAAGGCATCAATATGCACATTTTGCTAAAGCGGTCGATGACAACATACAAATAGTCGTGACCCTTTCTTGACATAGGCAAACCTCCTACAAAATCCATCGACACACTTTCCCATGGACGACCCGGAATAGGGAGTGGTGTGTAGAGCCCGAGTTTTCTATTAGAGGGCTTTGAAACATAACACATCACACATCCCTTTACAAAACGGGTTACAATGTTTTTCATATGGGGCCAAAAACAAAACCTTTGCAAATGACATAAGGTTTTTTCGACACCAAAGTGACCAGACACAAGAGAGGTATGCGCCTCTCGAATTACATGTACTCTTTCTGCTATGGGTATGCACAATTTACCAAGGTGATACAACAGCTTCCCCTGCAAATGATAGTTGTCCACCTGTGAACCATGACTTAGTCTTGCATAAACTTCTTTAAAGTCATCATCGTTAGTGTACTGTTCGACATAACTTTCAAAAGACAATGACGCATTATGCAAAATAATAGAAGCAGCGATAGGAGGGCGAGAGAGCATGTCTGCTACTTTGTTACTAGTGGCCTTCTTATACTTTATTACTAGATGAAATTGTTGTAGGCACCCCATCCACCTGAAATGACGAGATTGTTGTAGCTTGGTTTGTGACTGAAGGTATTGCAAGGGCTGATGATCTGTATGGATGACGGTCTCCTTGCCAATCAGGTAGTGTTTCCACTTTTTCACACTTTGGACCAAGGCATACAATTCCTTGTCGTAAGTGGGGTAATTTATTACAGCCTGGGAGAACTTCTCCGAATGGTAACAAATCGGCTTCTTCTGCTACAAAAGTACATCTCCCATGGCGTACCCACTGGCATCGGTTTTGATCTCAAAAGGCTGCTGGAGATTGGGTAAAGCCAGGACTGGTGCGGTGCTGATTTTCTCTTTCAGTGCTTCGAAGGCCTTCTGTTGTTTTCCTCCCCACTGAAAGGCTTGTTTGATACTTGTCAGAGTGTGTAAGGGTGATGCAATAACGGAGAAGTTGGCAATGAACCTCCTCCAATACTGTACTGCACCTAAAAAACTACGGACCTCTGTTACATTGGTAGGCTTAGGCCAATTTACAATCACCTCGACTTTTGAGGGGTCTATTTTTAATTGACCATTACCGAAAATATGACCAAGGTAAACCAAAGAGGTTTTCCCAAACTCACACTTTGACAACTTTACATACAATTGTTCTTTCTTTAAAACATCAAGCACTTTGATTACATGGCATACATGTTCCTCCCAAGTCCTACTAAATACAAGAATATCATCTAAATATACAAGGACAAACTCATCAATGAAAGGCCTAAAAAGATCATTCATGACCCTCATGAATGTGGCTGGAGCGTTGCAAAGTCCGAATGGCATCACCATCCATTCGAACAACCCCTGTTTGGCCTTGAAGGTGATTTTCTACACATCCTGCTCTGCAATTCTGACCTGGTGATAACCACTACGCAAATCCAATTTGGTGAAATAAACAACATTTTTTAATTGATCTAATAAATCATCAATGCGAGGGAGAGGGTATCGATTTTTCACCGTGATTTTTTTTAGTGCCCGATAATCCACGCACATCCTCCATGTGCCATCTTTCTTGGGCACTAACACGATCGGCGAGCCACAAGGAGAAGTACTTGGCCGAATGACCCCTTGGTTCAACAGTTCTTGTACCTGATTTTTGATTTCCTCCATTTCGATGGATGACATCCTGTACATACCAATGTTTGGTAATGGAGCATCATGTTGCAAATGGATCTCATGTTGGATCCCTCGTTTTGGAGGAAAACCTTTGGGTTCCTGAAACAACTCATCATAGTTAGAAATAACATCACATAATTCCTGTTTATGAGCCGGATCACATCCCCGGAAAGAATCAGTTATTTCTTCATCCTTTTCTCTCACAACCATGAGCAAACACCCCTTGTTGGAATTTACCAATCTCTTCATCTGTCCTGCACTTACAAGGCTGGCACTGACTTTGGTTTGATGAGCTCTTACAATGTATTCTACCCCATCTTTAATGATTTGGTATTTATTTTCATGGCGAAAGAAAACTGCTTTCCTATCATAAAGATAGGTACTCCCCAACACAATGCCACAGATATCCAATGGTATTGCATCCAATTCTACTTCATCTACCAGCTTAGAAGCAATAACAAATATTACCTTAGACTGCTTGGTTACATTTAGTTTTACTTTATCATGTATCCATCCAAGCGGATAAGGTTTTGGATGAGGCTTAACTTCTAAGCCTAACTTTTTAACCAAGGATTCTGAAATAAGGTTTTCTTGAGAGCCTGAATCAAATAGAGTTTCTACTTTTGCATGGTTTATAACAACTCTAATATGAAACAACTCAATTCTCTTACGTTCATTAGAAAGAGGCTCATTTGATGAACTAGTGCTTTCATGTGACTCAAAATCATGAAGAGAATGAGTACCTTTTGTCCCTGCTGCTGTGATCAATGCCTCATCGCCTGAGTCGGATCCAAGGTCCTGCTGTGCAGTTGCTACCATCTTCTGCTTACCCTTTCCTCCATATCTCTTCGGCTTCTTTTCTGGATAAAGTTTCCAACAATGATCATTGTCATGGCCTTCCTTTTTGCAGTGAGTGCAATAAGGCTTTTCTCCTTCATCCTTCTTTTTTGACGTCGTCTTCTTTTCCTTTCCCTTTCCTTTCCCTTTGAATTTTCCATTTGAAGGTTTGGAAGGTGGTTTCTTTGAATGATCGTCCTTATCATTTCTGCCCCTATTCTCAAGATGAATGGCCTTCACACTGGCCGAGTCAATGGTAGTAGGTTCAAACATTAACAATGAATGTCTAATGTAACTATGCAATGAACCAATGTACTTAGTTACAAATTCAAGAGAATCTAATGAGATGCCCAAACTTAATTCCTGTTTTCGAAATTCTTCAGTAAAGGTTTGCACATTTTGTCCTTTACGTTGCCTTAGGTACTGCCACTCCATTAAGGCTTTCTGCTTGTAACCTAAGGGATAGAATTGATTTTTAATTCCAGTAATAAAATCTGACCAAGAAGAAAGAAGGTTACCCAAGTTACTGCTGCTTCGAAGTTTGCTCTCTCACCAGATTAGAGCTGTGCCACTCAATCGAAGAGAAGCCAATTGGATTTTTGCCTCGTCTTCCATAATCTGCTGGATCCTGCAATAGAGTTCAAGCTGCTTAATCCAATTGTTAAGCTTCTCAGCATTACTTTCACCATTATATACTGGTAGATCAAACTTAACATCTAACTTAAAGAAAGGCTTGTTAGATGCATTTCCATAATTTTTATTATGATGGTTAGAAGAGGAGGAAGGACTTTCATTTCCTGAAGGGGGTGGATTTCCTCCACCATCTCCATGCGCTGAACCTTGCCCTTCTAAAGAATGATCTCCTATTTTCTCTAACCTTTCAAGTCTAGAGAATAGTCTCTCTACTCGATCTGCCATGGTATAGAAATTTTTGCGGAAATTGAGCTCCTCTTCATTCCGATCGTCGTCTCCCATGTTCCTTCTCTGACGTGCACGTCCTGCTTCGGGATCAAAATCCTGTAGCGTCCCTTCGCCTCTTCTTAGCCTGCTTCTTGTTAGCATACAAACATGTAATTCACATCTACAAACACCCGCTCCGATACCACTTGATCCAAAATATTTTGTTTGAGATGTATAAAAGAATTAACATGTGAAAATTGTAGCTTTTAAAAAAAAAACTTTAAAGGCATAAGCGGAAAAAGAGAGAAGCAATTAACATCATGCACGAAGACACAAGAGTTGATATCGGAGTTCGTCCAGGAGGGACTACGTCTCCGGGCCCTGCTCTAATAGTGGGGAGGCCATGCTTTCATTAAATGACAAAATGAAAGTACAAGTACAAAATGAGGAATTACACCCTTATACCGCCCAATCTGGAAATGGCCAAAAATTGTAGACCTCTGATGACAAAATGGGTAGCACCGTTGGATTTGTGGCATCGAGTAGTGCTGAATCCATATAAAACTTGCCCCAATCGGACAAAGTGAAAATCTGGCCCCTCTGGAAAAATGGCTCAGATCATGGTTCTGCCCCCTCCTGCACACTGCTCAAGGTTCCACTGCCTCGTTTTCCGTGCCCGCTCCTGTCTGTCCTTGGGCGCACAAATGAATGAAGGTTTATATAATATAGCATGGGCGAATTCTCCAAAGTCACCCATAGCAGAATTGGTTGGAGATCCGCATTGTTTGGGCGGAGGTCGGGTGGTCAAATCCCGACCCCACCATAAAAAGGCCGACTGTTTGAACTGTATTTTCATTTTTTTTAAAAGGCGTTGGAACTGTTTTCATATTTTAAAATTTTCGTTTGATGTTGATGTGATGTGGGGGGGGCGGACCCATATTGGGCGGCTCCCCCCGTATAAAACCGCGCCATGTATAAGTGGAGGCAGTGGCGGTGGGGTTAACAACCCTCGCCCCGTATTAATATGACCGTTGGTACAATGGAGACCGTGGGGGTGGTGGGGCTGACCACCCGCCCCCCAAAAACATTCGTTTTTTAATAATATGGAGATTGGCATGGGGTGGCGGGGTTGGTGGCCCGCCGCCCTTATTATATATTTTTTTTGTTTTTATTTGTTATTAAAACAAATTGTGGTTTTTTGAACCTTCGAATTTTTGACCGAAGGAGTGCATTTAATGGTCCCACAAATTCGCCCGAAATCTGGCCAGGTTGGTCGGAATCCGGTGGCCGGGTTTCAGCAAAATTGTTGCCTCCTTAGTCTGCCACATCACCAAGTCAACCTCTGAACTTTGACTGCTCCTAACTCCTTCATTCGGACTCGGAATTGAGTGCCGTCTGCGCCGTTGGATTGAGAATTTTGAGATCTACAACTTGAACTTGGTTCGAAGGATTTTTGAACACTTTTATTTTTTGATCCTGGTACTCAAGCCATTTGTACCTGTACCTGTTTAATCCACCTGGATCACCTTAAGCAAAAATATTAACTATTAAATTTATAACAGAGTTCTTTTCTGATGCTAATAGGATTATTCGATGGAATGTTATTTCTTTCCGAAATAAAATTTCTATTCTTTTAAACAAAATT
This sequence comes from Pinus albicaulis, assembly GCA_034641835.2. Lineage (NCBI taxonomy): Eukaryota > Viridiplantae > Streptophyta > Pinopsida > Pinales > Pinaceae > Pinus > Pinus albicaulis. The sequence continues at coordinate 1,497,228,758 of CM076581.1, forward strand.
TCTACTTGTAGTAGCCAGTTACAGTTTAATTTTATGAAAATCTGTTGTTTTCTTTCTGGAATTATTTATCCAGAATTTAATATTTCCCAATCCTATTAAATTCATAGTTTCTTCTTTATAAATTCCAGCTCTCACTACAGAAGGATATTTAAAATTATGAGATTTACTTGTATATGGGAGTAAGACATATCTCCATATTTAGACCAATGTCAGGTTTAGAGATTCTGGTTGATATTCTCCCATATATTATATTCCTACAACTATACATAAATTAGAAGATTTATTTCTTTTAACTACTTTGTTAAATGTAGAAATTTATGATTTACAACATATCATTTCTATGGTTCAAGTCCAAATAATATCCTAACATTTCATAATAAAATCTATAACAGAATAATAGATTATATGTACATACCACAAATTTTCTATGACCAGTCCTCCCAACCATAGAATTCCTCGATCTCTAGAATTCACCCCCGAGCTGAGATCCCTCCAAGAAAAGACCAACCTCAATCTGTTCTGGAGTAGCTTATTTAAGCTTATTCTCTCCCCATAGCCTATTTCCAATTCTGCCTCCAAAATTTCAGGATGCTTTTATTCCTGTTTTCCCAGGCTTCCTTGATTTAGGGAATTTAAAGTTGTTTTCTTCTTTTCTAGCTTTTTACCTCTTCCCAAATACTTTCCTTATCATTGGGGAAATTTAAATTTTTCCTCAAAAATCTAAATTAGAAATAAATTATTTGAAGGCTTTTTCAAAGACATTTGGGGAAAGTCTTAGCCTCTTTCCATACCTCATGGGTTAGGCAAGTGATCTAAAAAATCTCATTTGGTCATAGTGCACATAAAACATTTTATTTATTTTTCATAAATAAATAGTTAACTACATCCACATAATAATTATCCCTTGGGGTTTGTCACACCTCCAAATTTCACACAGAAAAAAAAAAAAAATTCTTCACGAACTCAGACTTTTAAGCATATGTTTATTATGACATTTCAAATCTTCTCACCATGATACTTTCCACCGTCATATCCTGTCGAAATTAAACCCTCTACCACTACCTCTTTCCTTATGCTATTTTTATTCAAAGGGTGAAGATATTTTATATGACTTTAATCATTACCCAGGTCTCGCATGACCTCGCGAACTCACCTTTGACTTTAATGGTCACACATCTCATTAATTTAATTATTGAAACTAACATAAATCATATGGTCCATTAACATGTATTATATAACATAAATTGAATGAACCTTTGCCTAAGGTCATTTGCGACCCTTCCACTATCCATAGTTATGATTTTTCCGCCATGTATATTGGTATGGACTTTGGGGTATTGATTTTTCATATAATTCGATGTACATAATATGACGAATTGACTTTTTTTATGCGTTTGGCATTAACATATATATATACCTGGGTTGATATGACCACACATCACTGTACCTAAGATTTTCAATCGATTTAAGATATGGTACTTGGAGTTGAGATCATTCTGCACGTAAAGCGTATAGTCACAATTTGATTTGAGTTTCTATGTGCATCGCCGCGGTGAAATGTTTATCCACGTCGGCGTTGTGATACATAAATGTGTGTTGTGTGATTTATGTGGTTCTCCATATCCCTTCGTTTGCTTACGTGGTGAATCCACGTCGTTGGGCTTGCTCGGCTTACGTGGTGTACAACACTCACGCCAATATATGCACGGGATACCTTGAAATCAATTCAGATTACACCCCATTAATGTTATATGGCGGGTCTTAACTCTCCACTGCTACCCTTCGATCCGTGTCTTGGCTTCTAAGATTATGCCAAGTGGACGATGGCGATCGATTCCGGTTAGGGTTCAGGTGGTTTTTCGAAGAATTATATAAGCCCTGGGTGTAGAGTTAAGTCAGTTTTCCGCGTTCAAAACTTTGTTGTGCACCTCTGCGTCTGTAGCATTCTACTTCTTCCGAGGGTTTTGCGATTCTCCGTTGCATAGAAGAATTATGTCGCATCTGGTTCATCAACACGATATCAGGTAATTACCTCCTCGCTCATTTTTTTCTATTGTAGGTTGAATGATTCAGAAAGTAGTTCGTAACGGCCATACGCCAGTTCTGAATATATATTCAATCATCAGTAAGGTGAATGCATCTGGTTTTTCGATTTTCAAGGTATACCTTCAACGCAAAGTGTGGTTGGTTTCTATTTTCAGGGTTATCGTCGACCCTACTCTGGCTATTTCATAAAATGATACTAATTTGTTTTATGCCTCCTGTGTAGCATGCTTCGCATCTCTTTAGGCAGACGTCTCCTCTTCAATGGATCTTTATGAGGTGGGTTTTTGTTCGTCCCAGCTCCGCATAAAATTGTTAATTCCTCCATATTATATTCGAGGGTGGTTCGTATTAATCCCTCTCTGTTTAATTTTCGATTGTAGGGCTCGACGCATCTGAGATTTGCATTTCACAGGTACTGTTTTTAACACCATAATTATTTTCTTCATTCCTTTCTTTCCCCACGATGGCGCAAATGGCTAATTCGCATTTTGGGTTTGAATTTGTTTTCTACAGGTAACCGGAGAGCTCTTGCATGCTTATGACAGCAATTAGTAACCCTTTCAATCGTTTTGGATGCTAACATCGGTCTCATGGCTGTCCAGGTCGGTAGACTTATGGGATTACTTCTCCTCTCCTATTGCATTGGGTCGTGGGAGTTGAAACATTGTTCTCTTGTGATGTTGCGCAGTGTTCCTTGAGGAATGAGACTCTATCCGAGTCGTGGTTTTGTTTTTTTTCTTGTTATCGTTGTCACTATTAGATGGCGCTCGTTTAAATTTGTTCTGTTGAGATAGGGGTTGTGATTTTTATACCCCAGCCTAATAGGCTCAGCATGTATTTCAATATTTTTGGACATATATGTACTCCCTATTGTCTTAGATCGAATTCAATATGCTACGCCACAATATAAACGTACATGGACTGTATGAGTCGTATATATGAATTCATACCATGGAATTTTGCTTTGTTTAGTTACTCGTCAGAACAATATTTGGTTCTCGGTAATACTAATGTTGTTCCAGATTTCGTGGTTGCGTTCATCAGAATTTCCAGGAAGTTGTATTTGGTGTTTATCTCTTCTTCTGATGTATTACGTTCATTCTTTTCTGTGGTTAGAAATCTTCACTCGGGTACCTGTATCATAACTACAGTTTCTTCTGTTCATGGATTTCATTGAATTGGTTTTACCATTATCTGTCTAGACATATGAATGGCATGCTAGAATTTATGAGTCCCTACTCATTTACAAACATATGGTTAATACGTAGAAAATCCTAGACTTTATATTCTGCGATTTTCCAAAGTTGTATATATATATATATATTTCTATTTGCCATTTTCTTCCCATTTACTTATATCTATATACAGCTCTTGTCTACCTATGGGTTTGTTTGTAGGTGTTTCTGTAGAGCTGGTTGTGGGTTTGGAATTCATTCCCTTTTTCCTCTTGGTCAAGGGAATATAGTGGTTACATAAATGCTACTGTGTATACTGTTGAAAATAATTTACTCTTTGCTCCTATGCTTCTCAACTGCGTAATCATAATTTCTACACTCTATGTATTCATTCTCAGTGCTATGATGTTAGAGTAGTTCCATGAGGCCATTGTCTTTGATAACCCTTTTTTTTCATATAAATATTTACTCCTTTCCTCCATTAGACTAAGTGTGGCTTATATACAACCTTGTTGTTTTAGACCATTTAATTTTCTGGAATTATAATAGAATTCTTGGTTGAACCTTAGGTCAGTCTATTGAGTCTCTCATTCTATTCTTTCATACACAGTATAAATTTTAAGTCATCTCCTGCTATTATTCCGGTATACTACAGTGAATTCAATTTCTCTCTATGGTAGCTGAAATAAAAATTATGCTAGGAAACAGAAGCAGATTAAAACAATTTCACAACTTTTCCTGAAAGAACAAGGTTTCCTCAGTTTTAACCCAATCCTGGGTTTAAACATTCTGTGGAATTCTACCTTACAGGATTTTCCTCTACAACTATACAGAATTATCAGGTTACTACCTGGTGATTACATTCTGTTAAATGTAGACTAGTAAAATTTAATACCTTAGAGACAAATTTTGTTTTTATATGTAGCCAATTCATACCATAATAAACAGGGAGATAATTTAACTCATAAACATACCACTCGTGCAGTCGACCAACCTCCCAACCTTAGAGTTCTTCTGTCTCCCAGAACTCTCCCCCGAGCTAAGATCACCTCCTGAAACAGATCAACCCCTAATTTGTACAAGAGCAGCTTATTTAAGCTATTATTCCCCAAAACATGTTTCTAATTCTGCGTCCAGAATCTCAGGATGATTTTCTTCCTGTTTGCCTAGGCTTCCCAATTTAGGGACTCTTTAAAGCTGTTTTATGCTTTTCCTCAGCTTTTCCAGCTTTTTACCTCTTCCCAACTACTTTCCTCATCATTGGGGAAATTTAGATTTTTCCTGAAAAATCTAAATTTAAACTTACTGTCTTTCAAGGATTTTTGAAAGGTTGCGGGGAAATATTTGCCTCATCCATCCTCACAGATTTAGCAAGTGATCTCATCATCTCATTTTTGGTCAATCTGCACCACAATAATTTATTCATTTCCTCAATTAAATGTTTAATTACATTCACAAAATAATTATCCTTTGGGGTCCACTCCCTTTAGGATTTGAAGTTCAAGTATCTAACTTTAAAATGCAATCACATGAATTGGGGGTGTTACAGGGTCCACTCCCCTTTTGGACTTAAGTTCAAATGTATAACTTGTAAAACATAAAACTAGGGGTATTACATATTCCCCCTCTGAAAACAAACATCGTCCTCGGTGTTAATCAACTAAATACTAGAGTTTATTTTGAAACAAATATGGATATTTTTCCATCATCTCAGCTTCTCTTTCCCACGTAGCTTCTTCAGCAGTAAAGTGCTTCCACTTCACCTTTACTCTGGCTATTGTTCGATTTCTCAATTCAATTTCTTCCTGCTCCAATATTCGAAGCGGCTCTGGAAGGAACTCCCCTTCCGGTTCCACCTGTATCACATTCCAATCAACAATATGAGAAGCATCATGTACATATCTTCTTAATAACGAAACATGAAACACATCATGAACTTTAACATGGGGAGGTAAGGCCAGTTTATAAGCCACTGGTCCCACCCTTTCTAACACCTCAAAAGGCTCACAGTATCTACGAGCCAATTTTGCACAACTTCCAGCATAAAGTGTGCTCTTTTTGGGTTTAATACAAAGATACACATGATCACCCACTTTGAACTCTTGATGTACTCTCCTCTTATCAACATAGCTTTTATGTCGATCTTGTGCTGTCTTGATGTTTCTCTATATTTATTTGACAATCCTTTCCATTTCTTGTAGAGTATCTGGCCCAAGTACTAGCTTATCTTCAGGTTGGCTCCAACTTAAAGGAGTACGACACTTTCTTCCATAGAGTGATTCAAATGGACTCTTTTTGATGGAGGATTGATAGATATTGTTATAAGAAATTTCGACTAAATGTAATTAGTCCTCCCATTTTGATGGCCTATCCATCACATACATTCTCAGCATATCCTCCAAAATCTTATTTGTTCTCTCTGTTTGACCATCCGTCTGAGGGTGATAAGAAATGCTAAAATTCAATTTAGTACCCATGCCCCCAAACAGACCTTTCCAGAAAGCTGTTGTGAACTTAGCGTCTCTATCTAAAATAATCATCTTTGGGACCCTGTGTAGTCTTACTGTTTCTTTTAGAAACACATTTCCTACTTGGGTTGTCCCAAAAGTAGATTTTACAGGTATGAAATGTGCATCCTTTGTTAAAGTATCTACCACTACCATCACTGAGTCATGGTGATACTTTGTTCTGGGTAACCTAGTTATAAAATCTATAGAAACAATGTCCCATTTCTATTCTGCAATTGGCAAGGGATTTAAAAGACGAGCTGGATGCTGATTTTCAACTTTAACTACTTGACACTCCATGCATCTAGCTAAATAGTTTGCTACATCCTTTTTCATTCCTGGCCAAAGAAATTTTTTTTTCAAGACTGTAAGCATCTTCTGATATCCAGGATGTCCTGAATATGGTTGTTTATGATATTCATCCACGATTTCCTTTTTCAAAGAATCCACATTGGGGATGTACAATCTGTTTCTATAGCAGATCAACCCTTTCTGGTTTTGAGTGTTTTCAGCCATTTCCTTTTTCAGCATTTTCACTTGTAAAATCTCATAGTTGGGATCTTGATCTGCTACTTTTTTAACTAATTCTTCTAGGTCAAAACTAGCATTACTCCCAATGTTGCTTATGTTTTGGCAAGCATTTCTGCTTAGAGCATCAACAATTTTGTTTTCTTTCTCTTTGATATGTTTTATGTCCATATCAAATTCATTTAGAAAAGATAGCCATTTGGCTTGTCAATCATTCAAATCTGTTTGAGAAAAGAAATACTTCAGACTGATATGATCTGTCATCAATGTAAATTTTTTTCCAAGAAGATAGTGTTGCCACATCTTTAAGGCATGAATTACAACAGCCAATTCCAGATCATATACACTGTAATTCTGTTCATGTTTCTTAAGTTTTCTAGATTCATATGCAATAACATAATTTTCTTGCAACATAACTCCTCCCAATCCCTCTCTACATGCATCCGTACACATGAAAAACTCTTTGTGAGGATCTGCAATCTTCAGTATAGGGGCTATAGTAAGTTTTAATTTTAGTTGTTCAAAGCTGTTTTGGCATTTATCAGTCCACTCAAATTTGGTGCCTTTTCTCTGTAGTGAAGTTATGGGATATGCTATTATAGAATCTTTCGACAAACCTTCGATAATAACTTGCAATCCCCATAAATGACCTTGCTACTGATACATCAGTAGGCATAGGCCACTCTCTTATGGCTTTTATATTTTCAGGATCAACAAACAATCCTTGTTTAGAAATAATATGGCCTAGATATTGAATTTTATCCTTATAAAATTCACATTAGCTAAACTTGGCATATAACTGATTCTCCTTAAGAGTCTGTAACACCATTCTAAGATGTTCTTTACGTTCAACCTCACTCTTTGAATAGACTAGAATATCGTCTATGAACACTAGTACAAATTTATCTAAGTACTTGTTCAAAACACTGTTCATTAAGCACATAAAAGTGGCAAGGGCATTTGTCAAACCAAAAGGTAGGACTACAAATTCGTAGTGACCATACCTGGTTCAAAAAGCTATTTTACTGATATCTTCCTCCTTAATTATGAGTTGGTGATAACCAGTCCTCAAGTCAATCTTAGAGAATACTAAAGCTCCTCTCACCTGATCAAAAAGGTTATCTATTTTGGGCAATCGATACCTGTTTTTGATTGTCAATTTGTTCAGTTGACGGTAATCAATGCACATTCTGAAGGTTCCATCCTTCTTTTTCGCGAACAACACCGGTGCTCCCCAAGGAGATATACTCGGTCTGATGTAACCTTTATCCAGCAATTCTTATAATTGCATTTTTAACTCCATGACTTCAGGGGGGCTCATCCGGTAAGGGGCTCTAGAAACGGGTGTTGCTCCTGCTACCAAATTGATTGAAAAATTAATCTCTCTTTTGGGGGGGAGACAAGGAATCTCATCTAGAAAAATTTCCTTAATTTCTCTTACCACTGGTAAGTTGTCTAGCAAGTTTTCTGCAGATTTCAGTCCTAATTCTTCAGCATGTACAACATATACTTGGTATCCTTTTCTAGCTGTTGTTTTTAGCTGAAAGGAAAACATTTTCCTTACAGAGATAGGTTTTGGTTTCCCTTTTAATATGAATAGTTTTCCTTCATCATCTATACAGTGAAAAGTTTTGTCCCAACAATTCAGCATGGTCTTTTTCTTTTCTAGCCAATCCATTCTTATTAATAAATCATAAGAACCTAATGGCAGAATGGTTAAATCAACTTTTGTTTGATACTCATTGAATTTAATAGCTGTTTTAGGTAGCTTATGAGTTACTTTGCGTTTAGTTCCAATAGCTAATTGTACCAACCAAGGCTGTTGAAACTTTTCTGTTCTAAGTTTACATTTTTCTACAACTTTTGGACTAATATAACTCAAGGAAGCACCCGGATCAATTAAGATAGTAACAGATTGATCAGAGATTTTACCTTCCATTTCAACCATAGTAGACTGATGTTCTACTTGTCAGTTCTCCAAGGCTGCACTGATAGTGGGTATGTTCCTTGCTATATCATTTAATGTAGTAGCTTCTCTATCTCTCAGAACCATCTAAATATTTTTGTGTGGACAGTCCCTCAATAGATGAGGTTCTCGGCAACCCCAACATTTCAAATGCTCCCGCATTTTAACTATTTCTTCCTTCTTATTATCCCCATCTATTTGCTTTGAACCAACTTGGGATTGAGCAGTTTGACTTTCCCTTGCTTTGTTAAATTTCTTCCGCTGATGATCCCTACCAAATTTCTTCAAACAAGCTGGCTTCTACTTCTTTCCTTCGAATTCAACCTTGTTTATCCACTTCGTCCATAGTTTTTGGATTATCGAACTCTATTTTCTCCTTGTACACAGTAGGCAAACAGTTTAAAAACCTTTGAAACTTTGCTTTCTCTTCACGTATATAAGGAAAATACCTTAACATATTTGTAAACTTGGTGACAAACTCATCTATGGTGAGCTGTCCCAATTTGAGTTTTGGAAACCCCTTTTCTTTTTCATCATAATAGCGTTCGTTCAAATAACGGTTTTTAAACTTGACTTGTAAATCTTCCCAAGTAACTGTTTTTTCATCAATGGCATGAACCATTTTTGTCTCCTCCCACCACAAGGTAGCCTTACCTTGCAACTGGTAGACAGCTAATTTGGCCTTCAGATTGCTTTCATATTCATAGACCTGAGAATACTTAATCATATTCAATAGCCATGCCTCAGCATCTTCCTCCTTCTCTCCATCATACGAGGGAGCTTTAATTTTTTGAAATTCACCCTGTAATATCTTCTTTTGTTAAGACTGATGTCTAGTAGTGTCATCTTCCTCAAAATCATTTGAGAACCTGCCTTTCCTCCTCCTTCTGGAACCTTCACCTTCTTGGGTATTCCGCAAAGTCAGTTCTCTTATTATTTTTTCCTGCTCCTCACTAGCTAATGATAGCCTGTCATTTTGGCTTTTTAGCTCTGCCATATCCCATTGCAGCCTGTGCAACATGGCCATTAGAGGAGCATTAGGATCTGGTGTATTATCTCTACCACCCAGATCGACATAGAGTTCATATTCTTCAGCCATTGACTTTTCAGTTCAATACCTTTGTACACTAAAACAAAACAACATCACTAACAATATAAAATTTTCAAAAACTTATTTTATGCAGTGAGCACAACAACAACCCAGTTTTTTCTAACATGGGCTCTGATACCATTTGTAATGTCTCTCCACTTTAAATTTTTATTTTTATTTTCTAACTTCATTCTTAGATTAATAATATCCAAGCTATACATTATTTTCATTTAGCATAATTCCACTTTAACTTAATTTATTTTTTTTATTAACAAATGTATATAACCCTCTATATACATTATTATTCCATAGCTTATTATCCATCTATCATTCCAAAATTTAATACTCACTTTATCGTGAGAACTTTACCTTTAACTTAACATTGACCCCATTTACGAGACTCCAACTCACTCATCATAGGTATATAAACATACATGGTAATGGTTTTCATACACTTTGATTTTAAATGTAATTACACTTATGATTTAAATTACATAAAAGTTTAGGACATTCTTACCATTAATCCACATATTTCATATGGTTCCATTACCATAATGTATTCATTTATATGAACTACATTATATTTAACTTTAATATTTGAACTTAACATGAAGTCCCTTAATGATATTCGACACTAGTCATCATATGTATAGATACATATATGGATGGCTTTTATAACAATCAAATTAAATGATAAAGGCATTATCTATTTTATTTTAATTTTGTTTGTATTACTATCAACACATGATCGTATCCCTTACTGATGGAGAATTTTTTGACTTACGTTATTCATCTCTTGGAATATACATAAGGATTTCGCTTCTCTTAGCATTAATACCCAATTGGATATTTGTCCTTTCAAATAATGGTAAAGTTGTATGGTTACTGCCACACGTTACTGGTTTACTTCTCCTAAGTTTGGAATTGTACACATGCATTCATTTCCTTCAATAGATCATGTCCTCGAGCCACCTAATAAATCATTGTTTAATGGTGTATATCACATCTTTGTGATTTGTTTTGAATGCTCTTATCTTTAGTAGTACTGTAACGTATAATGCATTTACAGTTTTTGAAATATCGGTTGGCAGGTCTCGATCCACGAGAGAACCATGAGATGTTTGATAGGTGTAATATTGGATGGGATTTGGGTTTTAATTTATCCATCTCTATTAAATACAATGGATTTATCATTTCATTCTTCTCTGAGTGTTTTTCCATCGAGAGAAATTTGTTCTGTTCTTACTCCGAGTGAATATGAGGCTAACTCCACATTGTGCATAGCGTTATGCTACTTTGGTTCGATGCATTTTCCCTGTGGTTACATTATGATTTCTGGAATTTTAATTTGTTTTGCGTTCGGAAATTTTCCTAAGAAGCATTTCCCTAATTTTTCATTTTTAATTGATTTTCTCTGTATGAGAACACATATTTAAATTTTTTGTTTTTTTATACTGCCATACCCCTGTTGGATCGATTTTGTTATTCTCAAAATTTTATGTTTGTTTTATAATGATCTTGACATCAATACTTGTCGTGTCGCGTAACTAGTTTTTCAATTGTGTTTAACAAAGGTTTTTATCAACAATACACGCTCTTGTTTTGATATCTGTTCCAGGTATTGGGCTGTTGAACCTAGGAATTTAACGTAATTTCTTTTCATTTACTGTTAGTATAACCAATACTTGGTCCCTTCCATCTCAGCGACGCGAAACATGAGTGAGGTCTAACCCCATCCGGCTCATAGGTAACTTGTTACACAAAATTGGTTTTGTAAACCTATTATTTCCATTTTTTTTTATTTTTTTTTTCTAGAAATAAATTAATTCTTACTCATTTCGTGATTGCAGGTACTCTCTCTCTCTCATCTATTTTGTTTCGCTATCACTTTTTTTTCTTCTACAATTTGGTATTCACATGCTAAACCAGAGTCAATTGCTCCATCTATAGGTTGGTCCCATATTGTTCTTCAACTTGTTGACCCTCAAGATCCTACCGTGCTTGATTTTGTTTGATATTATTATACATTCTAGCATACTCTGATATCAATCGTTCAAGTGTATTTAGAATATAAAAATACTCTCATTAATCATTCGAGAGTTTTTTATGTTCAGACTTTTAAATACCTAAATTGTTTTCAATGATATTTACGAACGGACTTTCCCGATCCTTTTTAAACAACTCTGTATATATATTGTTGGGTTTATGGCAATAGTCGTGACCTAATTTGACAGATATATATATATATATATATAGATTTCATCTGAAGTTTTTTTTTGATGCTTTGTTACAGTGTATTATTTATATTCCTTTGTGAATATAGGAACCTTGGTTCGATTTAATTTATATTATTATTTTTACAATTTATAACCTTTCACTTTAACCCTATATAGATCAGTCTTTTTTTTTATCTGATGTGAAATTTATTGAAATTCTTTTATAGATAATGTATATATATTTATGGTTACTCCATAATCTCAGGTCATTATGTAATTCTTTTTATTTACCACATAATTTCTACATACTCGAAAATTATATATTTTTCAATGTAATATGTTGAGAACTCTCTCAGGTTTAATAATTGAAACAACCAGGACATAAATGAATTATCAGTAGAATGTTTAGGTTTAAAACGTAGGGGTTTAATAATCACATAACAGAGTTCTAAAACACTACTGTTCTCAAAATTATTTTTACCTTTGTAAGATTTTTGAGATTTGTATTATCATGTTACAGTTTGAGATAATTGCATAAAATAGTTTCCTCTGTATATTCCTATAATTTCTTCCAATTAGCATTTTTATACACAGAAAATAGTTCAAAAGTTTGCATAATCCTCTTTTTACATGAAATTGATCCTATTCTCATCTATTTATGCATTCAAAAATATATATAAATATTTTCTGCATTTGTATATTGTAATACTCTAGTTACCTTAACCAGAAATATTAACTATTAGCTTTATAACAGAGTTCTTTTCTGATGCTAATAGGATTATTCGATGGAATGTTATTTCTTTCTAGAATAAAATTTCTATTTGTTTTAATAAAATTTCTACTTGCAGTAGCCAGTTACAGTTAAATTTTATGAAAATCTGTTGTTTTCTTTCTGGAATTATTTATCTAGAATTTAATATTTCCCAATCCTATTAAATTCATAGTTTCTTGTTTATAAATTCCAGCTCTTAGTACAGAAGCAGATTTAAAATTATGAGATTTACTTGTATATGGGATTAAGACTAAAAACTCGTAGTGACCATACCTTGTTCAAAAAGATGTTTTACTCATATCTTCCTCCTTAATTCCGAGTTTGTGATAACTAGTCCTCAAGTCAATCTTAGAGAATACTGAAGCTCCTCTCACCTGATCAAAAAGGTCATCTATTCTGGGCAATGGATACATGTTTTTGATTTTCAACTTGTTCAGTTGACAGTAATCAATGCACATTCTGAAGGTTCCATCCTTATTTTTTGCGAACAACACCGGTGCTCCCCAAGGAGATACATTCGGTCTGATGTAACCTTTATCCAACAATTCTTGTAATTGCATTTTTAACTCCATGAGTTCAGGGGGTCTCAGCTGATAAGGGGATCTATAAACGGGTGTTGCTCCTGGTACCAAATTGATTTAAAAATCAATCTCTCTTTTGGGGAGAATATGAGGAATCTCATTTGGAAAAAATTCCTTAAATTCTCTTACCATTAGTCAGGTGTCTAGCAAGTTTTCTGCAGATTGTTGTCCTAATTCTTCAACATGTACAACATATACTTGGTATCCTTTTCTAGCTGTTATTTTTAGCTGAAAGGTAGATATTTTCCTTACAGAGATAGGTTTTGGTTTCCATTTTAATATGAATGGTTTTCCTTCATCATCTATACAGTGCAAATTTTTGTCCCAACAATTCAACATGGTATTTTTCTTTTCTAGCCAATCCATTCCTATTAATAAATCATAAGAACCTAATGGCAGAATGTTTAAATCAACTTCTGTTTGATACTCATTCAATTCAATAGTTGTCTTAGGTAGCTTAAGAGTTACTTTGCGTTTAGTTCCAGTAGCTAATTATACCAACCAAGGCTGTTGAAACTTTTCTGTTCCGAGTTTACATTTTTCTGTAACTTGTGGACTAATATAACTCAAAGAAGAACCCGGATCAATTAAGATAGTAACAGATTGATTAGGTATTTTACCTTCCATCTCGACCATAGTAGACTAATGTTCTGCTTGTCAGTTCTCCAAGTCTGCACTGATAGTGGGTATGTTCCTTGCTATATCATTCACTGTAGTAGCTTCTCTATCTCTCAAAACCATCTGAATATTTCTGTGTGGACATTCCCTCAACAGATGAGGTTCTCGGCAACCCAAAAATTTCAAAGGCTCTCGCATTTTAACTATTCATTCCTTCTTATTATCCCTGTCTATTTTCTTTGAACCAAATTGGGATTGAGTAGTTTGACTTTACCTCGGTTTGTTAAATTTCTTCCGCTGATGATCCCTACCAAATTTCTTCAAATAAGCTGGTTTTTGTTCCTATCCTTTGAATTAACCCTTGTTTATCCAGTTTTTTCCATGTTCACTCTTTCCTTTAAACTGCTAGTAGCATAGTCTATCTTTCCTCACCACTTCATCCATATTTTTTGGATTAGCAGACTTTATTTTCTCCTTGTACACAGTAGGCAAATAGTTCAAAAACCTTTACACCTTTGCTTTCTCTTCACATATATAATGAACATACCTTAACAAATTTGTAAACTTGGTGACAAACTCTTCTATGCTGAGTTGTCCCAATCTGAGTTCGTGAAACTCCTTTTCTTTATCATCATAACAGTATTCATTCAAATAATGGTTTTTAAACTTGACCTGGAAATCTTCCCAAGTCATTGTTTTTTCGCAAGTCGCGTAGCTAGCTTTTTAATTTTGTTTATCAGAGGTTTTTATCAACAATACATGCTCTTGTTTTGATATCTCTTCCAAGTATTGGGCTGTTGAACGTCGAAATTTAACCAATACTTGGTCCCTTCCATCTCGGCGACATGAAACAGGAGTGAGGTCTAACCCCATCCGTCTCATAGGTAACTTGTTACACAAAATTGGTTTTGTAAACCTATTATTTCCATTTTTTTTCTAGAAATAAATTAATTCTTACTTATTCCGTGATTGCAAGTACTCTCTCTCTCTCTCATCTATTTTGTTTCGCTATCACTTGTTGCTCCTCTACAATTTGGTATTCGCATGCTAAACCAGAGTCTATTGCTCCATCTACAGGTTGGTCCCATACTGTTCTTCAACTCGTTGACCCTAAAGATCGTACCGTGCTTGATTTTGTTTGACATTATTATATGTTCTAGCATACTCTACTATCAATCGTTCAAGTGTATTTAGAATCTAAAAATACTCTCATTAATCATTCGAGAGTTTTTTATGTTCAGACTATTAAATACCTAAATTTTTTTCAATGATATTTACAAATGCACTTTCCCCATCCTTTTTAAACAACTCTGTATATATATTGTTGGGTTTATGGCAATAGCCATGACCTACTTTGACTGATATATATATGTATTTTTCATCCCAATTTTTTTGTTCATGCTTTGTTATATTGTATTTTTTATATTCCTTTGTGAATATAGGAACCTTGGTTCGATTTAATTTATATTACTATATTTACAATTTATAACCTTTCAGTTTAACCCTATATAGATCAATCTTTTTTTTTATCTGATGTGAAATTTATTGAAATTATTTTATAGATAATTTATATATATTTATGGTTACTCCATAATCTCAGGTCATTATGTAATTCTTTTTATTTACCACATAATTTCTACATACTCAGAAATTACATATTTTTCAATGTAATATGTTGAGAACTCTCTCAGGTTTAATAATTGAAACAATCGGGACAGAAATGAATTGTCAGTAGAATATTTAGGTTTAAAACGTAGGGGTTTAATAATCACATAGCAGATTTTTGAAACACTAATGTTCCCAAAAGGATTTTTACCTTTGTAAGATTTTTTAGATTTGTATTATCATGTTAGAGTTTGAGATAATTGCATAAAATAGTTTCCTCTGTATATTCCTATAATTTCTTCCAATTAGCATTTTTATACACAAAAAATAGTTTAAAAGTTTTCATAATCCTCCTTTTTCATGAAATTGATTCTATTCTCAGCTATTTCTGCATTCAAAAATATATATATATTTTCTGCATTTGTATATTGAAATACTCCAATTACCTTAAGCATAAATATTAACTATTAGCTTTATAATAGAGTTCTTTTCTGATGCTAATAGGATTATTCGATAGAATGTTATTTCTTTCCAGAATAAAATTTCTATTTGTTTAAATAAAATTTCTACTTGCAGTAGCCAGTTACAGTTTAATTTTATGAAAATCTGTTGTTTTCTTTCTGGAATTATTTATCTAGAATTTAATATTTCCCAATCCTATTAAATTCATGGTTTCATGTTTATAAATCCGAGTTGTAACTACAAATCAGATTTAAAATTAGGAGATTTACTTGTATATGGGAGTAAGATATATCTCCAGATTTAGACCAATGTCAGGTTTAGAGATTCTAGTTTATATTCTCCCATATATTATATTCCTACAACTATATAGAAATTAGAAGATTTATTTCTTCTAACTACTTTGTTAAATGTACGAATTTATGATTTACAACATATCATTTCCATGGTTCAAGTCCAAATAATATCCTAACATTTCATAATAAAATACATAACAGAAAAATAGATTATATGTACATACCACAAATTTTCTATGACCAGTCCTCCCAACCGTAGAATTCCTCTATCTCTAGAATTTACCCCCGAGCTGAGATCCCTCCAAGAACAGACAAGCCTCAATCTGTTCTGGAATAGTTTATTTAAGCTTGTGCTCTCCCCAAAGCCTGTTTACAATTTTGCATCCAGAATTTCAGGATGATTTTATTCCAGTTTGCGTAGGCTTCCCTGATTTAGGGACTTTAAAGCTTCTTTTTGCTTTTCCAACTTTTTACCTCTTCCTAACTATTTTCCTCATCATTGGGGAAATTTAGATTTTTCCTCAAAAATATAAACTAGAAATAAATTCTTTCAAGGCTTTTTGAAAGATTTTTGGGGAAATTCTTAGTGTCTTTCCATACCTCATGGATTAGGTAAGTGATCTCAAAAATCTCATTTGGTCATAGTGCACAAAAACCATTTTATTTATTTTTCATAAATAAATAATTAACTACATCCACACAATAATTATCCCTCAGGGTCCACTCCCCTTTTGGACTTAGGTTCAAATGTCTAACTTGTAAAACATAAAATTAGGGGTGTTACAAAAATGACGGCAATAAACATGGTTTACCATGCTTGATTTAAACATTGAGACAATTATTTTCACAATTCAATGTTGGACCAACTATCACCATGGTTGGCGATGGTTTATTTTTATATTGAGACAATATTTTTCATAATGTGACATCTGACAATGGATGACATTGATCGACTATGGAAAACGCTAATTAACAATGGTTTACCATGGTTGATTTTCATATTGAGTCAATATTTTTCAAAATGTGACATTGGTCCATGCATTAGTATTAAAATATGGGACTAATATTTAAACCCAAATATTTGGATTTAATAAAGTGAAGGGAAAAATATTAGCTAATTGTACCAACCAAGGCTGTTGAAACTTTTATGTTCTGAGTTTACATTTTTCTACAACTTGTGGACTAATATAACTCAAAGAAGCACCCAGATCAATTAAGATAGTAATAGATTGATCAGAGATTTTACCTTCCATTTCAACTATAGTAGACTGATGTTCTGCTTGTCAGTTCTCCAAGGCTGCACTGATAGTGGGTATGTTCCTTGCTATATCATTCACTGTAGTAGCTTCTCTATCTCTCAGAACCATCTGAATATTTCTGTGTGGACAGTCCTTCAACAGATGAGGTTCTCCGCAACCCCAACATTTCAAAGGCTCCCGCATTTTAACTATTCCTTCCTTCTTATTATCCTCATCTATTTGCTTTGAACCAAATTGGGATTGAGAAGTTTGACTTTCCCATGGTTTGTTAAATTTCTTCTGCTGATGATCCCTACCAAATTTCTTCAAATAAGATCGTTTATGTTTTTTTCCTTTGAATTCACCCTTGTTTATCCAGCTTTTCCCATGTTCACTTTTTCGTTTAAACTGCTGGTAGCATAATCTAGCTTTCCTCAGCACTTCATCCATAGTTTTTGGATTATCGAATTCTATTTTCTCCTTGAACACAGTAGGAAAATAGTTTAAAAACCTTTGCACCTTTGCTTTCTCTTCACGTATATAAGGAACATACCTTAACAGATTTGTAAACTTGATCACAAACTCATCTATGGTGAGTTGTCCCAATCTGAGTTCGGGAAACTCCTTTTCTTTATCATCATACTAACATTCGTTCAAATAAAGGTTTTTAAACTTGACTTGGAAATCTTCCCAAGTAACTATTTTTTCATAAATGGAATGAACCATTTTTGTCTCCTCCCACCACAAGGTAGCCTTACCTTGCAACTGGTAGACAACTAATTTGGCCTTCAGATTGCTTTCATATTCATAGACCTGAAAATACTTAATCATATTCAATAGCCATGCCTCAGCATCTTCCTCCGTCTCTCCATCATAGGAGGGAGGTTTAATTTTTCGAAATTCACCCTGTAGTTCCTTCTTTTGTTTAGACTGATGTCTAATAGTGTCATCTTCCTCAGAATCATTTGAGAACCTACCTTTCCTCCTCCTTCCAGAACCTTCACCTTCTTGGATATTCCACGAAGTCAGTTCTCTTATTAGTTTTTCCTGCTCCTCACTAGCTAATGATAGCCTGTCATTTTGGCTTTTTAGCTCTGCCATATTCCATTACAGCCTGTGCAACATGGCCATTAGAGGAGCATTAGGATCTGGTGTATTATCTCTACCACCCAGATCGACATAGAGTTCATCTTCTTCAGCCATTGACTTTTCAGTTCAATACCTTTGTACACTAAAACAAAACAACATCACTAACAATATAAAATTTTCAAAAACTTATTTTATGCAGTGAGCACAACAACAACCCAGTTTTTTCTAACATGGGCTCTGATACCATTTGTAATGTCTCTCCACTTTATTTTTATTTTTTTTTCTAACTTCATTCTTAGATTAATAATATCCAAGCTATACATTATTTTCATTTAGCATAATTCCACTTTAACTTAATTTATTTATTTTATTAACAAATGTTTATAACCCTCTATATACATTATTATTCCACAGCTTATTATCCATCTATCATTCCAAAATTTAATACTCAATTTATCGTGAGAACTTTACCTTTAACTTAACATTGACCACATTTACGAGACTCCAACTCACTCATAATAGGCATATAAACATACATGGTAATGGTTTTCATACACTTTGATTTTAAATGTAATTACACTTATGATTTAAATTGCATAAAATTTTAGGACATTCTTACCATTATTCCACATATTTCATATGGTTCCATTACCATAATGTATTCATTTATATGAACTACATTATATTTAACTTTAATATTTGAACTTAACATGAAGTCCCTTAATGATATTTGACACTAGTCATCATATGTATAGATACATATATGGATGGCTTTTATAACAATCAAATAAAATGGTAAAGGCATTATCTATTTTCTTTTATTTTCGTTTGTATTACTATCAACACATGGTCATATCCCTTACTGATGGAGAATTGTTTGACTTACGTTATTCATATCTTGGAATATACATAAGGATTTCGCTTATCTTAGCGTTAATACCCAATTGGATATTTGTAATTTCGAATAATGGAAAAGTTGTAAGGTTACTGACACACGTTACTGGTTTACTTCTCCTAAGTCTGGAATTGTACGCATGCATTCATTTCCTTCGATAGATCATGTCCTCGAGCCACCTAATAAATCGTTGTTTAATGGTGTATATAACATCTCTATGACTTGTTTTAAATTCTCTTATCTTTAGTAGTACTGTAACGTATAACGCATTTACGATTTTTGAAATATCGGTTAGCAGGTATCGATACACGAGAGAAACATCAGATGTTTGATAGGTCTAAGATTGGATGGGATTTGGGTTTTAATTTATCCATCTCTATTAAATACAACGAATTTATCATTTCATTCTTCTCTGAGTGTTTTTCCATCGAGAGAAATTTGTTCTGTTCTTACTCCGAGTGAATATGAGGCTAACTCCACATTGTGCACAGCGTTATGCTACTCTGGTTCGATGCATTTTCCCTATGGTTTCATTATGATTTCTGTAATTTTAATTTGTTTTGCATTCGGAAATTTTCCTAAGAAGCATTTCCCTAATTTTTCGTTTTTAATTTATTTTCTCTGTATGATAATACATACTTGAAATTTTTGTTTTTTTATACTGCCATACCCCGGTTGGCTCGATTTTGTTATTCTCAAAATTTTATATTTTTTTCATAATCAGCTCGACATCAATACTTGTCGTGTCGCGTAGCTAGGTTTTCAATTGTGTTTAGCAGATGTTTTTATCAACAATACATGCTCTTGTTTTGATATGTCTTCCAAGTATTGGGTTGTTGAACCTAGGAATTTAACGTAATTTCTTTTCTTTTGCTGTTAGTATAACAAATACTTGGTCCCTTCCATCTCAGCGATGCGAAACATGAGTGAGGTCTAACCCCATCCGGCTCATAGGTAACTTGTTACACAAAATTGGTTTTGTAAACCTATTATTTCCATTTTTTTTTCTAGAAATAAATTAATTCTTACTCGTTCAGTGATTGCAGGTACTCTCTCTCTCTCTCTCTAATCTATTTTGTTTTTCTATCACTTTTTTCTCTTCTACAATTTGGTATTCACATGCTAAACCAGAGTCTATTGCTCCATCTATAGGTTGGTCCCGTATTGTTCTTCAACTCGTCGACCCTGAATATCGTACCGTGCCTCATTTTGTTTGATATTATTATACGTTCTAGCATACTCTGCTATCAATCGTTCAAGTGTATTTAGAATATAAAAATACTCTCATTAATCATTCGAGAGTTTTTTATGTTCAAACTATTAAATACCTAAATTGTTTTCAATGATATTTACGAACGGACTTTCCCGATCCTTTTTAAACAACTCTGTATATATATTGTTGGGTTTATGGCAATAGCCGTGACCAACTTTGACATATATATATATATATATATATATATATATATATATATATATATATATATATATATTTCATCCGAGGTTTTTTTTTCACTCTTTGTTACAGTGTATTATTTATATTCCTCTATGAATATAGGAACCTTGGTTTGATTTAATTTATATTACTATTTTTACAATTTATAACCTTTCAGTTTAAACCTATATAGATCTGTCTTTTTTTTTATCTGATGTGAAATTTATTGAAATTCTTTTATAGATAATGTATATATATTTATGGTTACTCCATAATCTCAGGTCATTATGTAATTATTTTTATTTACCACATAATTTCTACATACTCAGAAATTACATATTTTTCAATGTAATATGTTGAGAACTCTCTCATGTTTAATAATTGAAACAACCAGGACATAAATGAATTATCAGTAGAATGTTTAGGTTTAAAACGTAGGGGTTTAATAATCACATAGTAGAGTTCTGAAACACTACTATTCTCAAAATGATTTTTACCTTTGTAAGATTTTTGATATTTTTATTATCATGTTACAGTTTGAGATAATTGCATAAAATAGTTTCCTCTATATATTCCTATAATTTCTTCCAATTAGCATTTTTATACACAGAAAATAGTTTAAAAGTTTGCATAATCCTCCTTTTGCATGAAATTGATCCTATTCTCATCTATTTCTGCATTCAAAAATATATATAAATATTTTCTACATTTGTATATTCAAATACTCTAGTTACCGTAAGAAGAAATATTAACTATTAGCTTTATAACAAAATTCTTTTCTGATGCTAATTGCATTATTTGATGGAATGTTATTTCTTTCCAGAATAAAATTTCTATTTTTTTAAATAAAATTTCTACTTGCAGTAGCCAGTTACAGTTTAATTTTATGGAAATCTGTTGTTTTCTTTCTGGAATTATTTATCCAGAATTTAATATTTCCCAATCCTATTCAATTCATAGTTTCTTGTTTATAAATTCCATCTCTCACTACAGAAGCAGATTTAAAATTATGAGATTTACTTGTATATAGGAGTAAGAAATATCTAAAGATTTAGACCAATGTCAGGTTTAGATATTCTGGTTGATATTCTCCCATATATTATATTGCTACAACTATACAGAAATTAGAAGATTTATTTCTTCTAACTACTCTGTTAAATGTAGGAATTTATGATTTACAACATATCATTTCCATGGTTCAAGTCCAAATAATATCCTAACATTTCATAATAAAATCTATAACAGAATAATAGATTATATGTACATACCAAAAATTTTCTATGACCAGTCCTCCCAACCGTAGAATTCCTTTATCTCTAGAATTCACCCCCGAGCTGAGATCCCTCCAAGAACAGACCAACCTCAATCTGTTCTGTAGTAGCTTATTTAAGATTATGCTCTCCCCAAAGCATGTTTCCAATTCTGCGTCCAAAATTTCAGGATGCTTTTATTCCTGTTTGCCTAAGCTTTCTTGATTTAGGGACTTTAAAGCTGCTTTTTGCATTTTCAAATTTTTACCTCTGCCCAACTACTTTCCTCATCATTGGGGAAATTTAGATTTTTCCTCAAAAATATAAATTAGAAATAAATTCTTTCAAGGATTTTTGAAATATTTTTGGGGAAAGTCTTAGCCTCTTTCCATACCTCATGTATTAGGCAAGTGATCTCAAAATTTTCATTTGGTCATAGTGCACACAAAACATTTTATTTATTTTTCATAAATAAATAATTAACTACATCTACATAATAATAATCCCTTGGGGTCCACTCCCCTTTTGGACTTAAGTTCAAATGTCTAACTTGTAAAACATAAAAGTAGGGTTGTTACATATTCCCCCTATGAAAACAAAAATTGTCCTCGGTGTTAATTAGCTAAATATTAGAGTTTATTTTAAAAACAAATATGGATATTTTTCCATCATCTAAGCGTCTCTTTACCACGTAGCTTCTTCAACAGTAAAGTGCTTCCACTCCACCTTTACTCTAGCTACTGTTTGATTTCTCAATTCAATTTCTTCCCTCTCCAATATTCAAAGCAGATCTAGAAGGAACTCCCCTTCTGGTTCCACCTGTATCACATTCCAATCAACAATATTAGAAGCATCATGTACATATATTTTTAATAACGAAACATGAAACACATCATGAACTTTAACATGGGGAGGTAAGGCTAGTTTATAAGCCACTAGTCCCACCCTTCTAACACCTCAAAAGGCCCACAGTATGTAGGAGCTAATTTTTCACAACTTCCAGCATAAAGTGTGCTCTTTTTGGGTTTAATACGCAGATACACATGATCACCCACTTTGAACTCTCGGTGTACTCTCTTCTTATCGGCATAGTTTTTCTGTCGATCTTGTGTTGTCTTAATGTTTCTCTATATTTGTTTGACAATCCTTTTGATTTCTTGTAGATTATCTAACCCAAGTACTAGCTTATCTTCAGGTTGGCTCCAAATTAAAGGAGTACGACACTTTCTTCCATAGAGTGCTTCAAATGGACTCATTTTGATGGAGGATTGATAGATGTTGTTATAAGAAAATTCGAAGAAATGTAAGTAGTCCTCCCATTTTTTGGCCTATCCATCACATACATTCTCAGCATATCCTCCAAAATCTGATTTTTTCTCTCGTTTGACCATCCGTCTGAGGGTGATAAGTAGTGCTAAAATTCAATTTAGTGCCCATGCCCCCAAACAGACCTTTCCAGAAGGTTGATGTGAACTTAGCGTCTCTATCTGAAATATTCATCTTTGAGACCCCATGCAGTCTTACTGTTTCTTTTATAAACACATTTGCTACTTGGGCTGTCCAGAAAGTAGATTTTACAGGTATGAAATGTGAAGCCTTTGTTAAAGTATCTACCACTACCATCACTGAGTCATGCTGAAACTTTGTTCTGGGTAACCCAGTTATAAAATCTATAGAAACAGTGTCCCATTTCCATTCTGCAATTGGGAAGGGATTTAAAAGACCAGCTGGATGCTCATGTTCAACTTTGACTAGTTGACACTCCATGCATCTAGCTAAATAGTTTGCTACATCGTTTTTCATTCCTGGCCAAAAAAAATTCTTTTTCAAGGCTATAAGAATTTTTTGATATCCAGGATGTCATAAATATGGCTGATTATGATATTCATCTAGGATTTCTTTTTTCAAAGAATCCACATTGGGGATGTACAATCTGTTTCTATAGCAGATCAGCCCTTTCTGGTTTTGAGTGTATTCAGCCATTTCCTTTTTCAGCATTTTCACTTGTAAATTCTCATAGTTGGGATCTTGATCTGCTACTTTTTTAACTAATTATTCTAGGTCAAAACTAGCCCTACTCCCAATGGTACTTATGTTTTGGCAAGCATTTCTGCTTAGAGCATCAGCAATTTTGTTTTATTTCCCTTCGATATGTTTTATGTCCATATCAAATTCACTCAGAAAAGACAACCATCTGGCTTGTCGAGCATTAAAATCTGTTTGAGAAAAGAAATACTTGAGACTGATATGATCTGTCATCAATGTAATTTTTTTTCCAAGAAGACAGTGTCGCCACATATTCAGGGCATGAATTACAGTAGCCAAATCCAGATCATATACACTATAATTCTATTCATGTTTCTTAAGTTTTCTAGATTCATATGCAATAACAGAATTTTCTTGCAACAGAACTCCTCCCAATCCCTCTCTACATGCATCCATACACACGACAAACTCTTTGTCACGATCTGCAATCTTCAGTATAGGGGCTATAGTAAGTTTTAATTTTAGTTGTTCAAAGCTGTTTTGGAAATTTTCAGTCCACTCAAACTTGGTGCCTTTTCTCTGTAGTGAAGTTATGGGATATGCTATTGTAGAAAATCTTTCCACAAACCTTCGATAATAGCTTGCAATCCCCATAAATCACCTTACTGTTGATACATCAGTAGGCAGAGGCCACTCTCTTATGGATTTTATCTTTTCATGATCAATAGACAATCCCTGTTCAGAAATAATATGGCCTAGATATTGAATTTTATCCTTATAAAATTCACATTAGCTAAACTTGGCATATAACTAATTCTCCTTAAGAGTCTGTAACACAATTCTAAGGTGTTATTTATTTTCAGCCTCACTCTTAGAATTGACTAGAATAGCATCTATGAACACCAGTGAAAATTTATCTAAGTACTTGTTCAAAACATTGTTAATTAAGCACATAAAAGTGGCAGGGGCATTTGTCAAACCAAAAGGAAGGACTGAAAATTCATAGTGACCATACCTGGTTCAAAAAGATGTTTTACTGATATCTTCCTCCTTAATTCTGAGTTTGTGATAACCAGTCCTCAAGTCAATCTTAGAGAATACTAAAGCTCCTCTCACCTGATCAAAAAGGTCATCTATTCTGGGCAATGGATACATGTTTTTTATTGTCAACTTGTTCAGTTGACGGTAGTCAATGCACATTCTCAAGGTTCCATCCTTATTTTTCATGAACAGCACCGGTGCTCCCCAAGGAGATACATTGAGTCTGATGTAACCTTTATCCAACAATTCTTGTAATTGCATTTTTAACTCCATGAGTTTAGGGGGGCTCATCCGGTAAGGGGCTCTAGAAACGGGTGTTCCTCCTGGTACCAAATTCATTGAAAAATAAATCTCTCTTTTGGGGGGAAGATGAGGAATCTCATCTGGAAAAAATTCCTTAAATTCTCTTACCATTGGTAAGGTGTCTAGCAAGTTTTATACAGATTGTTGTCCTAATTCTTCAACATGTAGAGCATATACTTCGTATCCTTTTCTAGCTGTTCTTTTTAGTTGAAGGGTAGATATTTTCCTTACAGAGATAGGTTTTGGTTTCCCTTTTAATATGAATGGTTTTCCTTCATCATCTATACAGTGCAAATTTTTGTCCCAACAATTCAGCATGGTATTTTTCTTTTCTAGCCAATCCATTCCTATTAATAAATCATAAGAACCTAATGGAAGAATGTTTAAATCAACTTCTGTTTGATACTAATTCAATTTAATAGTTGTTTTAGGTAGCTTAAGAGTTACTTTGCATTTAGTTCCAGTAGCTAACTATACCAACCAAGGCTGTTGAAACTTTTCTGTTTTGAGTTTACATTTTTCTGCAACTTGTGGACTAATATAACTCAAAGAAGCACTCGGATCAATTAAGATAGTAATAGATTGATCAAAGATTTTACCTTCCATCTCGACCATAGTAGACTGATGTTCTTCTTGTCAGTTCTCCAAGTCTGCACTGATAGTGGGTATGTTCCTTGCTATATCATTCATTGTAGTAGCTTCTCTATCTCTCAGAACCATTTGAATATTTCTGTGTGGACACTCCCTCAACAGATGAGGTTCTCCGCAACCCCAAAATTTCAAAGGCTCCCGCATTTTAACTATTCCTTCCTTCTTATTATCCCCATATATTTGCTTTGAACCAAATTGGGATTGAGCAGTTTGAATTTCCCTTCGTTTGTTAAATTTCTTCCGTTCATGATCCCTACCAAAGTTCGTCAAATAAGCTGGTTTTTTTTTCTTTCCTTTGAATTCACCCTTGTTTATCCATCTTTTCCCATGTTCACTCTTTCCTTTAAACTGCTAGTAGCATAATCTAGCTTTCCTCACCACTTCATCCATATTTTTTGGATTATCGAACTCTATTTTCTCCTTGTACACAGTAGGCAAACAGTTCAAAAACCTTTGCACCTTTCCTTTCTCTTCACGTATATAAGGAACATACCTTAACAGATTTGTAAACTTGGTGACAAACTCATCTATGGTGAGCTGTCCCAATATGAGTTCGTGAAACTCCTTTGATTTATCATCATAATAGTGTTCATTCAAATAACGGTTTTTAAACTTGGCCTGGAAATCTTCCCAAGTCACTATTTTTTCCCAAGTCGCGTAGCTAGCTTTTTAATTTTGTTTATCAGAGGTTTTTATCAACAATACATGCTCTTGTTTTGATATCTCTTCCAAGTATTGGGTTGTTGAACCTCGGAATTTAACGTAATTTCTTTTCGTTTACTGTTATTATAACCAATACTTGGTCCCTTCCGTCTCGGTGACGCGAAACAAGAGTGAGGTATAACCCCATTCTTCTCATAGGTAACTTGTTACACAAAATTGGTTTTGTAAACCTATTATTTCCATTTTTTTTCTGGAAATAAATTAATTCTTACTTGTTCAGTGATTACAGGTACTCTCTCTCTCTCTCATCTATTTTGTTTCGCTATCACTTGTTGTTCTTCTACAATTTGGTATTCACATGCTAAACCAAAGTCTATTTTTCCATCTACAGGTTGGTCCCGTATTGTTCTTCAACTCATCAACCCTGAAGATCGTACCATGCTTGATTTTTTTTGATATTATTATACATTCTAGCATACTCTACTATCAATCGTTCAAGTGTATTTAGAATATAAAAATACTCTCATTAATCATTCGAGAGTTTTTTATGTTCGAACTATTAAATACCTAAATCTTTTTCAATGATATTTACAAATGGACTTTCCCCATCCCTTTTAAACAACTCTGTATATATATATTGTTGGGTTTATGGCAATAGCCATGACCTACTTTGACTGATATATATATGTATTTTTCATCCCAATTTTTTTGTTCATGCTTTGTTACAGTGTATTATTTATATTCCTTTGTGAATATAGGAACCTTGCTTCGATTTAATTTATATTACTATTTTTACAATTTATAACCTTTCAGTTTAACCCTATATAGATCAATCTTTTCTTTTATCTGATGTGAAATTTATTGAAATTATTTTATAGATAATGTATATATATTTATGGTTACTCCATAATCTTAGGTCATTATGTAATTCTTTTTATTTACCACATAATTTCTACATACTCAGAAATTACATATTTTTCAATGTAATATGTTGAGAACTCTCTCAAGTTTAATAATTGAAACAACCAGGATAGAAATGAATTATTAGTAGAATGTTTAGGTTTAAAACGTAGGGGTTTAATAATCACATAGCAGAGTTCTGAAACACTATTGTTCTCAAAAGTATTTTTACCTTTGTAATATTTTTGAGATTTGTATTATCATGTTAGAGTTTGAGATAATTGCATAAAATAGTTTCCTCTGTATATTCCTATAATTTCTTCCAATTAGCATTTTTATACACAGAAAATAGTTTAAAAGTTTGCATAATCCTCCTTTTTCATGAAATTGATTCTATTCTCAGCTATTTCTCCATTCAAAAATATATATATATTGTCTGCATTTGTATATTGAAATAATCTAGCTACCTTAAGCAGAAATATTAACTATTAGCTTTATAATAGAGTTCTTTTCTAATGCTAATAGGATTATTCGATAGAATTTTATTTCTTTCCAAAATAAAATTTCTATTTGTTTAAATAAAATTTCTGCTTGCAGTAGCCAGTTACAGTTTAATTTTATGAAAATCTTTTGTTTTCTTTCTGGAATTATTTATCTAGAATTAAATATTTCCCAATCCTATTAAATTCATAGTTTCTTGTTTATAAATCCCAGCTCTAACTACAAAAGTAGATTTAAAATTATGAGATTTAATTATATATGGGAGTAAGATATATCTCCAGATTTAGACCAATTTCAGGTTTAGAGATTCTCGTTAATATTCTCCCATATATTATATTCCTACAACTATACAGAAATTAGAAGATTTATTTCTTCTAACTACTCTGTTAAATGTAGGAATTTATGATTTACAACATATCATTTCCATGGTTCAAGTCCAAATAATATCCTAACATTTCATAATAAAATACATAACAGAATAATAGATTATATGTACATACCAAAAATTTTCTATGACCAGTCCTCCCAATCGTAGAATTCCTCTATCTCTAGAATTTACCCCCAGGCTGAGATCCCTCCAAGAACAGACCAACCTCAATCTATTCTAGAGTAGTTTATTTAAGCTTATGCTCTCCCCAAAGCCTGTTTCCAATTCTGTGTCCAGAATTTCAGGATGCTTTTATTCTTGTTTGCCTAGGCTTCCCTGATTTAGGGACTTTAAAGCTGCTTTCTGCTTTTCCAGCTTTTTACCTCTTCCCAAATATTTTCCTCATCATTGGGGAAATTTAGATTTTTCCTCAAAAATATAAATTAGAAATAAATTCTTTCAAGGCTTTTTGAAATATTTTTGGGGAAAGTCTTAGCGCCTTTCCATACCTCATGGATTAGGCAAGTGATCTCAAAAATCTCATTTGGTCATAGTGCACACAAAACATTTTATTTATTTTTTATAAATAAATAATTAACTACATCCACACAATAGTTATCCCTTGGGGTCCACTCCCATTTTGGACTTAAGTTAAAATTCCTGACTTGTAAAACATAAAACTAGGGGTGTTACAAAAACGAGTGAAATAAACATGGTTTACCATACTTGATTTAAACATTGAGACAATTATTTTCACAATGCAATGTTGGACCAACTATCACCATGGTTGGCGATGGTTGATTTTTATATTGAGAAAATATTTGTCATAATGTGACATTTGACAATGGATGACATTGGTCGACTATGGAAAACGCTAATTAACAATGGTTTACCATGGTTGATTTTCATATTGAGTCAATTTTTTTCAAAATATGACATTGGACCATGCATTAGTATTAAACTGTAGGACTAATATTTAAACCCCAATATTTGGATTTAATAAAGTGAAGGGAAAAATATTACAAACCGAAAGAATTCAAAAAATTAATGGATCAACGTTATAAACCCAATGGATCAACAAATACAGGGAAATATTAATATTATAAACATAAAAAACCAAGAAAACAAAGTGGTTATTAATATTATAAATAAAAAACATCAATAAACCGAAGAGATTATTAATATTATAAAACCAACATATTAGTATTAGAAATAAAAATTATTAATAAAGTTAAGTGATTAATAAAGTCAAAGGATCAATAAAATTAATAAAAAAAAACAAAGAAATTAATAAACACTAATAATTAACCCAAGGCATTATTCATATTATAAATCTGTAATGCCCCCAATTTGCTATACTTTTAATTTGACAATTGAACAAATCCAAAGGGGAAAGTGGACCCGAATGGAAAACTATTATGTGGATTTATTTTATTATTTTAATTAATAAAATAAATGGAAAATTATGTGTGAAATTACTAGATTGAGATTTGAGATCTGAAACGCCAATCCATGAGGATGGATAAGGTGATAAGACTTTCCCACAACTTCCAGAAATCCTTGAAAGGAATAAAGTAGAATACTAAAATTAGATTTGCAGATAAGTATCTAATTTGCCCAATAAAGAGGAAAGTATTGGAAGATGTGGAATAAAGTTGGAAAAGTGGAAAAGACAGCTTTAAAAGTACCTTTGTAGAAGAAACAAAGGGAAATCCTAGGAAAAGCAGGAATAAATCATCCTCAATTAAGTAGACGTAGTTAAGGGAAACAAGATGGGGAAAGCAAAGCTTAAATAAGTTGTTTCAGTATACACAAAGGGTTTTCTATCACTAGAGCAAAGGATCTCTGCTCGGCGGTGAGTTACAGAGAGAGAACTCTGTGATTGGGAGGAAACTAGTCAGAGCCAACAGGTATGCACCTTTTTGTTGAAATTATATTGGATTTAAAAAAATTAGATGTTATAACTATGTAATATAAAAAGTTTGAATTTAAATTTGTGTTGGAGGTTAGTCAAATTAGGAGTTACATGTTCTATTTTTTGGTCCATACATTTAACAAAGATTACTTTAGAGGGAATAGTAGAATATGTCTTGTTTTATAGGAGTAATTTTATAGAGGACCAACTCTCAGAATGTCTAAACCCAATGATGGGCTTAGATCTGAGGCTAGGTACCTCACAGAAAATTAATATTTCGGTATGTTAGTTGATTTAGTATATTTTTTAAAAAATGGTTTTATTGCATCCAAAATGACATTCTGGAATAGAAAATAACATGTAGAACGGGAACACGTATATGGTGTATCTTTGAATATGTACTATGTTGTACCATTGCAATCATCTTGTTCTGAACAGAGGAAAAATCAAGGAGAAACTCTAAAAAAATTAAGGGAATATTTGAAGATGCCGATATTAGTGTACATAAGATTGAGGAATAATACTAAATAAATAAATATATATATATATATATATATATATATATATATAGAATTTAAAATTCTACAAGTAAACTTTAAGTACATATATGAGATAAATAAATTCCTTATAGTTATGATTCTGGTCTACTTTATTGTTATATAATTCTTTCTTAAGTAGCTCAAAGCTAATTCAGAACTGAATATAAGAGAAGCAGATATATGTTCGAAAATTGATTAATAGTAGTACATCAGAAATTCAAATTCTTCATAGAAAGAAGAGACATGCTTATTTTCAAAGCATAATGAATTAGCTATGCATAAATTAGAAAATACAAAACATATCTGTGAAAGTAGAAAAATATTAATAAGTTCTATTCTATAATGATTTCATGAGAACAGATTTAAATACCATGGTATTAGAGATGCATGGGATGGTTATATGGTAACCAAGATAACCTTTTATGAGAACCAATTATATTCCATTATCATAACTACTTTCAATACAGTAAAAAACATTTCTGTTGGAAACAGTAGAGGAAATATAAAGGCATCATCTATTTCCTTAATAGGAAATATGTATACTGAGTATAAACACTGTATATAAATTTTACCAGAAGGTTAATTGCAATTTCTGTACCTGTATGTTAGACTGAAGGTGAGTAGTAAGAAAAGTAAGTTTATGTATTAAACTGTATAGAGAAAATTATTATAAAAAAATAATTAAAATATTTTAGTTCTTGGGTTAGAAACTGAGAACTATTTTATGTATATAGTACAGTAAAAATAAAACTAAGTAAAGTGACATAGAATACTCTAGGTGTCACTATAAGACAACATTATGCATCATTTTCAAAGCTAGCATGATGACCGAGGTAGAAGAAAAACTCAAGAATGATGATCCCAACCTGTTCAAATCAGAGTTCAGTGCAAAAGGATAATGAGCTGCTTGGTTAATTAAGTTCATCAACATTAAGAGGAGGAAATGGTAGCCAGTTTGACCTACATAAACCGTATAAACAAATTAGAAATTATACAGTTGAGAGAAACTTATAAACTAAATGAAATGGGATTTATAGAAAATTGAACCATACAAATTTAGACGAATTACCTCGAATGGTCTTGTATGCATGGAAAACCGTACCTGCGAATACATCAAATAAGGAAGAGATGAGAATTCGTAGTTATACAATGGAAAAATAAAATGTATGGCTACATTTTTAAAGCCATTATAAACCATAATTGAACGTAGAAGTATACCAGTAGTAGCTGCATGGGTGTAATGAAACCTTTGGACTAGTAAAGGCCCGGAGAGGTAGTTCAAATCTCGAAGCCATAGGTTCCAAATTAACGTTTAAGCGCATAGAAGCATGAACTGGTAATCAAACGTTGGTTTCTCCTTCTGAAAACAAAGATGTAGCTACTCTAAAACGCTGGGTATTTCATTGTGTGATATTTGTGTTTTCTCAAACATGGTAAAAGTATCAGTGGGAATTCATTTGAGTCATATTAACCATACAAAATTGAAAACAAATACAGTTAAATAGATTCTCAATACACATACAATTGCGTTTCCTTAAGTTATAGGTGGAACAACCTTACAGTCTCAGCTAAGGTAAAGACAGTAATTATTCTAAACTCTATAAGAGATAGACTTCACCCAGACTTGGAGGAAACACAGTAAAGCAGCACCCTTCAATAATGAACGCGCATGTTCAAATCTCGGAACATGGAAAATCGAACCATAGATAGAAAAATAAATTCAACCAATACATTGAGAAGGGAAAACAAAATACTCTGAGTCCACAGTGAATGCATATATATATATATATATATATATATATATATATATGTCAATTATGGTTCACGACAACTTTAAAAAAATAGAGAAAAAAAAAACGCTTAACCAAAAAGGAAATATGATTTACGTGAAGAAGAATGCAAGTGTCCGAGGGCATGGTTGCGTAAACATTCCTGTCTAGGAAGGAGATGCAGTGAGCAGGCCCCAACAAAAAAAAATCTGTAATGAAAATGTTGCTTAAAACTTAAATGTCAAATGAAATACACTGTGAAGAAACCCTAAGTGAAAACTGAATCAACACTGTCCACGCAGCCGACAGTAAGAAGAGGTACTCTGGGGTCGATGACGTGGAGTTCAAGAAACAAGTTTTTGTTCACATCGAAATTTGTAGAAAATCCTGAGGGGAAGATCCAAATCCTCGAGTTGAAGAATTAAGGTACAACGTCACATGGGTTGTATTGTAGAAATTTAGTGATTTCTATTTCACTTGCGGTCTAGTAACTACCTAAGAGGTGCAACAAAATGTCATAGTACGCAGTGGAGAAAAGAGTGTAAATATCGGATGGTAAACTTGCACTTGAATTTTCAAACACTGATAAGACAAATCGAAATGCAATAGAACGTGGTTTATTCCCATAGTTTGTTGTGGCATGGATTTGATAAAAATGTAACTAGGTTACACTTTAGTTAGTTTAACTCCAATAATTTCATAAGGATATCATTTTCGTAATGATGAGATCAAATGTTAACATAGCCTGTTGAGAGTGATTAAAGTTAGGTTGAAATAGCACTATATATATGTAAAGGAAACGTATATGGATCAATGTACTTATTAGTGTGGAATTAACTAATTAAATTAATCCTAAGGCTAACAATAATAGGATCAAATTTTAGACTGGATTCATATAATATGCCATGTAAGAATGTTTCGATAAGAGACTATGGTATTTATAAATGTTACAATCATGTTTTATGTTGGATGGGTAATCCAGTACTAAGGCATGTAAGTTGAATATTTAAGAAGGGAGATAATCTATCTTCGAGTTATATAAATACTTAAAATATAATAAGTACAAGGTATAATAATATTAAAAAAAAAATTTGTGAAGAGAGAGGCATTACAAATGGTATCGGAGCCCAAATTAAAACAATGGGTGAATTATGTGCTCACAGCATAAATTTTATGTTGTTGTAAAATTTTATTGAATTTAAGTTTTGCTAATGTTTAATTTAATGTACAGTGAACAGTGCTGAGGTATACAACTGCAAAACATGAATCAAGGGGATGAGTTGTATGTGGACCTGGGTGGTGGAGAAAACACGCCAGATCCAAATACTTCATTGATGGCTATGTTGCATATAATGCAAAGAGAAGTGGCGCAGCTCAAAAGCCACAATGAAACACTATCTTTAGCTAGTGAAGAGCAGGATTGATTGATAAGAGAATTGAATTCCTAGAATAGTCAAGAAGGTGAAGATTTCGGAAAGAAGAGAAAGGGAAGAGTCAATTTCTCAGAAGATTCTGAGCAAGATGATGCCTCTAGACAACAGTTTAGATGGAACAAGGAATTGCAGGGTGAATTCTGGAAAATCAAACCTCACTCCTGTGATGCAGATAAGGAGAAAGATGTTGAAGCATGACTTCTCAATATGATAAAGTACTTTTAGGTTTACGAATATGGATGTAACTTGAGATCTAGGTTGGCTATCTATCAGTTGCAAGGTAAGACTACCTTGTGGTGGGAAGAAACAAAAATGGTTCATGCCATTGATGAGAAAACTATTACTTGGGAGGATTTCCAAGTAAAGTTCAAAAATCGATACCGGAATGAACACTATTATGACGATAAAGCCAAAGAGTTTCATGCACTCAGATTGGGACAGCTCATGATTGATGAGTTTGTAACCAAATTCACTAATCTGTTATGATATGTACCCTATATAAGAGAAGAGAAGACAAAGTTATAACGTTTCTTGAACAGTATTCCCATTATTCACGAGGAAAAGATAGAGTTTGATAACCATAAGACTATGGATGAGGTGGCGCACAAGGCCAAATTGTGTTACCAACAATTTAAGGATAAGAGTGAACAAGAAAAATTGGTTAAACAAA
Organism: Pinus albicaulis; assembly: GCA_034641835.2. Classification (NCBI taxonomy): domain Eukaryota; kingdom Viridiplantae; phylum Streptophyta; class Pinopsida; order Pinales; family Pinaceae; genus Pinus; species Pinus albicaulis. The sequence continues at coordinate 1,497,263,259 of CM076581.1, forward strand.
GAGAAGGGTGACTCTAGAGGAAAGAAGAGAAAACCAACATATACGAAGAACTTTGGGAGAAACCACCAAAGAAATAAGTTTACCAAAATGGGTGAAAATCAAACTTCTCAATCACAAACTGAGTCCAAACAAATGAATGGAAATAATAAAAGAGAGGGGACCGTTAAAATGATAGGACCTTTGAAGTGTTGGGGTTGTGGAGAACATCATTTATTGAGGGACTATCCACATACACATATCCAAACCTTACAGGTACTGAGAGAAGCAATGACTATTAATGACGTGGCAAGAAGCATCCCCAAAATTAGTGCTACTCTCAAAGATCGTCAATTCAGAACACCAGTCCACTATGGTTGAAGTAGAAGATATGATTGTTGACCAACCTATTTCTATTTTAATAGATCCATGTGCATCTTTAAGTTATATCAGTCCTAAAATGGTAGAAAAATGTAACTTAAAGTTAGAAAATTTCCACCAGTCTTGGTTAGTTTAGTTAGCCACTGGTACAAAACGGAAGGTGACTCATAAGTTACCCCAAACAACCATAAATCTGAATGGATATCAAACAGAATTAAATCTAAATATTCTGCCTTTAGGGTCTTATGATTTATTGGTAGGGATGCACTGGTTAGAGTAACAGAAGGCCATGATGAATTGTTTAGAAAAAACCTTACATTGTATAGATAATGAGGGAAATCCAGTTATAGTAAAAGGAAAGCATAAACCCATAACTGTGAGACAAATTTCAGCACTTCAGTTGAAGAGAATTGCTAGAAAGGGTTATCAAATGTATTCTCTTCACGTAGAGGATTTGGGACAGCAGGCAGAGGAAAATACTTTGGAAACATTACCTATTATAAGAGAATTCAAAGATTCTTTTCTGGATGAAATTTCTCATCTGCCACCTAGGAGAAAGATTGATTTCTGAATCAACTTAGTGTCGGGAGTAACTCCAATTTCTAGAGCCCCATACAGAATGAATACTCCAAAATTAATGGAGTTGAAAATGCAACTACAAGAGTTTTTAGACAGACGTTACATTAGATGGAGTGTATCCCCATGGGGAACTTCGGTGTTGTTTGTGAAAAAGAAAGACGGTAATTTTAGAATGTGTATTGATTACCGTCAATTGAATAATTTTATAATAAAAAAATAGATATCCTTTACCTAGGATAGATGATCTCTTTGACGAAGTTAGGGTAGCAAAAGTTTTTTCAAAAATTTATTTAAAGACATGTTACTATCGTTTAAGGATTAAGGATGAAGATATAAGTAAAAAAACATTAATAACCAAGAATGGACACTATGAGTTTGTGGTCCTACTGTTTGGATTGACCAATGCACCTGCTACTTTTATGTTCTTAATGAATAGTGATATAGGTGGATATTGGTGGTCACCCACCTATTCCACTTGGGGCCCCACCATGGTCTCTTTCAGTTTTTCATTTTCTGCACAACTTACTATTTTTAGTAGTTTTTCGGGTCCTGAACTTCCGGAGCCATTTTGAGGCCCTAAACGACGCTTTTTGGGAAAACCGGGAGCAACATGGATCCACGAACTAATTTTACTCTCTCAAAATTTTTAATCGTCGGATATATATTTCTAACGAGGTACGGTTCACGTCAAACAAAGATTGTATGCCAAAGTTACGTCCCCGGGATGTTGGAACACCAATTTACCCAAACGGGGCCCATATTTTGGGCGCTTCATCTCCTAGGGTTAGGGCTTTCAATGTTTAGGGTTTTCCATTATTTCTAAATAATAAATAGGCCCTCAAGCCTCATTCTAACTTAGTTTAGAGGCCTATAGCCGCCACATCTCTTCTTAGAGATAGTTACCAAAGCACTAGCTAGTTTATTTCCATTATGTCTGTAAGAAAATTTCAATTCTTTGAAATTAATGAAATAAAATGTTATTTCTGCTGCAACTTTGTATTTATGGTTATATGTTTATTCTATTGTGTTCCTGCATAAATCTGGAACAATGGTATTAGAGCGGTCTACTTTTTCTTGATCCTTCTTTGCATGTCCCCAAAAAGGTCGGGGTATAAGGAGTTAGGGCTCGATCTGGTAGAACCTTGCAAGATCAGCCTTGCAAATCCTGATGGACGTCCATGGGGGATGAAAAAAAAATATGAGGGAGCAAGAGATCCTATAAAAATATTGCTCAAGGAGGCCCTCGAAAAACAAAGGAACGCAATGATGGATAACTTTGCCTAGATCCTTCAACGATTGCCCACCGGCGACGCATTTGCATCCAGCAGCCACTCTGGAGGTGCGACTCCTTTTAAGGTACAAGTAAATTTTGACATTTTCATATTTGAGGGTAAAATAGATGTAGATGTCGTAGATAGATGGTTGAATCTATTAGAATGATATTTCGCAGTTCATGACTTTTCGGACAGGGAGAATATTATTTTTGCACTCCTCAAAGCTACCCCCCATGTTAAGGACTGGTGGGAAGCCTACTATGTGAAAAAGGACAAGATAGAACCCTCTCTGTTATCAGTCGTACCCACTTGGAATTCTTTATGAGACACCATCAAGGAACAATACTATCCCGTAGGGAACTATGAGGACCAGTACATACAATGGACCACGTTGCGACAACAAAGGGATCAAGATGTGCATGAGCTGATGAATATGTTCCATACCCTACACAAAAATTTGGGTATCAAAGATTCAGAGAAACATTTGGTGCTAAAGTATCGCAGTTGTATGCATAGATACATTCAGGAGGAAATGGAGTTCCTCAACATCTCCTCGCTTGGTATGGCATATCATTATGCTGCCAAGACTGAGTAGAAATTCAAACAAAAGAAGCGAGACTTTGGATCTTCGAATCAAAAGCAAGGGAAAGGTACTCCCAAACTGTAGAAAAAAGGATAAAGCCAAGGCATGGTGGCTCAAGACAACCTATTGAAGCCACAAGCAAATAACAACACCACAAAGCCAAAGAAGGACATGGGAAAGTGGTGTGAGTTCCATAAGAGCTCCACTCACAACACAAGTGAGTGTCGGGCCAAGCAGTCATTGTTGGCCGAGATGAGGGTTTCCGAGTCAGATACATGCTCTGACTCTGAATCATAACCTAACAAGGGGAAAGATAGAGGGAAATATATTATTGATGTGGAGCCTAATGCCACTGTTTCCACTACGAAGATCCAAAAGGAGGAACCGGAAGATCCAGAGGAGGAGGAACATCTCTTCCACTCCCAGATGTGGGTAAGGGGCTCCCCAGTACAGTTCATTGTTGAAAATGGGAGCCAAAAGAACCTCATTTCAGCAGACACCATGAAGCGGTTAGGCTTGCCAACCACAGCTCACCCACATCCATACACCATCGGGTGGCTTCATCAAGGACGAGATCTCTGTGTCAGCGAGGAGTGATGCCTTCCCTATAGCATCAAGCCCTTCACAGATGAGGTATTATGTGGCGTTGCTCCTATTGATGTTTCTGATGTATTATTAGGACAACCATACTTGTGGAAGCATCATTTTGTGTATGAATCTTGGCCTTCCACTATTATTGTTACTTTGGGAAATAAGTTGTACAGGATACCAGAGGTACCACCTTTTGCCCCTATCTCTTTGGTTACTACAAAAAAATGCAGCAAGCTCATTTCCCAAACCAGGAAATTCATTTTCCTAATGATCCTCCCACAGGGAAATAATTAGACTATGACCATGACCTCCAGATAGGGCTCCTCTGCACGACAACAACAAATGGACAAGGTTGTGGAGGAGTACGGGGACATTTTTACCTTACCCACAGGGGTTCCTCTACACCGTCAGGTCAAGCACCTAGTTGATATGACCACAGGTGTGCTGCTACCCAATGGACCAATCTATTGATGCTCTGTTTTGGATAATGATGAGATCAAGAGGCAGATTCCAGAGCTGCTTCAGAAAGTTCACATCTGACCAAGTTCATCACCCTGTGGGAGCCTGATCGTGTTGGTACAAAAGAAGGATGGGACATGGAGATTCTGTATTGACTATCGGGCACTGAACAAGATCACTGTCCAGAATAGGTACCTGATCCCACAAATTGATAACCTTCTGGAACAACTCAAAGGGGAAAAATATTTTAGCAAGATCGACTTGAAGTCTGGGTATCACTAGGTACCAATTGAACCGTCCAATGTGTGGAAGACTGCCTTCAAAGCCAAGGAAGGCCTTTTTGAATGGTTGGTTATGCCTTTCAGGTTGACGAATGCTCCCGCAACCTTCATGAGGTTGATGGAAGACATCTTTGGGCCATTCACCAACTCATTTGTAGTGGTTTACTTGGATGACATTCTGATCTTTAGCTAGACTTGGGAAGAGAACCTCCACCACATCTGACAAGTCTCCAATCACTACGGCAACACAAGTTGTGTGCCAATTCGGAGAAGTGCACTTCTGGCATGACCCAAGTTCAATATTTGGGATACATTATTTATGAAAAAGGGGTGCATGTTGATCCAATGAAGATCCAATTCATTCGGCATTAGCCAGCCCCAACCACTATAACAGAGTTTCACATCTTTCTAGATCTTTCTAATTTCTACCGTAGGTTCGTGTTGGGATTCTCTCATATCACATGGCCCTTGAGTCAATTCACCAAGGGAAGAGGGAGAGAAAAATTCTTTTGGTCAGAATCTCAACAGAAGGCATTCACAGAATTGAAAAATCAGCTCTATTCTGCCCCAGTGCTCACATTAACAAAGTTTCAACAACCATTTGAGATCGAGATAGATGCTTCTGACTATGCTATTGGGGTAGTTCTTACTCAGCAGAGATATCCAGTGGCATATCATAGTGAGACATTTTCTGACACAGTTCGCAAGTATCCCACTTATGAAAAAGAAATGTATTCCATTGTGCAAACTTGTCGACAATGGAAGAATTACATTTTTGGGAAGGAAACGATCATCCACACAGACCACCGGACCCTGTAGTTCATACATACACAAGAGAAGTTGCAGAATAATCGCCATTAGAAGTGGTCCACATTTCTGCAACAGTTTCATTTGAACATCAAGTACAAGAAGTGTAGCACCAATAATGTTGCAAACTGCCTCAGCTGACCACCAATCGTGGCGCTCAACATCGTTCTCAACTCTTGTGGGCACGAGACTTCTGATTGGCAACTTCTCTACGAGAGCGACCTAGAATTCAGCCAGACATACAAGGCAGTCTTGGGGGGTACGCAAGTTCCAAATTTTCACCTCCAAGGTGCAATTTTATGTCACCTAGGAAACTTGTGTGTTCCTTCAAGCGAGCATGCCAAGATGATATGGGAAGCACACTATAGTTGAGTCGCTGGGCATTTCGGGGTCGAGAAAATAGTAGCAGTACTGCAGAAATATTTCTATTGGCCAAACCTTCAAAAGGATTTCGAGAAGCACATCAAATCCTACACTGCTTATGCCATTTCCAAACTGACCATCCAGAAGCAAGATCTATATACTCTTCTACCTACCCCTAGTCGACCTTGGAAATCCATCTCCATGGATTACATGTTAGGCCTGCCTTCTACTAAGCATGAAAATGACTGTGTTTTCATGGTCGTCGACAGATTCTCGAAGATTGCCATTATGGCGGCCTACAAGAAGAATATCGCAGCAGAAGCCATTGCTAAACTCTTATTTGAATAAGTGTGGGTGCACTTTGGGATCCCACATTCTATCATATAAAATCGAGATAGCAGGTTCCTCAGCACGTTTTGGTCCAGCCTCTGGTCAATGCTGGAAACCAAGCTCACCAAGTCCACAACTTTCCATCCCCAAACAGATGGCCAGACAGAGGTCATCAACATAATGATTGTACACATTCTGCGCATGTACAATTCAAAGCATCCACACACATGGGATGCGAGCCTCCCCTATGTACAACATAGTTATAACCAGGCTCTCCACAGCTCAATTGGCCATAGCCCCTTTTAGGTGGGCTTGGGATTCCAGCCATTATGTTCCATTGATGTAGCCATGCCATTTGCGGCTACTCAGGCCAATTCGGCTCATGTCCAGTCTGAAGTTGACAAAGCAAATAGCTTCATCGAGCACATTCAACACATCTGCCAACAAGTTCATGACATATTGGACAGAGACAATACTAAGTACAAGCAATGACATGATCAACATTGGGTGCCACATAACTTCCAGGTGGGCGACAAAGTGTCGTTACATTTGCAGAAGGAGCGCCTGATTGGACCGCACCACAAGCTTTGCGTGCTCTGATATGGGTCGTACACCATCATCAAGGCTGTAGGGAACAATGCCTTCGAGCTCTATATTCCACCATTCCTTGGTTTGCACCCAGTATTCAATGTGGACCGCCTTCGTCCTTACTTCCCACCTCTACTGGACATGTCTAACATTGCAAAACAACTCACACCAATAGAGTTAAACCCAGAATGCATGGAATAGGCCACCGCAGATTGTATCATGGACATGAAAATCAAGAACACTCTCCAATAGAATATCCAACTGTATCAAGTTGTCAAATCTGGCCAACTCCTGCACCAAGGAAAGTGGTTCACCAGGGACCAAGTTCAGCAGAATTTTCCTCATCTCATGGAGGAACTTAACGCAATGGGGACCATTACTTCCTAAGGGGGGAGGAATGATCCAGGTGGATATTGGTGGTCACTTGCCTATTCCACGCCTATTCCACTTGGGGCCCCACCATGGTCTCTTTCAGTTTTTCAGTTTCAGCACAACTTACTATTTTTAGCAGTTTCTCAGGTCCTAAACTTCCGGAGCCGTTTTGAGGCCCTAAATGACATTTTTTTGGGAAAATGAGAGCAACATGGGGCCATTGATTGATTTTTCTCACTCAAAATTTTTAGACCTCGGATAGATATTTCTAACGAGGTATGGTTCGCATCAAACAGAGATCGTATGCCAAAGTTACGTCCCCAGGAAGTTAAAACACCAATTTACCCAAACAGGGCTCGTAGTTTTGACGCTTCATCTAGTAGATTTAGGGTTTTGGATGTTTATTGTTTTCTATTGTTTCTAAGTAATAAATAGGCCGTCGAGCCTCATTGTAACTCAGTTCAAAGGCCTGTAGCTGCCACATCTCTTCTCAGAGATAGCTACTAGCACCCTAGCTAGTTTATTTCCATTCTGTATTTAAGAAAATTTTAGTTCTTTGATATTAATGAAATGAAGTGTTATTTCCACTGCATATTTGTATTTATAGTTATATGTTTATTTTTTTGCATTCCTGCATAAATCTGGATCAAATAGTGTCTTAAATAAATACTTGGACAAATTTGTATTAGTATTTATCGATGACATTTTGATTTATTCTAAGAATAAAGCTGAGCATAAAGAACACCTTACAATTGTTTTGTAAACTCTCACAGAAAATAAATTGTATGCTAATTTTAGAAAATGTGAATTTTTCAAAGATAAAATTCAATACCTAGGTCATGTAATTTCAGAACAAGGGTTAGGAGTAGACTCAGAAATGATAAAAGCAATAAAGAAATGGCCTGTACCTATTAATGTATCTGTTGTAAGATGCTTTATGGGAATTGCAGGATACTATAGGAGGTTTGTGAAGAGAACAAAGGAAAGGATTTAAGTTTGAATGGACTGAAAAATGTCAATACAACATTGATAAGCTAAAACTGAAACTTACTACAGAACCTATTTTAAAAATTGTTGATCGAGATCAGGAATTTGTAGTGTGCACAGATGCTTGTGGAGAGGGATTAGGAGGGGTACTACTACAAGAAAATTCTATTATAGCCTATGAATTAAGAAAGCTTAAGAAACATGAACAAAATTATAGTGTTTACGATCTTGAGTTAGTTGTTGTAATACACTATCTCAAGATGTGGACACATTACCTTTTAGGGAAAAAGTTTGTGTTGATGACAGATCAAATGAGCCTAAATTATTTCTTCACCCAAACAGATTTGAATGCTAGGCAAGCTAGGTGGTTTTCCTTCTTTAGTGAGTTTGACATGGAAATCAAACATATTAAGGGTAAGGAAAACAAGCTTTCATATGCATTAAGTAGAAATTCTTTGTAAAGTTTGAATAATATTGGGAGTAGTGTAAATTTTTACATAGAGAGACTAAAACAAGAAGTGGTGAACCAAGATCAAAACTATGAAAAACTTCAGGCACAAATGCTGAAAAAGGCTCAAATGAAAAGATATACACAGAACCAGAAAGGGCTAATTTGTTATAGAGAGAGATTATACATTCCTAATGTAGACTCCCTAAAAAAATAAATTATGGATGAGTACCATAAAAGACCCTATGCTGGACATCGTGGATACCAGAAATTACTTTCAGCTTTAAGAAAGAACATGTTTTGGCCTGGTATGAAAAAGGATGTGGAAAATTACATGGCTATATGTATCGAATGTCAACAAGTAAAGGTAAAACATCAACATCCAACTGGGTTGCTGAATTCTTTACCCATTCCCGAATGGAAGTGGGACATTGTTTCCATGGATTTTATTACTAGTTTACCAAGAACCAAATACAAACATGACTCTATTATGGTTGTAGTGGATAGTTTGACTAAATTTTTTCACTTTATACCTATATAGTATACCTTTGGAAAAACCCAAGTAGCAAATATATTTATGAAGGAGATTGTAAAATTGCATGGTGTTCCTAAAATGATCATCTCAGATAGAGACGCAAAATTTACTGCAGGGAGTTTTTTTGAAGGCATGGGTACCAAATTAAATTTTAGTACTGCCTACCATCCTCAAATTGATGGTCAAACCAAAAGAAAAAACCAGAATCTAGAGGATATGTTAAGAATGTATCACTAAAAGAAAAAAACACATTGGTGAGGGACAGAAATGGTCACCATAAGCTCACTCGTGAGGGTTAAAAGAGTCTTCGTCACAAAAAAATAAGCATCACCAAAGGTGGCGTTGCCAAAAGTATAGGTGTTGTGGTAACATTCAAGGTTCATCACTATTAATGATTTATAGTGACAGATAATGACCATCACCATTTCATATGAGCAATGGTGAGAGACAATAGCCTCTGTCACCAAAAAAATGAACGTTGCCAAAGGTGGCTTTGCTGAAAGTATGTGTTGTGGTGACATTCAAGGTTCGTCATGAATATTGATTGACCGTCACCATTTTATATAAACAACAACGATTTTTTGTGATGAAACTTTCATGGCCGTCACTATTGGTGCATATATATATGGCGACGTTCATTAACCATCACCATAAACTCATTGGTGACATCAAGGTCGAAAAATGTCACAATAAGCTCATTGGTGATGGTCAAAAGAGCATCCGTTTAGCAAAAATTGATCTTCGTCATTCCCTATGAATATTAGGGCATGATGGAATCGAATCACCAACCTCATGTTTGTAAAGCACGTGCTCTTCCATTGAGCTAGCACCCTTTAAAAAATTAGACTTTAAACTAGCTATTGCCCCTAAAGGTGCAAATATACACCAAAGGAATAAGAACCAGGAAAACTGAAAGAATTCAGTGTCCTTGCTCCTATTTTTATTCTACGATACTCTACAAAGTATGATTTTGATCTATGACGTATTTGTGCCAAGTGGTTCTAATTTAATAGTAAATATTATATTGAGATAAAATAAATGAATGAATAACTCAGAGGCCATATGGACTAATTTTTAATCCTTAAACCAAAATCTCTTAATTTTTAAGTCTATGGAATAACTTGTTCAAAGTTCAAAATGAAGTAGATTTTAAATGGAAAGCCTAAAACCAACTAACTAGTTTACAAGTAAACAATTTGGATATAACTTCTGTTCAATTTATATGACAAATACTTTCTTAAGTCAACAATGACAAAGAAAGATAGTCATGACTAGAAAAATTATCTTGTTTTTTCTAAAGAGAGTGCATGTAATTTGATAAAGGTTATATGAGAGTATTAAACCATAAATAGTTTCACTAAAACATGGAAATGACAAACTCTTGTTAAACAATAGAAGTTTAGTTAAATATATGAAAAGCATCGAGCTAAATGATATAATTAAACTAAAATTAACTGGAAAAACAAAATTGCCATCCTATATCATCGGGTTTGGTTAGTTCTTCAGAAAGAGAAAATATTCATATTTATTAAAAAAAATGGTAAATTGTCTATCTACTTCTACATAGAGCTATCCATAAAAATGGTAAATTGTCTATCTACTTCTACATAGAGTTATCCATATTGATTTTTAATTTATATAATGTCGGCCAATAACATAAACACAATTTAGGATAGATATATAAATGCATGAGAACTAAATGTGACTGCGTGAGAGTCTGTATTAATAAGCGAAAATGGAGCAACCTGGCTCACAAAATGAAACTGAAATCAGACCAGAGATGATAAATCAATCCTTAATAGGCTGCACATGTTTGACAGCAATAACCACTTTGGGGAGTGTGAGTGCCATGAATTGTTTACTCTGGGGGATGTTCTAAATCATTCTCCTCGGGATGAAAATATTGTTTTTAGAAATGATACTGATGGTACAACATACAATTGTTATTTTGCTGTAAATGGGGTGAGAGTAGAAGTCAGGCCATGGGCTTCAGAGATCGGGGCAACCCAGGATCAAGAACTGAGTGTTGCCCCCAATATTTACTCTGAGCATTCCGTTTACGAAAGACCATATGAACCAGCAACTTCAGGCAATCAAAAAAATCTAAATCATAATATTGAACAAAGCCTGATTACTAATAGACGTGAAGGAAACACTAGTGAACTACAAAATCGAAATTAACTTCAACTCCGACAAACAGTGGTAACATATATGTGTCGAGAAATGGCTTTGATATTCGATATATTCGGGCAACATCTTGATTGACAACAAATTCTCCGACATGTGGAGTCCGATACAATAGAATTAAGATGGCTGTTACACGAACAATGATTTTGGTTTTAATGATCGATATGACCACATTGACTACAGTGAATTTGACATAGGGGACCATTATGTGATTTGTTATAGTCCACTTCACACATAGGACAACTATGTATTTAATTCGAATTCACGTGAATTTGGAAACATGATTAATTTTGGTGGATATGACTATATTGAATATCAGTTTCCATTGAAGACAACCGAGGAATATGAGGATGTGGATGAGTTTGCATTGAATGCAGGGGCAGAAGACTATGTGTCTGGTGTTGGTGAGATCATTAATTTTCATGGATATGGCTATATTGTGTATGATTTTCCTTTGAATGCAGCGGAAGAATATGACATCATTGTTCCTGATGATGATAATTTCAACAGTGGCCTTCATCCCACATCCAACTCTGCAATTGAAAGTTTGCCTAAGCACGTAATCTCCTTTGACAGTGGAGTTGAATGTTTTATCTACACAGACTCGATAGCTGTTGGTAATGAAGCAAAAATACTGCCATGCAATCACTTTTATCACAGTGAATGTATCATTAAGTGGCTTGGCATTAGCAATGCTTGTCCACTACGCCGATATGAGCTGCCCTCGGAGCTGAATGAAGATCAACGCCAAAACTAAAAGTCCGATAACTGAATTTTTTTGTTGTCGTTTTAATTTGTGTAAGAGCTACTTTAATGGCCTCTAAATTTGTCTATATAATTTTTATTGTCGTGCATTTTGTATTACTGTTTTGTTCCGGGGATGTATGATCCTTGAATAGGTGCTAGATGAGTCAATGTAATTTGGATCTTCTTCTATAATTAGATGCGGATATACTCGTTTGAGGGTATCATTGTTTGATCCGTCTTTAGGATTTTGCAGAAGTGTATTTATTTGTTTGAAGAGGTCATGGAGGAGTCATGTTTTCTAGGCTTGGTTAGCTTCTTCATTGCTGTAAAATGCTCATTTTTATGGTTAGTTGAAATTTCTTCTATTTATATTAAAAAAAGAGTAAAATGTTAAAGGAAAGAAAAATATTTTCAGTAAAACAGAAACTTAGAACAACAAACTTTTAACTGTCAATAAGTCTCATTTATTAAAGTAAACGTCCATAAACCAATGGCTGGAAATCCACTCACACATTACATGTGCTAAAGACAGGTTATTCTCCACATTATCATGCAAAAAAACAAGTTTCAATAAGCAGCTATGCTTTAAGCATAAATTTGTTTTAACTAGTATCTAATAAACATAGTATGAAATATTTTTTTTTTAATGAATTATGAATTTTATTGTTTTAATAAATATAGTTTTTTTATTGACAAGATTTGTTTATCATTATTTGAGGGGATTTTTAAGTGAGCAAATAGTTTTTGAAAGTGTGAAATCTGAGAAGAGTTTGCACTTGTTTTTGGGTACTTCAAAGTTAACATGAATAGGGATGGATTTTATTCTAATTACATGTATATTATGAATTTTTTTGGTATATGTATATGTATATGGATAATAACATGATCATTTTAAATTTAATTAGTTTACTCATTTTGTTGATTTCATTCTACATATTAATTTCAATATTTTTTTTTTTTGCAATCTGAATTTTTATTTCTACTGCAATATCTCAAACATTGATTTAAAAGTATATATGTTTAATTTTAAATGCTTTAATGTAAGTCATGAAAAATGTACTCTCAATTGTGTTGATTTCATTGTACATGTCAATTTATATTCTATTCAAAGAATATATAAATGATAAAAAATGTACATTGCAAATAGTTTTTCTTGGACTCATGAGAGGATTGGAATACATAACCTGTGGGATGAGAAACTTAACATAGGGTCATCTAAGCCATCAAAATGACCTAGAATAGCACTAGGTCTCTCCATAGCCTGATTGGATTTTTCCTATGATGTTTCAAATGGAGTCTCTTATTAGATCAGGTGTGACCCTCTATTCTACCACTAATGGGTAGAATCTGAAAGATTTGTTGACATGCAAATATCTATCTACTTTTTATTATTGTTAAAGAGACATATGTAATATATTTTATGAGAAGGTAATAAAAAAACTAATATTCATGAGATTCTTAGTATTTTTATTGCAAATGGTGTTTGTGTTCCTTTTCACTCTATCTCTATGCATATAGTATTAGTGTTAATAAACTTGCTCTCCAATGAATAATTTTGGAAGATGATTATGTTGAGAAAAAAGTCTAATTTTTGTGGTTCTAATTGTTGTTGTCAAGAATAAATGTGAAATTACTCTATTTATGCATTTACAATGAAATATACTTAATTAATTTCAAGGTACACATTGATATTTGTCTAAGTCAATTACTCTCATAGTCCTCCAAGATATTAATTTTAATGTTTATATGTGGACCTTAATGGATTACTTCAATAATTCAACATATTGTATATTCGACAAAAATAATTTCTTTTATTCAATAACATGTTTTCATGTTTTCCCTCTTTATGTTCGAGCAATTCACTTTTTCATTGAGGCCAAATACTTAGTGTCTAAGATTATTTGTTTTTAGTTTCAATTTATTCCTTTTTAATGGAACTTTATTATACTAAAATCCTACAAAATTAACATGAATAATACTTATGCAGAAACTTTAATATATTAAATAGGTGAAATAAATTTGATTTCTAGCTTATAAATTTTTAGTGGATTTTGTAGACATTTTATTGTTATCTTGTTAGCATTGAGCATCTTAGAGAGCATTAGAAGCCAAACTAGAGGAATAAATATAGTTAAGGTAAAAGTAAACCTATTCTAGTTTAATGCATAAAAGAAAATATTACTTTTCATTTTAACCCTTATAAAATTGGTTATATTTTGTGAAATAGTTATGGTAGAAAAAGATAAACTAAATGAATAAAGTAAAAATTTAACAGGATGAATTTTTTATGTATACTTAAATTATTATATTAAATCTTTAATGTTTTTTTATCTATATGTTTCTTTTTGTTTTTTTAATAGTTTACTTGCCTTTCGAAACTATGATATATAACATAATACATGAAATTAAAATAATTCATTAAATATTCTCTATATTTTCCATGAAATATTTTATCCTTTTTAATTCTACCCCTCAAATAATAATTTTCCAATCATATAAACATTAGTTTACTTTCATCATAGAAACAAGTTTAAAAGGGTAAGTTTTCCAAATCATGTTTATTCTTCTCTTTTCCAATAGATCAACCAAAAAATGACACTAGTAATAGAAACTTTTCATTTTGAGTCATCAATACTATATCGATATCAACATTAAATCAATATCAACATTAAACCTTATACTAAGTTTTCTTTATAGTGCCCCTCTATATCTATATCAGTTTAAGAAGAGAATATGAAAATATTGATGAATGGATGTAGATATTGAATGGTGATCTAGTACAAAATTAGATATTCAACCACATTTCACCTAATAGTCAATTTGACATCCTCTCCTTCTCACCCCACATTTGATACTAATATGTAATTTTAAATAATCAATATCTTTTCAATATCTTAAACATCCCCTTAACATATACCTTTATAAATTAATTACTTTAATTTTTTATAGTTTCAAACCCTAAAATATGAATTTATATGTAATAATATAGTTAAATCTTTAAACCTCCCATGGATATTTTATATGCCTTATAAAATTTTTAATTGTTGGTCATAGCTGATCATGTGAAATTTCTGAACATCATTATTACTCTAGCTAAAAATTACTTAGTTTTAAGTCATTGTCTTTGGCTTGTGGTCCATCTCCTCTTTATTAATTGTTAGGAACTATTAGACATACTTTTAATTATGAGCTCTACTTATAAGTAAGCTACAAAATGCTATATTGGCCAACAAAGTAGACAAAAATTTTCTTCCCAAACCCATGTAGAATCTTGTAGACTTTTATAATTACCATTAATCATATATTGCTTTTATTCTTTTTACTTTATTTTAATACTCATTCTTTATTCTAAAAAATTATCAAATTCCACATTTTTCTTTGCATGGCTTCAATCCTTTAAACTCTAATATGTTTGTATTTTCTCATGCTTTATACACTTCTAAAAAATTAAATGTTGAAGACATATCCAATTAATTTGGAAATTCAATATGGTATCATTGTCTAAGATTTATTAAAAATTTAACATGTTCAAGTTTTTTCATCTTTGCAATGTTATAGACTCCTTTTTTTAAATCTCTCCTTCTTAATTATCATTGAGAACCACATATCCATTAACAACATTTTTTCCTTTAATTTTCTCATAATTTAATTCTATATATATCATGTAATTTTATTCATGTTTTCAATTATCATTTTAATCAAATTTCTTCATGTATTTCACAAATGATTTAACATATGTTTTACTATCCCCCATAGGTAAATAAATCATATATGTTACCTTACTACATAAACTACCTTAAATAATTTTAAATCTTATCTAAGACATTTTTTTTAGCTTTGGTTTGTGGATGGTACATGGAATTGAAATTTAGTCTTATTAGCAATTTTTTAGACAAAGTTTTCAAAAAATTATTTGTTCTCATTGATACCATATAAATATACATTTCTTTATTGTTAATATATATATATATATATATATAAATATATATATATATATATATATTTATTTATTTATGATTATTATAATATTTTTAACATTATATTATATTATATAACATTAGTATTTATTTGTGTGATTATTATAATATTTTTTAACATTTAAGATGTAATTTTTAGTTATGACATATCCCTTTCTCTTTAGAATACTCTATTTCCCATAAATTTCTTAATAAAAAAAATTTAGTATCTATATGGTGTTATTATTTTTCCATAAAGCATATATAAAAAAATCCAAAGAAAAAACATATTTATAAGCAAGTCCTATAAAACCAACCCATGTATTCCTCAAACGTGAATTTAAAATTTCAATGGGTACATTTTAGCACATTTCTCTTAACTTTTATATGTTGTTCCAAAAGTCACGTTGATATATATAATGCTTCCACAACTCCAACCATTTCAACCACTTATTGGGCTAAGGATTAGACCATGATTAATTATGCACATAAAGTTCGTAACTTTTCTCTCTAATATGATTCTAATTCGATGATATAAGCTCTTTCCT
Source organism: Pinus albicaulis (assembly GCA_034641835.2). Classification (NCBI taxonomy): domain Eukaryota; kingdom Viridiplantae; phylum Streptophyta; class Pinopsida; order Pinales; family Pinaceae; genus Pinus; species Pinus albicaulis. The sequence continues at coordinate 1,497,279,251 of CM076581.1, forward strand.
AGGAAACACTTATTTCATGATCTTTGCTCTCTCATAATTTCTTATTGACACTTTCTTAATTTATTATTGAAACTCCCTTTTGCTATATAATATGTTGTAGCATGATATTGTAATAGAGGACCTTTATTGACTCTAGAAAGAAGAATATGAAAAATAGTTCCATTTGTTTTCCCCTTATTGATTCTGTGTAGGTGATCTCCATCCAATGTATTGTTTCTTTTTAAATCAATAAGAAAATCAAATTTTCTTTCTCATTTTATTTTCTATATTTATATAACATATTTTGCATTCATACATTTGAAATTAATTTTAACTCACATTATATATTTCATTTTACTTTAATATTGTTGTTTTCTACTTTATCTTGTTTATCAATATTTATAAATGAGAGAAACAAGATATAAATATTAGACAAGGGGATATACTCCAACTAAATAATCTCCTAGTATGTCTTATGGCATTAAAATCACTTTAAGTACTTGGTATATGTATTTAGTTTCATTCAATCCAATTAGTTGAGGGTCTTAACCTTAGCCTCAGGGAATAATTTTTTGTAATAGAAATGGTAACACCATTTGGTAGAATATTCTTTTAGTTTCTGTTTTAGGTTAATTTGGTAAGGCCAAATTATATTTTTATTCTTATTTTTCTAATATTTTTAGTTCCAGTAGTCAAATATTATTAGTATTAGTCTTCTAGATTTTTATTTTATATGTGTATTGCTTATGTACAATTTACTTTAGTAAAAATTGAGTATATAGATATGTTACTTTTGTTTCTCTTGAGGTCCATTGTAGTGGTAGGTTTAGTACTTTCTTTTCCTCTCCCTAAATTTGGGGATGTGTTAGTGAGCATGTGCCTTCCCCAATTATGTTTTAAATAGAAAAATAATGGTAACTAAAAAAATGAATATAAGTAAAATAATGTAGCATTAATATTTTTAAATCTTATACTTTTAACCATATATTAAATAAAATATTCCAATATCTATGTTAAATAATTTATGTAGATATGTATATAGAAAAAAAAAGTTATTGAAATAAAACATTTTAGTGTTGTATATAAAAATTATTCAATGTGGATTATCAATAAAATATTTTAATAAGAATTAACATTAAATTATACTTAAAAATATGTATAAATGATAAAAAAAATATTTTAATTTGGGTTGTATCTATACATATATGATATAAAATATAATATTATATACTATTTTAAAACAATTATTTATATATGAAGAAAAAATTATGTTTTTGAGTGTTATATATACTCTTTTTTTATGTCTAAATAAGTTTTCACTTGAATAAATTTGATTTTTGTTTAAAATAAAAATAAAAGTTAAAAATTATAGCTATAATAAAAAATAAAAAAAATGAAACCTAAGATGTTTTCAAAAAAAAATTCAACATGATATTTAAACAAAATATTTGAAGATCTAGTTTAATTAATTTATTTCCATATCACCTTCATATATAATTATATATAAAAATATTATTAAAATAAAAAATTTTAATGTTCTATATAACAATGGGTTATTAATATAATATTTTAATACTAATTAATATTGAAATATACTTAACTAGCAATTGCACCATATGTTGCAAAGGAAACATCGTAAGGTTGTGGTATAGGAAAGAATAACATATAAGAAATATAAGAAATAAGAGGTAGTAGGAACTTTCTTTCTCGGCTCCAACTTATCCTCCATAAGGAGTAGAGAGTTATGTGCTAAAACATAAAAATAAAAGGCATCAGTATTGTGAAACCATAAACATAAAAGACATCACTAATGTGTCTCACTTCAATTTGTTTTATTTTTACAATATTTTTTTACTTTCACTTAAAACTGAATTATCTTTCCATATCACAATAATACATTAAGTTTGGTAGAATTATTTATCTTAGAGCTATTTTTATTTCTAGACATTTTGTTAATATATCCACTACCTAACCACCATAATACACTAAACACATTGTTATCAAGTTCCCCACCTCCATTTTATCTGTAAAAGGAAACTTATTGTTTTATTTTTTCTATAAATTACATTTATAATGACCAAATTTCTTTGAATCTTGTCATTTTCCATTTATTTCACTTATATCACAACTATTTTTTCCACTTCCATTAAAATATTTCTCAATCATTTTTTAGTCTTATCCATGTGTAAACATTCTCAATTTAATGAGCTTAATGTCTAAAAATATTGGTCCTTCTCTTAATTTGATTTTCAAATAATCATTTTTAGTCTTATCCATGTGTAAACATTCTCAAAATTTAATGAGCTTAATGTCTAAAAATATTGGTCTTTCCCTTAATTGGTTTTTAAAATAATCATTTTTTAGTCTTATCCATGTGTACCATTCTCAATTTAATGAGCTTAAAATTGGTCCTTCCCTTAATTTGTTTTATGGTTCATGATGTCCATATAAATTTAATGAAATATGTCGCATAATATTTGAATTTTTTTTCAAGTAAAAGTTCTGAGCCTTTTCTTAGAAATTTCATTTTAATTATTTTTATCTTATATATCTTTCAATATGCTTATATATTTTATACTATATCTATCATTTTTTGTTTTTTAATTTTGGTTCATGATGCCCATATAAATTTAATGAAATATACTTAATTAATTTCAAGGTACACATTGATATTTGTCTAAGTCAATTACTCTCATAGTCCTCCAAGATATTAATTTTAATGTTTATATGTGGACCTTAATGGATTACTTCAATAATTCAACATATTCAACAAAAATAATTTATTTTATTCAATAACATGTTTTCATGTTTTCCCTCTTTATGTTCGAGCAATTCACTTTTTCATTGAGGCCAAATACTTAGTGTCTAAGATTATTTGTTTTTAGTTTCAATTTATTCCTTTTTAATGGAACTTTATTATACTAAAATCCTACAAAATTAACATGAATAATACTTATGCAGAAACTTTAATATATTAAATAGGTGAAATAAATTTGATTTCTAGCTTATAAATTTTTAGTGGATTTTGTAGACATTTTATTGTTATCTTGTTAGCATTAAGCATCTTAGAGAGCATTAGAAGCCAAACTAGAGGAATAAATATAGTTAAGGTAAAATTAAACCTATTCTAGTTTAATGCATAAAAGAAAATATTATTTTTCATTTTAACCCTTATAAAATTGGTTATATTTTGTGAAATAGTTATGGTAGAAAAAGATAAACTAAATGAATAAAGTAAAAATTTAACAGGATGAATTTTTTATGTATACTTAAATTATTATATTAAATCTTTAATGTTTTTTTATCTATATGTTTCTTTTTGTTTTTTTAATAGTTTACTTGCCTTTCGAAACTATGATATATAACATAATACATGAAATTAAAATAATTTATTAAATATTCTCTATATTTTCCATGAAATATTTTATCCTTTTTAATTCTACCCCTCAAATAATAATTTTCCAATCATATAAACATTAGTTTACTTTCATCATAGAAACAAGTTTAAAAGGGTAAGTTTTCCAAATTAGGTTTATTCTTCTCTTTTCCAATAGACCAACCAAAAAATGACACTAGTAATAGAAACGTTTCATTTTGAGTCATCAATACTATATCGATATCAACATTAAATCAATATCAACATTAAACCTTATACTAATTTTTCTTTATAGGGCCCCTCTATATCTATATCATTTTAAGAAGAGAATATGAAAATATTGATGAATGGATGCAGATATTGAATGGTGATCTAGTACAAAATTAGATATTCAACCACATTTCACCTAATAGTCAATTTGACATCCTCTCCTTCTCACCCCACATTTGATACTAATATGTAATTTTAACTAATCAATATCTTTTCAATATCTTAAACATCCCCTTACCATATACCTTTATAAATTAGTTACTTTAATTTTTTATAGTTTCAAACCCTAAAATATGAATTTATATGTAATAATATAGTTAAATCTTTTAACCTCCCATGGATATTTTATATGCCTTATACAATTTTTAATTGTTGGTCATAGTTTATCATGTGAAATTTTTGAACATCATTATTACTCTAGCTAAAAAATACTTAGTTTTAAGTCATCGTCTTTGGCTTCTCGTCCATCTCCTCTTTATTAATTGCTAGGAACTATTAGACATACTTTTAATTATGAGCTCTACTTATAAGTAAGCTACAAAATTATATATTGGCCAACAAAGTAGACAAAAATATTCTTCCCAAACCCATGTAGAATCCTGTAGAATTTTATAATTACCATTAATCATATATTGCTTTTATTCTTTTTACTTTATTTTAATACTCATTCTTTATTCTAAAAAATTATCAAATTCCACATTTTTCTTTGCATGGCTTCAATCCTTTAAACTCTAATATGTTTGTTTTTTCTCATGCTTTATACACTTCTAAAAAATTAAATGTTGAAGACATATCCAATTAATTTGGAAATTCAATATGGTATCATTGTCTAAGATTTATTAAAAATTTAACATGTTCAAGTTTTTTCATCTTTGCAATGTTATAGACTCCTTTTTTTAAATCTCTCTTTCTTAATTATCATTGAGAACCACATATCCATTAACAACATTTTTTCCTTTAATTTTCTCATAATTTAATTCTATATATATCATGTAATTTTATTCATGTTTTCAATTATCATTTTAATCAAATTTCTTCATGTATTTGACAAATGATTTAACATATGTTTTACTATCCCCATAGGTAAATAAATCATATATGTTACCTTACTACATAAACTACCTTAAATAATTTTAAATCTTACCTAAGACATTTTTTTTAGCTCTGGTTTGTGGATGGTACATGGAATTGAAATTTAGTCTTATTAGCAATTTTTTAGACAAAGTTTTCAAAAAAATTATTTTGTTCTCATTGATACCATATAAATATACATTTCTTTATTGTTAATATATATATATATATATATATATATATATATATATATATTATTTATTTATGATTATTATAACATTTTTAACATTATATTATATTATAACATTAGTATTTATTTATGTATGATTATATTATATCTTAACATTTAAGATGTAATTTTTGGCCATGACATTATATCCCTTTCTCTTTAGAATACTCTCTTTCCCATAAAATTTCTTAAGGAAACACTTTTTGAGTATCCATATGTTGTTATTATTTTTCCATAAAGCATAAATAAAAATGATCCAAAAGAAAATCACATTTATAAGCAAGTCCTATAAAACCAACCTATGTAATCCTTAAAAGTGAATTTAAGATTTAAATGGGTACATTTTAGCACATTTCACTTAAAGTTTATATGTTGATCCAAAATTCACTTTGATATGTAAGATTCTTCAACAACTCCAACCACTTCAATTAATTATTGGGCTAAGGATTAGACCATGATTAATTGCATATAAATTTAGTAAATTTTCTCTCTAATATGATTCTAATTCCATGATATTTTAAGCCCTTCCGTAGGAAACACTTATTTCATGTTCTTTGTTTTCTCATCATTTCTTATTCAGACTTTCTTAATTTCTTATTGAAATTCCCTTTTTCGACACAACATGTTGTAGCATAATATTGTAATAAACAATATTTATTGACATGAGAAAGAAGAATATGAAAGATAGTTCCATTGGTTTCCCTCTTATTGATTATGTGTAGTTGATCTCCATCCATTCTATTGCTTCTCTTTAGATCAATAAGAAACTCAATTTTACTTTCTCATTTTATTTTCTATATTTATATGACATATTTTTCATTCATACATTTGAAATTAATTTTACCTTACATTGTATAATCGATTTTACTGTAATACGGTTGTTTTCTACTTTATTTTGTTGTGGTATCAATATGTACTAATAAGAGAATAAAGATATAAATATTGGACAAGGGGATATACTCCAATTAAAGAATATCTTAGTATGTCCTAGGGCAATCAAAAAATAGTTCATTGAAATTACTTTAAGTACTAGGGATGTTTATTTGGTTTTATTCCATGCAATTAGTTGAGGGTCTTAACCTTAGCCTCAGGGAATAATTTTCTGTAATCGAAATGGTAACACCATTAGCTAGAAGGTTCATTTATTTTTTGTTTTGGGTTAATTTGGTAGGGCCAAATTATATTTTTCTTGGTATTTTTCTATTATTTTTAGTCCATGTTGTGAAATATTATTAGTATTTGTCTTCCAACTTTTTATTTTATTTGTGTAGTGCTTATTTACAAGTTACTTTAATAAAAATATATTATATAGATATGTTATTTTAGTTTCTCTTAGGGCCCATTGTAGTGGTAGATTTAGTACTTTCTTTTCCTCTCCCTAAATTTGGGGATGTGTTAGTGAGCATGTGCCTTCCCCAATTATGTTTTAAATAGAAAAATAATGGTAACTAAAAAAATGAATATAAGTAAAATAATGTAGCATTAATATTTTTAAATCTTATACTTTTAACCACATATTAAATAAAATATTCCAATATCTATGTTAAATAATTTATGTAGATATGTATATAGAAAAAAAAAGTTATTGAAATAAAACATTTTAGTGTTGTATATAAAAATTATTCAATGTGGATTATCAATAAAATATTTTAATAAGAATTAACATTAAATTATACTTAAAAATATGTATAAATGATAAAAAAAATATTTTAATTTGGGTTGTATCTATACATATATGATATAAAATATAATATTATATACTATTTTAAAACAATTATTTATATATGATGCAAAATTTACGTTTTTGAGTGTTATATATACTCTTTTTTATGTCTAAATAAGTTTTCACTTGAAGAAATTTGATTTTTGTTTAAAATAAAAATAAAAGTTAAAAATTATAGCTATAATAAAAAAAAAATGAAAAGTAAAAAAATTGTATGCTAAGATGTTTTCAAAAAAAATTTCAACATGATATTTAAATAAAATATTTGAAGATATAGTTTAATTAATTTATTTCCATATCACCTTCATATATAATTATATATAAAAAATATTATTGAAATAAAAAATTTTAATGTTCTATATAACAATGGGTTATTAATACTCCGGATGCGGATGCTTAGAAGCGAGAAGGGGCCAACAGGCCAGGTTATAATCCCAACGCAACCCACTTGGGGTGGCCACATGGCCCCCCATGGCAACTTAAATGCAACGTTTATTGCCCATCTGCGCTGTGCATTCACTCCTGTTCGCCGCCATTACCTGTGCATTGGTGAGTGCACTCATCTTCAAATGGCGCAGAAACGTTCATCTTCTCCCGATTACTCCATTGATGGCCACCGCCCTCTGTTGCCTCTGAACTCGCTCTGCCCAGGAGGTGCTGCTACAGGCGGAGAGAGAACAAATACAGGGCGAAGGTGTGCGCTGCATAGCTGTTTGGAAATCGCTCCAGGCCTCCATCACTCCCACAGTAACTTATGCCCGATTCATTTTAATTCGCATGGTTTTCAGGTTTCGTTTGATAATTCTTCTGTTATAACTGCTGCTCCCTCCAGAGGCTGGGCGAACTCATCCGAGGTTTTCACCATGCCCAGATTGAGGCAGCGAATGGCTTGTAGAAAAGGGGCTTGTCGGGGGAGATCCCTGGGCGAGCGCCCTCCCCTCAGCCACCATGTCGACCGACCTATGGAGCCTACTGCTAGGCGTCCTGCTCTTTCATCATCGGACCCTCCTGGTCCTCGCCCTGATTTCCTTGACTTGGTGCCTCCTCGTTCTGATCCCCCGCCCCTTGCTCCTCCTTTGTTCCCTCCCCAGCCCTTCGTCGCCGCCTCCTCCCCTTCTCCGGGCGGTAGGTTCCTCAGACAGTCCACGCAACACACTGAGTTGCGCTTCGACCGTGCTTTTGACCACCCTTTCTCTGTATTCCTTACTGTTACGTTGAGCGAGGAGCTCCCCTTCCCTCCTGCCTCTCTCCCCAGTCTCTTGCAGCCTCCCTCAGCTCCTGCTTTTGCTCCCCCTTCTGTCCCCAACCCGGCTCCTTTCATCCCTTCCTCCTGCGCGCCTTCTGTCCCCATCCCTCCCTCCTCGGGACATTTCAATTTGCAGGTGGATGCAGGACTGACAGCAGACGAAGAGAACAAGGCTGATGACGGGAACCAGGACGACCAGTATGGCTGCAGAATTATGGAGGAGCACTCTGCTTCAGATTAAATGCTCTCTCACCTCCTTGATAAATTTCCAGTATGAACTCTGCTTTAAAAGTTTTGTTAGTTTCAGGTGTTTCAATGAATGCTCATAGCAGATATAGCTGCATGTATTTTTTGTATCTTTACAGCTTTCATATGCACAGAACAGTTAACTCTTCGCCGGTTTCCCAATTATTGGGCGGTGTATCTACTTACAAAAGAACTGGTTTCCCGTTAATGGGCAATTCAATATCTAGTCTGACAGTAGCACTCAAGCCCGGCCTCAGGCTTACTCAGCTGAGCCATGGCAGTTTTGTAATTTTATGTTCATAATAGAAATAGCGTAATTTAGCAAAAAAAAAAAAAAAACAATGGGTTATTAATATAATATTTTAATACTAATTAATATTGAAATATACTTAACTAGCAATTGCACCATATGTTGCAAAGGAAACATCGTAAGGTTGTGGTATAGGAAAGAATAACATATAAGAAATATAAGAAAGAAGAGGTAGTAGGAACTTTCTTTCTCGGCTCCAACTGATCCTCCAGAAGGAGTCGAGAGTTATGTGCTAAAACATAGAAATAAAAGACATTAGTATTGTGAAACCATAAACATAAAAGACATCACTAATGTGTCTCACTTCAATTTGTTTTATTTTTACAATATTTTTTTACTTTCACTTAAAACTGAATTATTTTTCCATATCACAATAATACATTAAGTTTGGTAGAATTATTTATCTTAGAGCTATTTTTATTTCTAGACATTTTGTTAATATATCCACTACCTAACAACCATAATACACTAAACACATTGTTATCAAGTTCCCCACCTCCATTTTATCTGTAAAAGGAAACTTATTGTTTTAGTTTTTCTATAAATTACATTTATAATGACCAAATTTCTTTTAATCTTGTCATTTTCCATTTATTTCACTTATATCACAACTATTTTTTCCACTTCCATTAAAATATTTCTCAATCATTTTTTAGTCTTATCCACGTGTAAACATTCTCAATTTAATGAGCTTAATGTCTAAAAATATTGGTCCTTCTCTTTGATTTTCAAAGAATCATTTTTAGTCTTATCCATGTGTAAACATTCTCAAAATTTAATGAGTTTAATGTCTAAAAATATTGGTCTTTCCCTTAATTCGTTTTTAAAATAATCATTTTTGAGTCTTATCCATGTGTACCATTCTCAATTTAATGAGCTTAAAATTGGTCCTTCCCTTAATTTGTTTTCTGGTTCATGATGTCCATATAAATTTAATGAAATATGTCGCATAATATTTGAATTTTTTTTCAAGTAAAAGTTCTCAGCCTTTTCTTAGAAATTTCATTTTAATTATTTTTATCTTATATATCTTTTAATATGCTTATATATTTTATACTATATCTATCATTTCTTGTTTTTTAATTTTGGTTCATTATGCCCATATAAATTTAATGAAATATACTTAATTAATTTGAAGGTACACATTGATATTTGTCTAAGTCAATTACTCTCATAGTCCTCCAAGATATTAATTTTAATGTTTATATGTGGACCTTAATGGATTACTTCAATAATTCAACATATTCAACAAAAATAATTTCTTTTATTCAATAAAATGTTTTCATGTTTTCCCTCTCTATGTTCGAGCAATTCACTTTTTCATTGAGGCCAAATACTTAGTGTCTAAGATTATTTGTTTTTAGTTTCAATTTATTCCTTTTTAATGGAACTTTATTATACTAAAATCCTACAAAATTAACATGAATAATACTTATGCAGAAACTTTAATATATTAAATAGGTGAAATAAATTTGATTTCTAGCTTATAAATTTTTAGTGGATTTTGTAGACATTTTATTATTCATAGTTACTACATCTTAGAGTAATAGAAGACAAACTAGAAGAATAACATAGTTAAGGTAAAAGTAAACTCATTCTAGTTTAATGCATAAAGAAAATATTACTTTTCATTTTAACCCTTATAAAATTGGTTATATTTTGTGAAATAATTATGGTAGAAAAAGATAAACTAAATGAATAAAGTAAAAATTTAACAGGATGAATTTTTTATGTATACTTAAATTATTATATTAAATCTTTAATGTTTTTTTATCTATATGTTTCTTTTTGGTTTTTTAATAGTTTACTTGCCTTTCGAAACTATGATATATAACATAATACATGAAATTAAAATAATTCATTAAATATTCTCTATATTTTCCATGAAATATTTTATCCTTTTTAATTCTACCCCTCAAATAATAATTTTCCAATCATATAAAAATTAGTTTACTTTCAACATAGAAACAAGTTTAAAAGGGTAAGTTTTTCAAATCATGTTTATTTTTCTCTTTTCCAATAAACCAAAAAATGACACTAGTAATAGAAACGTTTCATTTTGAGTCATCAATACTATATCGATATCAACATTAAATCAATATCAACATTAAACCTTATACTAATTTTTCTTTATAGGGCCCCTCTATATCTATATCAGTTTAAGAAGAGAATATGAAAATATGGATGAATGGATGTAGATATTGAATGGTGATCTAGTACAAAATTAGATATTCAACCACATTTCACCTAATAGTCAATTTGACATCCTCTCCTTCTCACCCCACATTTTATACTAATATGTAATTTTAACTAATCAATATCTTTTCAATATCTTAAACATCCCCTTACCATATACCTTTATAAATTAATTACTTTAATTTTTTATAGTTTCAAACCCTAAAATATGAATTTATATGTAATAATATAGTTAAATATTTAAACCTCCCATGGATATTTTATATGCCTTATACAATTTTTAATTGTTGGTCATAGTTGATCAAGTGAAATTGCTGAACATCATTATTACTCTAGCTAAAAATTACTTAGTTTTAAGTCATTGTCTTTAGCTTGTGGTCCATCTCCTCTTTATTAATTGCTAGGAACTATTAGACATACTTTTAATTATGAGCTCTACTTATAAGTAAGCTACAAAATTATATATTGGCCAACAAAGTAGACAAAAATTTTCTTCCCAAACCCATGTAGAATCTTGTAGACTTTTATAATTACCATTAATCATATATTGCTTTTATGATTTTTACTTTATTTTAATACTCATTCTTTATTCTAAAAAATTATCAAATTCCACATTTTTCTTTGCATGGCTTCAATCCTTTAAACTCTAATATGTTTGTTTTTTCTCATGCTTTATATACTTCTAAAAAATTAAATGTTGAAGACATATCCAATTAATTTGGAAATTCAATATGGTATCATTGTCTAAGATTTATTAAAAATTTAACATGTTCAAGTTTCTTCATCTTTGCAATGTTATAGACTCCTTTTTTTAAATCTCTATTTCTTAATTATCATTGAGAACCACATATCCATTAACAACATTTTTTCCTTTAATTTTCTCATAATTTAATTCTATATATATCATGTAATTTTATTCATGTTTTCAATTATCATTTTAATCAAATTTCTTCATGTATTTCACAAATGATTTACCATATGTTTTACTATCCCCCATAGGTAAATAAATCATATATGTTACCTTACTACATAAACTACCTTAAATAATTTTAAATATTATCTAAGACATTTTTTTTAGCTTTGGTTTGTGGATGGAAAATGGAATTGAAATTTAATCTTATTAGCAATTTTTTAGACAAAGTTTTCAAAAAAATTTATTTTGTTCTCATTGATACCATATAAATATACATTTCTTTATTGTTAATATATATATATATATATATATATATATATATATATATATATATATATATATATATATATATATTATTTATTAATGATTATTATAACATTTTTAACATTATATTATATCATAACATTAGTATTTATTTATGTATAATTATATTATATCTTAACATTTAAAATGTAATTTTTGGCCATGACATTGTATCCCTTTCTCTGCTTTCCCATAAAATTTCTTAAGGAAACACTTTTTGAGTATCCATATGTTGTTATTATTTTTCCATAAAGCATAAATAAAAAATATCCAAAAGAAAATCACATTTATAAGCAAGTCCTATAAAACCAACCTATGTAATCCTTAAAAGTGAATTTAAGATTTAAATGGGTACATTTTAGCACATTTCACTTCAAGTTTATATGTTGATCCAAAATTCACTTTGATATGTAAGATTCTTCAACAACTCCAACCACTTCAATTACTTATTGGGCTAAGGATTAGACCATGATTAATTGCATATTAATTGCATATAAATTTAGTAAATTTTCTCTCTAGTATGATTCTAATTCAATGATATTTTAATCCCTTCCGTAGGAAACACTTATTTCATGTTCTTTGTTTTCTCATAATTTCTTATTCAGACTTTCTTAATTTCTTATTGAAATTCCCTTTTTCGACACAACATGTTGTAGCATAATATTGTAATAGACAATATTTATTGACATGAGAAAGAAGAATATGAAAGATAGTTCCATTGGTTTCCCTCTTATTGATCATGTGCAGTTGATCTCCATCCATTGTATTGCTTCTCTAGATCAATAAGAAACTCAATTTTACTTTCTAATTTTATTTTCTATATTTATATGACATATTTTTCATTCATACATTTGAAATTAATTTTACCTTACATTGTATAATCAATTTTACTTTAATACGGTTGTTTTCTACTTTATTTTGTTGTGGTATCAATATGTACTAATAAGAGAATAAAGATATAAATATTGGACAAGGGGATATACTCCAATTAAAGAATATCTTAGTATGTCCTTCGGCAATGAGAAAATAGTTCATTGAAATTACTTTAACTACTAGGGATGTTTATTTGGTTTTATTCCATGCAATTAGTTGAGGGTCTTAACCTTAGCCTCAGGGAATAATTTTCTGTAATCGAAATGGTAACACCATTAGCTAGAAGGTTCATTTATTTTGTTTTAAATAATTTTATAGGGGCTAACTATATTTTCGCATTTTTCTTTATTATTTTTACCTATGTTGTAAATATTGTATAGTATTTTTCTTCCAACTTTATTATTTGTGTATGCTTTATTTTACAAGTTACTTTAATAAAAATATATTATATAGATATGTTATTTTAGTTTCTCTTAGCCTTATTGTAGTGGTAGATTTAGTACTTTCTTTTCCTCTCCCTAAATTTGGGGATGTGTTAGTGAGCATGTGCCTTCCCCAATTATGTTTTAAATAGAAAAATAACGGTAACTAAAAAAATGAATATAAGTAAAATAATGTAGCATTAATATTTTTAAATCTTATACTTTTAACCACATATTAAATAAAATATTCCAATATCTATGTTAAATAATTTATGTAGATATGTATATAGAAAAAAAAAAGTTATTGAAATAAAACATTTTAGTGTTGTATATAAAAATTATTCAATGTGGATTATCAATAAAACATTTTAATAAGAATTAACATTAAATTATACTTAAAAATATGTATAAATGATAAAAAAAATATTTTAATTTGGGTTGTATGTGTACATATATGATATAAAATATAATATTATATACTATTTTAAAACAATTATTTATATATGATGAAAAATTTATGTTTTTGAGTGTTATATATACTCTTTTTTATGTCTAAATAAGTTTTCACTTGAAGAAATTTGATTTTTGTTTAAAATAAAAGTAAAAGTTAAAAATTATAGCTATAATAAAAAAAAAAAAATTGAAAAGTAAAAAAATTGTATGCTAAGATGTTTTCAAAAAAAATTTCAACATGATATTTAAATAAAATATTTGAAGATCTAGTTTAATTAATTTATTTCCATATCACCTTCATATATAATTATATATAAAAATATTATTAAAATAAAAAATTTTAATGTTCTATATAACAATGGGTTATTAATATAATATTTTAATACTAATTAATATTGAAATATACTTAACTAGCACCGCACCATATGTTGTAAAGGAAACATCGTAAGGTTGTGGTATAGGAAAGAATAACATATAAGAAATATAAGAAAGAAGAGGTATTAGGAACTTTCTTTCGGTCTAAATCGATTCTCCGTATGAGTGGAGAGTTATGCGCTAAAACATAAACAGAAAAGGCATCAGTAATTTGAAAACATAAACATAAAAGACATCACTAATGTGTCTCACTTCAATTTGTTTTATTTTTACAATATTTTTTTACTTTCACTTAAAACTGAATTATCTTTCCATATCCCAATAATACATTAAGTTTGGTAGAATTATTTATCTTAGAGCTATTTTTATTTCTAGACATTTTGTTAATATATCCACTACCTAACAACCATAATACACTAAACACATTGTTAACAAGTTCCCCACCTCCATTTTATCTGTAAAAGGAAACTTATTGTCTTAGTTTTTCTATAAATTACATTTATAATGACCAAATTTCTTTGAATCTTGTCATTTTCCATTTATTTCACTTATATCACAACTATTTTTTCCACTTCGATTAAAATATTTCTCAATCATTTTTTAGTCTTATCCATGTGTAAACATTCTCAATTTAATGAGCTTAATGTCTAAAAATATTGGTCCTTCTCTTAATTTGATTTTCAAATAATCATTTTTAGTCTTATCCATGTGTAAACATTCTCAAAATTTAATGAGCTTAATGTCTAAAAATATTGGTCTTTCCCTTAATTCGTTTTTAAAATAATCATTTTTGAGTCTTATCCATGTGTACCATTCTCAATTTAATGAGCTTAAAATTGGTCCTTCCCTTAATTTGTTTTATGGTTCATGATGTCCATATAAATTTAATGAAATATGTCGCATAATATTTGAATTTTTTTTCAAGTAAAACTTCTCAGCCTTTTCTTAGAAATTTTATTTTAATTATTTTTATCTTATATATCTTTTAATATGCTTATATATTTTATACTATATCTATCATTTTTTGTTTTTTAATTTTGGTTCATGATGCCGATATAAATTTAATGAAATATACTTAATTAATTTGAAGGTACACATTGATATTTGTCTAAGTAAATTACTCTCATAGTCCTCCAAGATATTAATTTTAATGTTTATATGTGGACCTTAATGGATTACTTCAATAATTCAACATATTCAACAAAAATAATTTCTTTTATTCAATAACATGTTTTCATGTTTTCCCTCTTTATGTTCGAGCAATTCACTTTTTCATTGAGGCCAAATACTTAGTGTCTAAGATAATTTGTTTTTAGTTTCAATTTATTCCTTTTTAATGGAACTTTATTATACTAAAATCCTACAAAATTAACATGAATAATACTTATGCATAAACTTTAATATATTAAATAGGTGAAATAAATTTGATTTCTAGCTTATAAATTTTTAGTGGATTTTGTAGACATTTTATTGTTATCTTGTTAGCATTGAGCATCTTAGAGAGCATTAGAAGCCAAACTAGAGGAATAAATATAGTTAAGGTAAAAGTAAACCTATTCTAGTTTAATGCATAAAAGAAAATATTACTTTTCATTTTAACCCTTATAAAATTGGTTATATTTTGTGAATAGTTATGGTAGAGAAAAGATAAACTTAAATGAATAAAGTAAAAATTTAACAGATGAATTTTATGTATACTTAAATTATTATAGTAATTCTTTAATGTTTTTTTATGTATATGTTTTTTTGTTTTTTAATAGTTTACTTGCCTTTCAAACTACATATAATATAATATATTAAAATTAAAATAATTCATTAAATATTCTCTATATTTTCCATGAAATATTTTATCCTTTTTAATTCTACCCCTCAAATAATAATTTTCCAATCATATAAACATTAGTTTACTTTCATCATAGAAACAAGTTTAAAAGGGTAAGTTTTCCAAATCATGTTTATTCTTCTCTTTTCCAATATATCAACCAAAAAATGACACTAGTAATAGAAACGTTTCATTTTGAGTCATCAATACTATCTCGATATCAACATTAAATCAATATCAACATTAAACCTTATACTAAGTTTTCTTTATAGGGCCCCTCTATATCTATATCAGTTTAAGAAGAGAATATGAAAATATTGATGAATGGATGTAGATATTGAATGGTGATCTAGTACAAAATTAGATATTCAACCACATTTCACCTAATAGTCAATTTGACATCCTCTCCTTCTCACCCCACATTTGATACTAATATGTAATTTTAACTAATCAATATCTTTTCAATATCTTAAACATCCCCTTACCATATACCTTTATAAATTAATTACTTTAATTTTTTATAGTTTCAAACCCTAAAATATGAATTTATATGTAATAATATAGTTAAATCTTTAAACCTCCCATGGATATTTTATATGCCTTATACAATTTTTAATTGTTGGTCATAGCTGATCATGTGAAATTGCTGAACATCATTATTACTCTAGCTAAAAATTACTTAGTTTGAAGTCATTGTCTTTGGCTTGTGGTCCATCTCCTCTTTATTAATTGCTAGGAACTATTAGACATACTTTTAATTATGAGCTCTACTTATAAGTAAGCTACAAAATTATATATTGGCCAACAAAGTAGACAAAAATTTTCTTCCCAAACCCATGTAGAATCTTGTAGACTTTTATAATTACCATTAATCATATATTGCTTTTATTCTTTTTACTTTATTTTAATACTCATTCTTTATTCTAAAAAATTATCAAATTCCACATTTTTCTTTGCATGGCTTCAATCCTTTAAACTCTAATATGTTTGTTTTTTCTCATGCTTTATACACTTCTAAAAAATTAAATGTTGAAGACATATCCAATTAATTTGGAAATTCAATATGGTATCATTGTCTAAGATTTATTAAAAATTTAACATGTTCAAGTTTTTTCATCTTTGCAATGTTATAGACTCCTTTTTTTAAATCTCTCTTTCTTAATTATCATTGAGAACCACATATCCATTAACAACATATTTTCCTTTAATTTTCTCATAATTTAATTCTATATATATCATGTAATTTTATTCATGTTTTCAATTATCATTTTAATCAAATTTCTTCATGTATTTGACAAATGATTTAACATATGTTTTACTATCCCCCATAGGTAAATAAATCATATATGTTACCTTACTACATAAACTACCTTAAATAATTTTAAATCTTATCTAAGACATTTTTTTTAGCTTTGGTTTGTGGATGGTACTTCGAATTGAAATTTAATCTTATTAGCAATTTTTTAGACAAAGTTTTCAAAAAAAATTATTTTGTTCTTTAATCTCTCCTAAAAGAGCTAAAAGTATTAATAGCTTCATGTCATAACGATATGGACTTTAATCGCTCCTCTTCTTTCTTCCTAATTGTAACATATGCACTATCTTTCATCTTGGCATAACGTTGAAAAGAGAAAGGTGGTGCAATGGGTAAACGATCTATTGATTTTAGTCTTGATATGGTTGTGAAGGTCAGACATTGCTGCTCTTTATTCCCAATATAAATTGGTGCTCGTTCTAAAGTAAAACACTGTGACTTGCGAATTGTAAGAGTCCATACCATCTTTAAAGGAATTTTTTTCGATTTCCTCTTATCACTGGTGTGATAGGTACAATGTTTGCATTTCTTACATTATACATAACACCAACATACTTATCAAAAAAAACAGTTGTGAACATTGGAAGCTGAGGTGTATCAGAGGTAGGAATATAAAATATTTCCTTCACATACCCAAGTGGACCATTCACCAAACCAACTTCAACCCAAAAATTACATGTCAACATAACACGTTGGCCATGACACAACAAAAGTTCATGGTCGAGTTGATCATCATCGACACCACTGATTTCTGAATGCCTTGAATTCACAACAATACATCATGCAATTGGAGAATTTAATGATTTCAACATATGCCTATTATGAGAGGGCACCAAATTATTTGTTGGAAACATGTGAACCGCTGCATTAAATAAATCCCTTTCTCTAGGATGCAACCTCATATCAGCCCGTGACATAAGAAACACCCAATCATGAAGAACATGTTTTGAATTTCTTATGTTATTGAGGATTCTATGAAAACAAGATTGTTTCTCATTATTCCCTTGTTGGCGAAATATTATGTTAACAGTGACAATAATGTTGAATTTCTTCCACAAGACTTTCCCTGTTGTATTACCTGCATACAAAGGCTTATCTCTCACACGAGATAGCTGACCAAGGTCACCCAAAAGGATGACGGATCTCCCACCAAAAGGACAATTTTTTTTCTCTTGAATGCTTCTCGTAATAGAGCATATATTTCATGAATAACCTTGATCCTAAAAATCTCATTTCATCAATCAATATATATTGAATATGCCTCATTTCTTCTTGGATACTGCTAGAAATTGATATTGTAGTGGTTTCATATCTTTAATATGAATTTTTAGAGCAGAGTGTATTGTTTTTTCATGTATATTAAAAGCATCTATTCATGTTGGGGCAAGAAGAAGAAAATGAATTTTTCCATTACTTGACAAATTAGAAAGAGCTTCTAAATTACAATGGATAAGGAAAGACTTTGCAATGCCTATAATGACCTCAACAATCATAAGAAGAGCTTCATGAATCTCATATTCTGTCACGTCTCCCAAACCCATTTTTTTTTTTTCCATAGGATTATGTTATTATTTAATAACATCTGTTATACCTCATCCTCATGTTTACTCTTCCTAAAATTCTCAACTCCTCTTCTATAATTATTTCATTTTACTCTGAATGAGATTCAACAGGTCTCTCGTAAGGTCTATATTCCTAATAGGTCTATATTCATCACCCCTACGATGAGTGCTACCCATATAACATAACTTAACATTCTCCGCTTTCTGCGTCGATAACAATTAAAATTTTTATACTGCATCAGCCACAATGCAGACTGTTATCTGGGGTTTAGATTCTTTTCAGTACCTACAGACAGCCCTGGAATACAAGAATTTCCATGAGGATTTTTTGCTTAACCTCCCCTCTTCTCGGTTCATATAGTAGACTTATATATCTACATATTTTACATTGTATGTCTCAGGTTTTCTGTGCAGGATGATCACTAGGCCCTTAATCAAACTTCCCAGTTTGCCGGCCTGCTAATATTTTCAATATGTTAAAGTTTCAGCATCAAAGTATAGATGTATGCCTCCTCGCATACATCTATCTCTACGCAGTTCACCACCATTGCTCCACTACTTTCCCAGTAGTTCTATGGATGGTAACCAGATGCTCTGTTCATGGTATTTTACACATGCTTACAATCTTCCTTCACACAGACTGTTATTACACAATAGATTTTGCAATAGGATTTTTCCCCCTTATTTGACTGTTATAGACATTCAACATGTGTGATATTTTTTTGTACAGATTCAACTGTTCCAGGGGGAACTAGGAAACAGCTCCTCTTGCTTCACTCCAATGGAGGGAGAGAATATTGAACTGGATAGTTTAGAATCCCTATTATTAATCCTCGTACTTAGTTAGGATTGAACTGCTACCTCCATATGTGTACCATTACATTTAATAGAATACTGTAAATTCTAATTTTTACAATTCTTACCATTGTGACACAGCTGAGGGTTGTTGTTCCCTACTTTCTGTTATTGATCACAGTGAATTCTGTGCCATCAGTATTGTTATGATAGATTAATTTATTTGGAACTTAATGTTCGTGGGTACCGATTTGTTAACATCTTCTGTTTATACACACAGAATTAGATACTCCTTTAGAAGATAGCCATCTATATCTATACATGGTTATTATATTGGCTGCTCAATTAATCCATCATCTCAACCATTATTATTACAATGTACTCATCTCTACACTCAACCATTTGTCTCTACTGTCAATAGCTGTGGGTGCAATTACAGAAGTTACTGAACCATTAATCCATCTAACAGTTGCAAAATGCAACCTAACATAACAACTCATACATTACATAATGTACTATAACATCACAACTTCATAAATTTCATAAAGCCTATAACATCACAATTTCATAAATTGCATAAAGCCTATAACATCACAATTTCATAAATTGCATAAAGGAATATCATATCACAATTTCATAACTTGAGTAAAGGAATATAACATCACCATTTCATAAAACAAAGATGATTAACACAGACTTATAGATATCTCCAAATTTATGCATGCACACCTCTACCATGACCAGTCCTCCCAACCTTAGAATCCTCTTTATCTCCCAGGATTCACCCCCGAGCAGAGATCCTCCAAGAACAGACTAGCCTCAATCTGTTCCGGAGCAGCTTATTTAAGCTGTGCTTTCCCCAAGCCTGTTTCCAATTCTGCGTCCAGAATTTCAGGATGCTTTATTCCTGTTTAGCCTAGGCTTCCCATTCTGGGATTCTTTAAAGCTACTTTAAGCTTTTCCTCAGCTTTTCCAGCTTTTTCTCACCTCTTCCCAACTACTCCTCTTCATTGGGGAAATTTAGATTTTTCCTCAAAAATCTAAATTAGAAATAATTCTTTCAAGTATTTTTGAAAGATTTGGGGAAAGTCTTTTTTCCTTTTCCATCACCTCATGGATTAGGAATATGATCTCACTTTCTCATCTGGTCATGGTGCATGCACAATATTTTATTTATTTTTCATAATTAAGTATTTAACCATATCCACATAACAATTATCCATTGGGGTCCACTCCCCTTTGGATGTATGTTCAAATGTCTAATTTGAAAAGCACAGAACTTGGGGGTGTTACATATTCCCCCTCTGAAAATAAACACCGTCCTCGGTGTTGACAACTATCGATTTAGTTCATTTTGAACTTAATTATGAATGCTTTTCCATCAATCTTAGCTTCTCTGTTTCATGTAGCTTTTCAGCAGTAAAGTGCTCCATTGCACCTTTACTCTAGCTACTGGTCATTTTCGCAATTCAATTCCTTCTCGCTTTCATCTTTGAGGCGACTCTGGAAGGAAATTCCTCTTCTGGTTCCACCTGGACCACAATTCAAATCAATCATGTGAGAAGCATCATGTACAAAAATTATAACGTTTCCTTTCCAACAAGGAGACATGAAATATATCAGGAAATTTAATAAGAAATGGTAGGGCTAATGTATAAGCCATTAGTTTCCAGCAGAGTACTCTCCTGCCTCCACTATATTTACTGATGCCTTATGCAGTTGGTTTTCTTCCTACTTCTTTTCAAGAAGTCTGTATGGAAGATCCGTCATTCTGGTTTCTCTGTCCACAATCCATACCAATGTAAGTAATATCAGGTACATATAATTGATCATTCACAATAGCATTCTGCATTTCAATAACTTAAGACATTCAGTTATTAATCAAACCGTTTAGGTTCATAATAGTTTAGTGCACTTTTAGTACACTACTTATCCTTTCTTGTTTTTCAGTGAGATTCTTTCCTCACGCAACTTGGTTCAGTTCAGCTTTTCTGGATTTTCTAGGTGATTTATCTTCACCTTTTTCCCTCTTTGTTTCCAGAGTGTACCATTTCCTGTTACACACTTGGCTAAACAATTTGACAATTTTTCATTAGTACTCATAAATGAAAGAAAACAATTGTATCGTATGCATGTTTATGCTTACCCTTTCTCATTTTATAGTTGTACTTCTAGTACCTTTTCATTGTTTCTTTTTGTTAACCAAATCAATTTAATTAGTAACAACTAGACTCATTAATAATCTCTACAATTCCATGCTTACCTCTCACATAAAATTGTATCCACTAGTTCAAAACTTAAGTGAACAAATTTGGAGCTGATGGGTTTCCCCCACACCCAAGTCCAAAATACAGCTCATCCTTTTTTCTCTTGGTTTGTAGCTGAATGATTCACATCATTTCTCTGTCTTTGAATTTAAGACTCAAGAAATTTAACTTTAATAAAATTTGCACCAAAAAAAAATTTTTTATAGTGAGAATTCATGTTTCCTTTCTAGTGATAAATGTAATTTTTATAATTCATCACATTCACAATATCAATACTTGATAATGCCAAAACTGAATTTGACAAAGTTTCCCCCTTTTCAAAGATTCACCAGAATTTATGCATTTACTTTTAATTGTATGTTCATGTTTTGCTAGTCCCTCTCTTCTATTCCTCTCATCGGCTTATTAATTAAAATGGAAAAGATTTTATAAATCATAAAAGTATTCCAACTTTTTCCTGAATCATAAAAGAATTCCTTCTTTTCTAATGCATAAAAGCATTCTATTTTTTTTTCCTCCAACAAAAGCAACCCATAAATCTCTCATGCTTTTTATTTTTAAATCTATATTTGTTTTTTTTTTTTTTTTTCCTTATGAGAGAAATATCACTTCTCCATATTTTTCCCAATTCTTTTACTCATTATCTCTAACTTATAAAATACACCAACTGGAAGAATATAAATAAATGATTAAGAATCATTCTTCCATTATTACAAGAATATTCCTCCTTAAGTAAATCATCAGGAAATTTCAATTTATCCCTTTATTCATTCATGCCTAACTCAATGTAATGGTTCCACAATTACTAAATTAACCATTTAAACTGTAATTAAACTTGTGCTTCAATCTTCTTTTCTTTTTATAGCAGTACACCTGCCTTATTTATAGGATACATCTTCCACTTACTCATATACTACTTACATCTCAAGCCTTGGGCAATATACCTCTCATGAGCATATATATATATCCACTAAGTTTGTATGTATCATATATATTTCCAACCCTGATTGTATAAGTAAACATGATATATATATATATTTATAGCCTTGGCAATATTAACTTGATGAACATATGAATATATATATATATATATATATATATCCCTATATTTATATATTCATATATAAGTGCAAAGCTTTTTTTTAAGATGCTACCATATATACATTACACATAATTTAAAATAATCCCTTTTATTTTTTTCTTGATTTGACAAGTATTCATTTTCTACTAGCAACTTTTCCACTTCTAATTACTTACAAGTTGACCCATATGATAGATTTTTCAATCTCAAAGTTTCCCTCCACGCACTTATTGAATTTACTAAAGTGGAATGTAATAGATCAAATTAAAGTGCCACTTTACAATCCTATGCATATATATATATATATATTTCTATATAAATATATATATATCCAATCTCATACCCATAGAAGTCTAAAATGCCTCTTTCTTAACTCAAACATATATGTCATGGTTTATCTATGCACCTATATAATTATACGTATATATGTAGGCCTATACCCTTTTACTTCAAATTTTTTTTTTTTTTTTTTTAGTGAGTTGTATACCACCTCCACTTATATATCAAGGTATATATATTTCTATATATATCTGTTCTATATATATATAACTCATGGTTTAGATATATATATATATATAAACATTATATATCCATCTTAAATCTATATATATATAACACATCTATATATATATCATACGTTCATATATAGCCCATTTATACACATTTATATCTTTTCGTTTTCCACATAGGCTAAATTGTATGTCACAGGTATGACACTCATACCTATCCACTATATATATCTGTCAATTTATAAAGTTCATTTTAGAATTACCTACGGTTCTATATAGTGAAAACCTATATATATAAATACATATGAAACCTCTATGTATTTATTTATGTCACTTGAGGTAATTACCTACGGTTCTATATCCATGGATCGATGCCGCTATATCTCTAGTTCAACATAATTATAACATACTCATGTATTTTAGTATAACATACATCAAATGTAGTTATAACATAGTTCAAAAAAATTTCTATATAGTTTGTTTTCTCCAACATGGATTGGGGTATATATATATCCTTTCCATACAACATGGAACCATAGTATATAGCATTATAAAATCCTTATATACCTATTTATTGTGAAATACATATATATAAATTATTTATTCACACCTCTATATATGGCATTATAAAACCCATATATACGTACCTATTATGGATTAAATAGATACATCGAATTTATGTACCCACACCTCCATATATAATTTCGGCTTCTCTATGTATATATATAACATGAATTTAAGAGATATACTTTCGTGACGTTACGCATAACTTGGTTATATATATATATTTGTTTATATCTGTATAAACCTTAAATTTACTGAACTCCCGTAGGTCGCTTATGATATCCAAATCGACGGATCGATTTGTTATAATTATATATTGACTTTAAACAAGGACCATGCGCAGTAGGTACGAGTCATTCCACGCGTCCAGGTTTGGTGACATGCGGAGCTTGGTTTTATGCCACGTACGTATTCTTCCCTACTCAACCTACATTACCATGATGCCCTTCTTATGGCGTTTTGCCCCCGTCAGGGATTCGAGTATATTGCGCAGCCATTCCACTGTCGACCATGCCGAATCCCGGTGCAACCGTCGGCGCGCCTGCGAGTCTTCTTTCTCCATATCGCCTGCCACTCCTTGGCTGAGTGCGACCGGCGCCGACGTGTCGAGCTTTGCGTTGTCGGTACCATATGGGCGTACAGTTAGGGTTTGTAAGAGCTATCTACCCAGGCGCTATCTGAACGTTTGGAGTGTAGTTTTGATGATAATGTTTTCTTGGTTTTCTTTTCAGGTACAGCCGCTCTCCCGTACGGGAGTTGCAAACACGGAGTGCGTCGTCCTCTTGCGCTCAACGTATGAAATTTTATTTTGTTCGGCCCATCCAGGTACTGTGAGCATTGGACGCCTGCTCTGACAGTAGGGGGTTTTCGAATTAAAACTCTGCTCCCGTGCATCAGATTACATACAGTTCCAGCGCTCATTGATATCTTGCAGTACTCTCTCCTATCAATCGCCGTCTGCTCAATCTACCTAGGGATTGCCTGAATTTTATCGGCAGAGAAATTTAGGGTTTTAAATGTTTATTTCCTGGAAGGCTCTATTGCCAACAGAACCATCGGGTCATTTCTTTTCCTATTAGCTCCCTTTCCTTGCATCCCTCAACGCGAAGTGTGAAATGCGCCGGGAGTCTCAAAGTTTTCGTTTCTCTATCTATGGAGCAGAGAAGCGATCTTTCTGCGCTGCAGTTCTTCACGTTTGAATGTGAACACTGACTGTACGCGGTAATGATAGTGCTACCCCTGCTTCCCTTCGGCTCACTCGATTCGAGAGCTTGTTTTTTTTTTCTTTTGAATCTCGCAGTCAACCGGTACATTACGTCTAAGTTCCGCCTGTATATTTAGGGGGAAATTGTTTCGGTCGTTCAAATGCGTTGGTATTTACTGAAATATTTATTTAATTTAACTGCTGTGATTATTAGAATTATAACTCTATTATTTCCCCGCATTTTGGTTTTCGTTCTGCTTATTTCCCTTACTAATTTTTTTTATCGGCTTTCGTTATCATAGGTATAAATATTCCAGCTCTCCTTTTTGGAATACCTGGTCAAGATTTAGATGGAGTAGGTGACATAAATTACAATTTCATGTAGATTTAGATTTATATCTAATTCGCAGTTCTGTAATTGGCAAAAAAAAAATTTCCGTTTATAACTCTGGTTGGACCTTGACCAGATTTATACGCATATATTAACCATAAGGTTGATCGAACTTTTGTCCTTCTCTCGGCGCCACCAAGATTTTATATTGGTTATTTTATTTTCAAACCAACATCGTTATTGTGCCCTAGGTTGGGGTATGAATTCGCTCTTTATTTCATTATATATATCATAGTTAAAAGTAGGTATAAAAGTCATATGCGCATTCACTTGTGTAACTCTAATTCACTTTTATAGATATATATTTTGTATTAGGCTCATATATGTATTCGATTTAGAAAGACCTACATGCCCTAATTTTTTTGATACTTAAAATATATATATGTTTTGTTTTTTTTTGTTTTTTTCTTAAACCATGCATTACTATACCATGACTCGGCTCTCGTTCCAATAGCAGTAATGATCATAAATAATATTATTGATTCGTCTATATTTTCCATTTTCGATGTATAGATTCTTATACCCTTGGTTCATATGTAAAATCTCGCTTTCCATATATCGTTACGAATAGGGTTCGGTTTATATAGCTTTTGGGGTCATATAACATTTATGTTTATGTTTATATATAACACCGGACCGAGTTTTATAAAGTTCGATACAGGCCAATATATCTATATATATTTGTTCTTTAACTAATTTTCCATACTCTCTGTGCAAGGTAACATATAGGCTCTTCTTTTTAATTGCATATGTATGGATATTCGATAGTACAAAGAATAATGTATAGATGAACTTTCTCCAATGGTTAGTTATAATTGGTACCTTTATAAAATTTCAATATACATGTTGCAAGTCCTCACTATCAACTTAAAATTTTTCGTGAAGTATATCTCAATATTTTCAATATTAATTGACTAAAGGACCTTAGTTACCAATTTATTTTGCTAGGATAATTGTTGTTCAAGAGTAGGGATAAACTTGAATATGAATATATATATCCTCACAAGTATTTTCAAAATCATATAGAATAGAATTGTTCTTTCCAACACTCTTACATAGGTTAGAATGCTCATAATTTCAATGCATAAATGATTTTCTTTCCCTCTTGCTGCTAAATCCATTTTTTTTTCTCTTTGTAAGCTCTATTCTTACCCTCATAATTTGAAATATTTCTAGTGAGGTTAAATCATGGAAAAAAAATTTGATACCTTCCTATGAAGGTGCTGATGCTCAATAAGGCCAGCTAGATGATATATTTGTTAGGTACTACTGTTTTCCCTCTTGTTTTTCATCCCAGTAAGACAGCATCGATCTTTGCTACTGTATTAAGATGGATTCAATATCTTAAATTTATGAACCCTGACTTTCCTTTACATAACGATGATAATAGAACAATGGCTACATAGGTCATTGTAAACTTACAAATTTATATTTTTTTTTTCATCATGGATATATATAGTCTGAGTGAAGAACAATCCTACTCTATTATTTTTCATAGAAATAATATTTTTCTGAGAGATATCAGTTTCTAGTTTTAAACCTATTATAGCTTTAACCATTCTGGTATATGAGCCTCCTCATATTACTCCCATATCAATGTTTCTACTTCATCACAATCTGTTACATGTATACCTGAAAGTATACCTGGAAGTATCTCCAAGATATTTGTATACTTGAAGAATTTTTTTTTTTTTTTTTTTTTATAAATTTTATAACAGTTAACCATTTATTTGTGAGCACATATCTTGCCCAATTTTTTGAACTTAGCTCCGATACCATTTGTCACGTCTCCCAAACCCATTTTTTTTTTTTTTCCATAGGATTATGTTATTATTTAATAACATCTGTTATACCTCATCCTCATGTTTACTCTTCCTAAAATTCTCAACTCCTCTTCTATAATTATTTCATTTTACTTTGAATGAGATTCAACAGGTCTCTTGTAAGGTCTATATTCCTAATAGGTCTATATTCATCACCCCTACGATGAGTGCTACCCATATAACATAACTTAACATTCTCCGCTTTCTGCGTCGATAACAATTAGAATTTTTATACTGCATCAGCCACAATGCAGACTATTATCTAGGGTTTAGATTCTTTTCAGTACCTACAGACAGCCCTGGAATACAAGAATTTCCATGAGGATTTTTGGGCTTAACCTTCCCACTTCTCAGTTCATATAGTAGACTTATATACCTACATATTTTACCTTGCATGTCTCAGGTTTTCTGTGCAGGATGATCACTAGGCCCTTAATCAAACTTCCCAGTTTTCCGGCCTGCGAATATGTTCAATATGTTAAAGTTTCAGCATCGAAGTATAGATGTAGGCCTCCTCGCATACATCTATCTCTACGTAGTTCACCACCATTGCTCCACTACTTCCCCAGTAGTTCTATGGATGGTAACCAGATGCTCTGTTCATGGTATTTTACACGTGCTTACAATCTTCCTTTACACAGACTGTTATTACACAATAGATTTTGCAATAGGCTTTTTCCCCCTTATTTGACTGTTATAGACATTCAACATGTGTGATATTTTTTTTTGTACAGATTCAACTGTTCCAGGGGGAACTAGGAAACATCTCCTCTTGCTTCACTCAAATGGAGGGAGAGAATACTGAACTGGATAGTTTAGAATCCCTATTATTAATCCTCGTACTTATTTAGGATTCAACTGCTACCCCCATATGTGTACCATTACATTTAATAGAATACTGTAAATTCTAATTTTTACAATTCTTTCCATTGTAACACAGCTGAGGGTTGTTGTTCCCTACTTTCTGTTATTGATCACAGTGAATTCTGTGCCATCAGTATTGTTATGATATATTTAGTTGTTTGGAACTTAATGTTCATGGGTACTGGTTTGTTAACATCTTCTGTTTATACACACAGAAATTAAATACTCCTTTAAAAGATAGCCATCTATACCTATACATAGTTATTATATTGGCTGCTCAATTGATCTATCATCTCAAACCTCATTATTACAATGTACTCATCTCTACACCCAACCATTTGTCTCTACTGTCAATAGTTGTAGTTGCAATTACATAAGTTACTGAACCATTAATCCATCTAACAGTTGCATAATGCAACATAACATAACAATTCATACATTCCATAACGTACTATAACATCACAATTTCATAGATTGCATAAAGGACTATAACCGCACAATTTCATAAATTGCATAAAGGAATATCACATCACAATTTCATAAAATTGCATAAAGGACTATAACCGCACAATTTCATAAATTGCATAAAGGAATATCACATCACAATTTCATAAAACAGGGATATGTTTAACACAGAATTACAGATATCTCCAAATTTATGCATGCACACCTCTACTATGACTAGTCCTCCCAACCTTAGAATCCTCTTTATCTCCCAGGATTCACCCCCGAGCAGAGATCCTCCCCAGAACAGACTAGCCTCAATCTGTTCTGGAGCAGCTTATTTAAGCTGTGCTTTCCCCAAGCCTGTTTCCAATTCTGAGTCCAGAATTTCAGGATGCTTTATTCATGTTTAGCCTATGCTTCCCATTCTGGGACTCTTTAAAGCTGCTTTAAGCTTTTCCTCAGCTTTTCCAGCTTTTTTCTCACCTCTTCCCAACTACTCCTCTTCATTGGGGAAATTTAGATTTTTCCTCAAAAATCTAAATTAGAAATAATTTCTTTCAAGGATTTTTGAAAGATTTGGGGAAAGTCTTTTTTCCTTTTCCATCACCTCATGGATTAGGAATATGATCTCAATTTCTCATCTGGTCATGGTGCATGCACAATATTTTATTTATTTTTCATAATTAAGTATTTAACCATATCCACATAACAATTATCCATTTGGGTCCACTCCCCTTTGGATGTATGTTCAAATGTCTAATTTGAAAAGCACAGAACTTGGGGGTGTTACATATTCAACAAAATTCCTTAAAACAATTTCAAAAGAAAGTCACTGTTTTTCTGCCAATGAATATGGAGAGGAAAATGTTCTATTTGAAAGGTCAACAATATCACCCCTTGATATTCCATTCCTTATAAAATTAATAGCTTCTTCAGCTACATCATCAGAAATAGTTGTAGTTCGCGAGTGAAAGGATATATCAAAATCCCTTCGACCAAGAGTGTGAAGATTAAAAACATTCACATTACTTGGTGGAACCAAGCGAAAGAAATTTTTCCATTCTTAAAAATCATCTTGAAGATTCATTTCCTAGTTACCAAAATCACATCTTCTTCATCCTCAATATTTTCAACAACTGATGGATTTAGATCAACATGCCATGCTCGATATAGGAGATTCCTCCAATTTTCAACAATAATTTCAGCTGAAAACCCAATCTCCGCAAGAATGTCATGAAATGGCTTGTACAAGAGAAATTATGTCCAACAAAAGGTGTCAAATTCATCCGAACCATCACTAGGAATAAAATAAAACTGTGGCCAAACATGAAAAATCGCATTAACATCTCTAGGCTTCTAGGGATATTATTTATGCTTGCTATCAAATGTCCAGGATCTTGTTGTTTCTAAAAAAGATAGATGTTCAAGGAAAAAAGGCCTCTTCTGATAATGTTGAACAAAAGCATTTCCATATGAACATTGCATGCCATCCCTTCATCTTTTCCTGAAAACCTTTCTTCCAAAATTTAATGAAACAAATTTTTGAGTACATACAACAAGAGGTAGCTGAAGCAACATATGGCATATTTCTTGTGCTCCAATGTCATGGTCAACAAGCACATAAAGCATGATCCTTAGAGGCAATAGAATTTGAAATTCTAGTTAACATATCATGATAACTTTCAGACCTTTTCTCTGCTTTTGATGCATACTTAGCAATATATTTCAGGACAGCATGCCAAGAAAGCACTGGTTGGCAATCAACATTTACACGCCACATTGTTAGAAGGTCAATGTTATGTACATTGAGCCTATCATCATTTCTTTTTGGGTCATATTTTTTTCTTCATTGATCATCTATGAACAATATTGATTCTTCATAAATATCCCATCGAGCATTGTACCGACAAGAAAGAATAGTGCCCTTTATGTGTAAACAAGAATCTACACTAAACTTTGTGTGCCTTTGGACACGGTTCAACAATTCTTCATAATCATTATGTGGATTTCAAGAGAAAATATGATCAATATTCAATAGGAAAGGGTCATCATTGAGACTTCTTGGAACCATTATATTGTGACGATGTATTTCACAGGAATTCCATGCAGTTAAATAATTATCAAAGATTCTCTTTGTAAGTTTTAAATCTCAATCATTTGACCTATAATATCCCTCTCCTAAGCCACCATAAAATACTCTCGTAAAATGAGGGTTGTTAAATAATGAAATATTATTTATTCTTATATCGATATTACATGAAGAATATTCTTGTAATTATTATTTATAAGAATATTGGAATAATTATTTCTTAATTGTTTTATTTACAATAGTTTATATTCTTCTATAGAAATAAATTATATTTCCTGGCTGGTATCTTTTATGAGTTTAGAAATAATGAGTAATAGTTTTGGAAAAACTATGGATAAGTGATATTTTCCTCATAAGGAAAAAAAAAAATCTACCTTTAAAAGAAAAGCATGAGAGATTTATGGAGTGCTTTTCTGATTTAGGAAAAATCATATTTATAGATGCTTTATGGAATTATTTTATGATCTAGAAAAGTTGTAATGCTTTTATGATTTATAAAAGCTGGAATTATTTTATGATTTAGAAAAGCTAGAATGTTTTTATGATTTACAAAAATCTATTCCATTTTCTTAATTCTATTTATTATAAGCCTATGAGAAATGTAGGAAGGGAATGAGAGAATGGATGGAGAATGGAGCCAAGGAAGAGGAAAAAGGAATTACAAGCATGCATCAAAAGAGAAGTAACTATATTCTTTGGAAATTCTTTTCTTTGCATATGGGGCATGATGATATAATAATTGAATTTATTGCTAGAAAAAATTCATATGATAAACAATCAAGATTAATTCTTCAGAAAACCTCTATATAATTTTGTACATAGAAGAATAAGTGTTTTATTCATTTAATTATGAGAATATTTCAAGTGTTGTGAATCCATAAAAAATTTTGATGGCTAACTATTTCTGTGAATTGCATGAGTTATTGGAAAATAGGGTCTAAATATGACTTTGTATCTCCCAAACCGAAATAGATATGAAAAAAGTGAGAGATTTTTTTTGTAAAAGATGATGTTATGACCAAAAGCCTCTTTCAGATTTTAAAAATAATGGTCCAATGTCTCCGAAACCGCGTCCATAATTGATGACAAAAACAGGGCATTATTTAATATTTAATTCTGAAAAAATGAGCTCCAAATATTTGTTCAAATATTCCAAGCCCTAACACCCATGTAAAAATTGAGAGATGTTATTTTTGATGAACCTGTTAGCAATAAAAACCTCTTTGTTTTTTACCAAATTTGTTTCCATTTGGTTGGAAACCGTGTCCAAATGTGATGACAAAAACATGAAATTATTTAATAGTTAAATATGGAAAAATGGGCTACAATTATTCATTTGAATCTTCAAAATCGTGACACCTGTGACAAAAATGACCAAACAAAAAACTCTTTGGGTTTTCTGAAATTCGTTTCCATATGTTCGTAATAGATGTCCAAAGTAGATGACTAAAACATAAAAAACTCAGTAAAACATAGTACTTCCATTTCATTTTTCACTGAGATAAGAATAATTGTTTATGTACATAAAGAAATAAAAATTATGTTGATGATTATTTACAAGGAATTAATTTATATAATTACCAAGTATGTTCTCAAGTTTTAAAGATAAATATTGGACCCTTGAAGAGAGTATGTGCTTAGGTGCACATGAATAGTATCTAGTATATTTGATCTACTAGAAATTATTGTGTGATTTTACATGCATGAGAAGCTTGAGTCATTTAAAAAAATATAAATAACTTATGTGAGGGGTAGCTCACATAAAACCATTGCATAAAAGTAAATTGGTCGTGTTATTTGAGAATAATTTGTTATTCATGTTGTTTCTTGAAGAATTATTACAAATATATTTGATGTGTGAAATGATAAGAAAATATTTTGTGTTTCATGCATAATAGCTACTGAGTTAGATATATTTTCAAAAAAGAATAATTAGAGTGTAAAAATCCTTGTAAAGTAAATATATATATTTGTATGCAAGGAAGCAATTAATTTTAGAACTCTTCAAAAAGAATTTAAGAGAAAAATATATCCTTGTACGCATTATTGGAATATATTCTTGGTGAGGAAGACTAGTAATCACATGCTTTATCACGCAAGATTATTTAGAGAAACATATATTGTAACGCCCCCAATTCATGTGATTTCTTTTTAAAGTTAGATACTTGAACTTTACATCCTAAGGGGAGTGGACCCCAAAGGATAATTATTTTGTGAATGTAATTAAACATTTTATTGAGGAAATGAATAAATTATAGTGGTGCAGATTGACCAAAAATGAGATGATGAGATCACTTGCTAAATCTGTGAGGATGGATGAGGCAAATATTTCCCCACAATCTTTCAAAAATCCTTGAAAGACAATAAGTTTTAAATTTAGATTTTTGAGGAAAAATCTGAATTTCCCCAATGATGAGGAGAGTAGTTGGGAAAGCTGAGGAAAAGCATAAAACAGCTTTAAAGAATCCCTAAATTGTGAAGCCTAGGCAAACAGGAAGAAAAGCATCCTGAGATTCTAGACGCAGAATTAGAAACATGCTTTGGGGAAAAATAGCTTAAATAATCTACTCCTAAACAGATTGAGGTTAGTTTGTGGTGGAGGTGATCTCAGCTCGGGGGTGAGTTCTGGGAGAAAAATAGAACTCTAAGGTTGGGAGGTTGGTCATTTTGCTGAGTGGTATGTAATTCTACTTATCTGTTGTTTTCTTTACTTCAGTATGAATTGGCTACATATAAAGGTTTGTTATATATTATACTGTAAATGCTACATTTAACAAAATCAGTAGAAGGTATTTACCTTCACAACTTTGTATAGTTGTAGACATTAGCTGTGTAAAATAGAATCCACCAGAATTTCTAAACCATCTCTGTTCAGATCTAGGGATACTTGTATGTCCACAGAATATAACACTTGAATTTATTTCAATCTGCTTCTCCTATGTTAATGCACTCTAGGAGAAAGAATAAAATAGAGCAATAGGAGAGTTACTATAACCAGATTAGAATGTGCATATGAGAATTCATAGTTAAATTGAAAAAGAAAAACATAGCCTACACTAGAAAACTATACATTCCTCATATGATAAGAGAGGTATATAGGAAGTTAATTTTATATGCAGAAATTTTTGGTACTGTTCATGTATCTGTAAATCTTCTCTTAAAAATTTGGAATTGAAAGAAGTCTTTGGCATAATAAAAATCTATTTGAGTATTAGTCAACACAAAAATTTGAAGGTCAAGCAATTCTTGAAGAAGGCAGAACCAGAAGAAAACCTATATTCACACTGTCAGAAATTGTATTATAGTAGTTATAGTCGGAGAAATTTATTGTTCATACATTAACCCTTAGAAACGAGATACCATGTTATTAATGCAGTGAACAGTATATCTCTAGACACAACAGAATTAGGCTATGTAAATGGTGTATAAAAATCTCTGTCTATACAGAAAAAATTTAATCATATTCATGCCTTACCTGTATCATTGCATATAACTGTACGGGAAATGATTTTAGCAACCCATATAAAACTGAATGAATACTTTTATCTACTACACGTCCTCAAGATAAATCTCCAAAGAAGAAACGAGAAACTAAGTATGGTGCGAAATCACTTTCAGTCATGGAATCATTGATTTACAATAGCGATCTACACTGAAAAATCTAGATCGGTGGGGTAGCACAGTCATCACCGACATCTTCTGAGATTTATATTATCTAAATGAATTGAACCAGTAAATCAAGGTATTTACAAAAAGAACAACAGAACATAATAGAGATAAATAAAAACGAAATTTCAGAAGGTAACTAATATGGTGCGCAAACATGTCATACACAGTAATGATAGGTTATCCTTCTAGTGCGAGACAGCACAAATTATATAACGAGAGAAAAACCTGTAGGAGAGAATATGTAGTTGAGGGAAGGGGTGGCTATAGATTACATGAACGAGTATCAGAACCAATAATCTGACAAATAAAGAGTGAGGTCACCCTAATGACAATACTCGATTCAAAGATAAAACCAAAGTGTGCACATAATTCATTGCCCATTCGGATGGGTTCCACGACATTAAATACATAAATAAAATTGAATAGAAATGTGGTGCATTTTCTGCGCAAATTGGGTTTAAAAACCAGTATCATATAGTCTTGATACAACGTTGACTGCTTTGACAGGCATACCCTGCAACGTAAAACAATGGCAAAACGAAAAACTGAACATAATTGGTAGGACGTCAACTGTGTACATAGTAAATCGAAACCCCTAAAAGGGAGATTAGGGGCATCGAAGGAACGACTAGGTCGTTGCCAGAGGAAATGGCAAACGAGCATGGTCGAGAATTTCATTTGCCAGCATGCTCACATAACCTGAAAACAAAAAAAAATACCATACGCGTTTTGAAGAGGCCCAAGCCGAACATCGAGTCGATAAACCAGTAGATGGTATGATATGGAAATGGCGGGAACTGGGGTTACCTGTACGAGTGATGAAGAACGAATAGAAATCTTGAAAACAAAAATAGATATACAGAAGATTAAGAATGGCATCCATCGTAGCGAATGGTAGCTGTAGAAAATAAAATACAATTGGTTCTTATATATCTATATACACATCTATCACAAAAAAATAAACACAGTGGGAGTTTAACTTACCCATAACGAGTTCAAAGTGACTCCGCCTTGAACCCGCTCAGGCTGTCTGTCGAAGTTCAAAACCCTCACCCATCTTCAGACTCTGATGCAAAAGGGAGAAGCGTAGACATAGAATGCAGTGGGTTGGAGTCTGCGGACTTGGGAAACAATCCAACGCGTGTTCTGAGAAGGCATCGTCCTGGCAACCAACAGAAAATTTCATAGAATATACATCATCAAATCTGAAAGACATTGCACATAGAAAGAAAAAATTTTAGATGTGAACTTGGTTACCTTCCCGCTGAAAGCCAGAACCACACACTGGAAAGAAAAATCCTCCTGAGTTGCGGCACTTCGTGGAGTGGAGCGAAAAGCAAAGATGCATATGAGAAAGGATAATGAGATGAAACGAAAAACCTAGAAGATAACGAGGCTGGGAAAAAAAATTTTGTTCGGTCGAAACCCTAGCTTGTGTCTTGATGTCAGCCCGGGTGTCAATTCAACATAGGAATGGCGTTCTAGGGTTTCCAAATAAAATCAAACGCATAGACAAGGACTCATGAAAATCCCGATGGAGATCGAAACATTAAGCTCCAGCATAGGAAATCGTACGTTTGGTATCATATGTCAGTTGAACAACTCAGAGTCGGATTATCAGGCAGTTAAAACAAATCGAAAATCCCCAAATGCATGAAGGCCATAGCTGGCCCGAATCTCTGATATACAAAACTCGATTTCATAAATCTACGTGTCTACTTCACACTGAACTCGTATCAAGTCAAGGTACCCGGGTTGGGTGAAACAAATTAATTCTTCATGCAACAGGGACGTAGGACAGAGGTTGGCAAGCCCACACTTGTCGACCATAGATGGGTCTTTTATATCTCATATATATTCAAGTGAGAAAATGAATCATTATCAAATGTATTCACACCATCGCTATACATGTGGCGTACCCATGATAAGGGGAATAAAACCCCTCTCCAATAGCACGACGCCCCCAAACCTTCGAAAAGATCAGAATTATGTAAAGGACAAAATTTCAATTATGAGGTAGTGAAATTGAAAACTTCAATTGAGGTATTGGTGGGACAGAATGACTTAACGAGGGTATTATAAAAATATAAGGGTTGTCTTATATTTTATGGAAGTTTAAATAACAAATTATCATATGAGATAAATTGAAGATAATCATATATAGTTAAGGGTGCATTAAGATGAATTAGATTCAACCATGAAGGAGAAGTCAATCACCGATATATATATATATAAACAAAAAAAAAACTGTGGTTGGAAAAAGGGAGACATGACATATATATGGTTGCATGCATGGAAAAAGTATAGTTTTGGGATTATATCTTTGGGAAGAGAGGGAAATTTCCCTTTCCATGCATGAAAGAATAAGTGGGATGTGTTTGACCCCTTGGAAAGGAAATGTGTTTATTTTTCAATGAAATAAATATTCAGTTTCTTTTGGAAAGAAATATATGTTTTACATGCAAGATTAAAAATGGTATGTTATTGCATGCACAAAATTATAACTAGTATGTTAACTTTGTTTGAAATAAAGCTTACATTTTTATACGTATAGACAATGTGAATATCTCTTGTGTGGAAAATATGTCTTTGGAAAAGAACTTGCATTCATATGCATAAGTATAGAATCTATTGTGTTAAGCCCTTTGGAAAAGAAAACATAAGAGTAGGAAAAAAGAAAATTGCTTGTTGGGATAGTTATCTTGAAACCTTGTTATGCATTTCATGCACAATATTGTTATATAGTATGTTAGCTTTCCTTTGGAAATAATATGAAAGTGCACGAAATATTTTGTTACTGTTTGTTGGAAAGATGATGCTTGACAGTTATTTATTTGTTACTAATGCATGTGAAATAATGTTAAAGAAGGAATTTCATGTCAACGTGGCTATGTTTTATATATGCAGAAAAATACTTGGTGAAGTGTCACAAATAGAGATTTATTATTGGTTTATTAATATTTAATCTAATCATGATATCAAGTGTGTTGATGACAACAATGGCAGGAAAGAAGGATGACTTGAGGAAATGATTTTTTCAAGTTTAACATGTGGAAGATAAAGATTTGTTAGTCCATGCAGGTTTAGTAGTTCCAACTGCTGGATGACCCACTGAAGGAAACAACCCGACTACAAATACTGAGATCGAGGATCCGTGGGTAAATAGTATCATGATGATTTTAATAGCTTATAGCTAGTTATGATTCATTTAAGTTTATTTTTATATGTAATTTTTATGACAATGGTCAAGGGATGGACTCCCTTATAACCATTTAGTGAGGGGTGACAACCCTCAGGAGCGTTTAATAATAAAATTAAATGTTTGGTGGTTTTCACCCTACGGGGTTTCTAGGGCATAGCAGTGCCTAACGATGTGATTTTTCATTGTGTAATTTTCATGATGTTAATTTCTTTCATGATGTGATGTTTATAATATTTATTAGGTGATGTACTAATTGAGTTAAAATGATCATGGGATCGATGCATAGTTATAGCAAGAAATTTAAGTTAATATGCTACAACAAGGACAATTAATGGTTGTGTAACTCACTATGATTTTTACTAAATATTTCTCCAAGTGATGATGATGGGTATTTGAATGGTTAATGCAGAAATATAGAAAGTAATTTATAAGGTTATACATTTCTAAATGTTGAAAAAAAAATTCCTAAGTCCATTCATTTTCCTGCGAGGTTATGAGGATATGTTATAAATGGTATCAAAGAAAAAGGTTGAAACATTGGTATCTTTTGGGAATCATTATGAAAAAAGGAAGTAGAGGTATGATTCTAGTGGGCATCATCTCCGGTATGATTTTAACTAAACTTGTATTAGACTACAATTAACATGAGATGCATGATGCATGATTAATGGCTACATGAAAGAGTATAAAGTTATAATTTTTCTTTAAAATTTGTGCTCATAAAATTTAAATATGGATGTGGATAAAAGACAATAAAACCTCTATTCTAGCAATGAACCATCATGAGCACTAACTGGGTATAATGTGGATTAATTACCAAACTTTGCATGCATAATATTAGAACAATGATTATGGTGCATAAGAAAAAAAAATCAGCGGAAAACATGACTAAATTTACCATGTACTTCTTATAAATAATGAATGCATGTATGGTTGGTGTGATAACTAAATAATTTAGAAGTTGGTGTTGACCCTGCAGAGGACAATGGAATGTTGAAAAAAAAATTAACGAACCTCTTTAGTTGGTAAAAATAAGCAATGAGTGAAGTGGAACTCACATAGTGAACTTAAAGTCAATGAATAACTCAGTAGCATAATTGTGGGTTCTCTTTATTCATTTATAATTGTAGAGGAATATTTACATTCCATGTGTTTGACAAAAAGTGGTAAATTAGAACCAAATTTTTGTTGTTTTAAATAATTGCATCCGTGGAAGTTTTGGATGTGATTCGTCTTAACATCAAGGGGTATTCATACCTTGAGATCATGTACCCCCATTTCTATTCCAAGAAAAAGTTATGTTTAGACTTGGATCCATAATTTGGTCGACTTTGCTGATTACACGCTCCTGTAGGGATTGTTGGTTGTGTTGTTGGCTGAAAATTTACCATTGGTTATATTAATATGATTCATTCTATTCTATAAATTCTAGTTTTACTATCTCTATGATAGTTTAAACATATTTATGGAATTTGTTTTCTTGTTCGCTAACTAGTTCATCAATGGAGGTAGATTGTATGCTTGCAAACTATTTGGTAGAATGTCCCATTGACCGTAGATTGCATGCTTGCAAATTTTTCTTAAAATTCCTCAATGGATGTAGATTGCATGCTTGCAAATTGTTTTTTGGAATGTCGAATTGGTTGTAGATTACATGCTTGAACACTATTTGATAAAAGTCTATAGTGGTTGTAGATTTCATGATTTCAAATTATTTTCCCAAAATTCCTCAATGGTTGTCACTTAAATGGCTGTGAGGTAATGGTAAGGAAAGAAAAAAAAATCATTTTGTGTCCTAGTGTTAATGGGATTGTTATTTCTATACAATATTGATGGCTGGTAAGGTGAGACCTTAAAGAAAATATATTTCTATGGTATCCAAGATATATTAATGTATTTTTTCTAAGTTACATGATTATTATTATGTGGAAATTTGGAATGTATACCACCTATATTACATGTCATGAATTGTTGTCAATGTAATTTGAAAATTTGTGGGACCCATGTTGAGGGTCAAGTGTGGATACGCGATCTATATAAATATTCCTTTGCTTTAATGATAATATAAAAATGGACAATGCCCATGTGGTGTAGAACAGTTGGTGATGGGGTGCACTGTTAAGGCACTCCGTTCTGTAAGGTCACCGGTTCAAAACCCATGGGTGGAATGGAAGGAGAAAAAAATGGGAAGATTAGGATTAGTCTAAACGAGCAAAAAAAAAAAAAAAAAAAAAAATATAAAAATGGACAATTATGTCAATTACAATGGATTTGTAGACATTGACTATTTTTAGACATTGAATTATTGGATTCAATGGATATGGAAGCCATGATGAGGCTAATGTCATGATGTAATATTTTATTTTATTATTGAGTTAATGAATACATTGGTTGGGGTATTCAGGAAATAACTCTAGAGTTTTAGAGTACTTCTTGCTAGCTTATGAAAAGTTATTGGTGGTTAAGTTCAACATGGACCTTCCCTAAAAGTCTCCTAAAAATCACTAGGAGAAAATAATAAAGAGGAAATATTTATTTATTTATTTATTTATTTATTTATATATATATATATATATATATATATATATATATAGATATTTATTTATTTTTTATTTTTTTTGAATTGAACTAATTCTATTAAGCAGAAATATGGTAAAAAATGATGATACAATCAAGAGAGACAGAAAATCGGCAACCGGAAATGATAGGACTATCAACCTCGGTTCCGGAAAATAAGTAAAGCAAGCAAGGAGCTACAACAAATGACAGGAAAGCAAAAAGACTGACTTCTACCGAGAATGGGCAGAAGCCTCAACACGAAGCTTTTTCCCTTTCCTTTTTTTGACTTCGACCCATCCATCCTGGGGAGTATGAGCAACAACAACTTGAAGACTGGGGTTTTCCAAAGGGGGGACCTCCTTTTCAGATTCAGAGGAGGAATTCATGTGAACGCGTTTCTGGGCGATGGCTATATCGGAGGTAAGAGCCGAACCATCGACGGAAGGAACCACTGATTGAGGGGCATGATCCAAATCTGCATCGCTATCATCATCTTCAGAGCTAGTGGATTCAGAATCCACGACTGGAGGTGGAGATCATGGAGCCCATCGCTTGGACTTGGTCTTGGAGAGGTTATCCTTTTTCTTTTTTTTTCGGGATAGAGGGGTAGGAGGTCTGCAGATGTACTGTTTGGTGGCAATGGCGGCAGCGAAATGTAGTATTTTCGTAATCCAATGTCTGGGTCTAGACAAAGTCATTTATCTTGAGATTAATCTGGTCTAGAAGTCCCTTGCATAAATCTAGCTCCACACATATTCTGGCATATGTGTAGAGACCTTTATTTTCCCTTCAGAAATCTCCCATGAGGAAAATACCCAATGCGTTCCCAATAGCTCTGTAGACTACAACATGCCATAAGTGGGCCGGTAAGTTTGGAAGCCTGATCCATACCGGAGTCCTTATAATCACTGCAGTTTCTGGATAAAAGTCTGGGAACCAAGGAGTTAAGAAGAGCCCTGCAGTTCCCATGAACCAAGGGCCTTCTTCTAAAGCCTTTTCATAATGCTTACTGTCATCAAATAAAACAATGAAATATCCTTTTGAGCAAAAACTGACCTTACAGTGATGAGTCCAGTTTGCATGGATCCAATCATAAAGATCCTAAGATCGCGGCCACAGTCCTGTGAATCTGCAAATGATGGCTCTGTCTGCAAATGTTTGAAGTTGATCTGCAAGACCTACATGGGTGATTTCGACAGAAGGAACATCCTCTTTTTTTTCAACCAAAAAAGGCTTGGGTTTAAGGGCTTCTGGGGCTTTGGGGTTCTCAGAGTGAACTGCATCTTTGTAAGAGAAAGGAGGAGAAGAGGACGACTGTCCTACTGCACCCCCTCTCAGACGAAGGGTTAACACCAAAGAGTTGTCTCTGTTAATGCTGTAAGTAGAGAGGGGAAGAAGGTTTTCAAGTTGTTTACCTTGAAAGAGAAGTCTCTGAAGGCCTCAAGGGATCCCAATCCGTCGTTCTAGAGCCAGTTTGAGATCTAGTACCAAATCTGAAGATCTGACCCATTGCAGGATGGTTTTGCCTGTAGGTTGAGAGATTTGGATCTGAAAGGAGACAAGATGAT
Organism: Pinus albicaulis; assembly: GCA_034641835.2. Classification (NCBI taxonomy): domain Eukaryota; kingdom Viridiplantae; phylum Streptophyta; class Pinopsida; order Pinales; family Pinaceae; genus Pinus; species Pinus albicaulis. The sequence goes on from CM076581.1 coordinate 1,497,320,967, forward strand.
TCCTAGACGAAGTGCCAGGACCTCTTGTACTTCCGTGAGCAAGTCTGCCATGGAGTTGAAAGGGAGGAGTTTTCCCCTACAGAAAGATACAATCACTAATAGATAGAGTTAGATCCGAGGCAGAGGATTCGAAAGCATTGTGATTAGAAAGCCAGTCGCTCTGCTCCTGCTTGTAAACCGGTTCTTTGCAGCCTGCGTGCAAGGAGAAGATATGGGCAGTCGACTCGCAATTGCGCATAGACCCTAGATCGCGGTGAGTGCAACCTTTGAAACGCTGAGACTGCCGTTGTTTTCCTGTAAGCTGCGGCTGCCCCTGTAGAACAGCAAAACCAAGACTTAGCGAATAGTATGGCGTAGGGACGAGGTCAGTCGGAGCAAATGATGAAGGAAAAGGTCTTCCAATCGGATGCGGCATGAGCACTGCAGATGAAGGATCCACCGACCTTGTAAGAGGAAGAACCCTAGCCTCCATTTCTTCTCCCGCACGATATTATAATTATGATGTTCAATAAAGAGGAAATATTAACATAATTGGAGAGAAATATTATGTTAATGACTTAGTTGGAGATAAATACTAAGTGGGGTAAAATAAATCATAGCGGGAGAGAAAGGTGTGCTTTAAAGAAAAAGAAGAGTATCTTTTTTGAAAAATATAAAACAAAAATGCCTAGGCAAAAATGTTGGCAGACCTTAAAGCGGGACGGTGCTAAAAATCTGCTGGGAATAAATCACCAAGGAATCAATGAGGTTGTTGATTCTAGTGGCAAGTAGACCTTAGCTCGATGGGTAAATATTGGAGGTAGTTCACGGTTGGGTGGAATATTCTCGGTTCCTCAATAATTCCCAGAAATTAACTACGGTTAGATGAAACTATGTCTATTCTCAAAATTATCTAAAGATGTTGGATGTTACAATAGATTGTAAATTTCATGTCTCAAAGTTGTTGCATGTGTTATAGTTTTCATGCATGATATATAAATTTTTCTTACCATGAAATAGGTTGTGTTTGTAGGTTTTTATGAGAAAATGAACATGTCAGAAATGTCTTATATATATGCATACATAGATGAAATTAATTGAAATATATAGGAAACTAAAATAACTCATGTTAGATAAAATTATGAGTTATTTAACTCTAAATTTCTGACAGAATAGAGGAAAATGGCTGGAGATAAATTCCACGAGTTCGAATTTGATTGAAACTACTGTCAGAGAAAAATAAAGTAAAATACAAAAAAATTATTGGAATAGAAATACTAGTGTAACTCCTAAATAAAATACAAAATGCACCTGATAGAGATTTACTTATCATTTGTATGATTAAAGGGCTAAGCACTCCTTGAGTTTTTGTGGAAGTATTATGATTTAAGTATTATTTTACATTTCCTAAATAACTGGTAATGAAAATTAAAGGTTAATGTTCCAACAAGAGAAGAACGTCGAGTACGATGTGATTTTTAAGGGGGGGGGGAGTTTCTAATATCCCTCACTTAAGCCACCATAAAAAACTCTCGTAAAATGAGGCTTGTTAAATAATGAAATATTATTTATTCTTATATTGATATTACATGAAGAATATTCTTGTAATTATTAGTTATAATAATATTGGAATAATTATTTATTAATTATTTTATTTAGAACAATTTATATTCTTCTATAGAAATAAATTATATTTCTAGGTTGGTATCTTTTATGAGTTTTAGAAATAATGAGTAATATTTTTGGAAAAACTATGGATAAGTGATATTTTCCTCATAAGGAAAAAACAAATCTACCTTTAAAAGAAAATCATGAGATATCTATGGAGTCCTTTTGTGATTTAGGGAAAATCATATTTATATATGCTTTATGGAATTCTTTTATGATTTAGAAAAGCTTGAATTCTTTTATGATTTATAAAAGATGGAATTATTTTATGATTCAGAAAAGCTGGAATGCTTTTATGATTTAGAAAAATCTATTACATTTTCTTAAATTTATTTATTATAAGCTTATGAGAAAAATAGGAAGGGAATGAGAGAATGGATGGAGAATGGAGCCAAGGAAGAGGAATAAGGAATTCCAAACATGCATCAAAGGATAAGTAACTATATTCTTTGGAAAATATTTTCTTTGCATATGGGACATGATGATATAATAATTGAATTTATTGCTAGGAAAAATTCATATGATAAACAATCAAGATTAATTCTTGAGAAAACCTTTAAATAATTTTTTGCATAGAAGAATAAGTGTTTTATTCATTGAATTATGAGAAGATTTCATATGTTGTGAATTCATAAAAAAAATTCATGGCTAACTAATTCTGTGAATTGCATGAGTTATTGGAAAATAGGGTATAAATATGACTTTGTACCTCCCAAACGAAAATAGATATGAAAAAAGTGATAGAGGTTTTTTTAAAAGAGGATGTTATGACCCAAAATCTCTTTCATATTTTAAAAATTATTTTCCAATGTCTCGAAAACTGTGTCCATAATTAATGACAAAAAGAGGGGATTATTTAATATCTAATTATGGAAAAATGAGCTCCAAATATTTGTTCGAAGATTCCAAACCATAACACTTGTGTAAATAATGAGAGAGGTTATTTTTAACGAAACATTTAGCAATAAAAACCTCTTTGGGTTTTCCAAAAAGCGTTTCCATTTGGTTGGAAACCATGTCCAAATGTGATGACAAAAACAAGAAAATATTTAATAGTTAAATATGGAAAAATGGGTTACAATAATTCATTATAATCTTCAAAACCGTGACACCTGTGAAAAAAATGAGACAGGTTATTTTTAATAGGCCTGTTAAAAAAAAAAACCTTTTTGGATTTTATGAAATTCATTTCCATATGTTAGTAATACGCATCTAAAGTAGATGACTAAAACAGAAAAAATTGAGTAAAACAGAGTGCTTCCATTTCATTTTTCACTGAGATAAGAATAATTGTTTATGTACATAAAGACATAAAAATTATGCTAATGATTATTTACAAGGAATTAATTTATATAATTACCAAGTATGTTCTCAAGTTTTAAAGAGAAATATTGGACTCTTGAAGAGAGTATGTGCTTAGGTGCACATGAATAATATCTAGTATATTTGATCTACTAGAAATTATTGTGTGATTTTACATGCATGAGGAGCTTGAGTCATGTAAAAAAATATAAATAACTTATGTGAGGGTAGCTCACATAAAACGCCGGCATAAAAGGAAATTGGTTGTGTTCTTTGAGAATAATTTGTTATTCATGTTGTTTCTTGAATAAATATTACAAATTTCTCTGATGTGTGAAATGATAAGAAAATATTTTTTGTTTCATGCATAATAGCTAGTGAGTTCGCTATATTTTGCAAAAAGAACAATTAGAGTGTAAAAATATTTGGAAAATAAATATATTTATTTGTATGCAAGGAAGCAATTATTATCTTAGAACTCTTCAAAAATAATTGAAGAGAAAAATATATCCTTGTACGCGTTAGTGGAATAGATTCTTGGTGAGGAAAACTAGTAATCACATGCTTTATTATGTAAGATTATTTAGAGAAACATATATATGCTTGCATGCATGGAAAAAGTATAGTTTTGGGATTAACTCTTTTGAATCAGAGGGAAATTTCCCTTTTCATACATGAAAAAATAAGTGGGATGCGTTTGACCCCTTGGAAAGGAAATGTGTTTATTTTTCAATGAAATAATTATTTAGTTTCTTTTGGAAAGAAATATATGTTTTACATGAAAGAATAAAAAGGCTATGTTATTGCATGCACAAAATTCTAATTGGTATGTTAACTTTGTTTGAAATAAAGCTCGCATTGTTATACGTATAGCCAATGTGAATATCTCTTGTGTGGAAAATATGTATTTGGAAAATAAGATGCATTCATAGGCATAAGTATAGAATCTATTGTGTTAATCCCTTTGGAAAAGAAAACATAAGAGTAGGGAGAATGGAAATTGCTTGTTGGGATAGTTATCTTGAAAGCTTGTTATGCATTTCATGCACAATATTATTATATAGTATGTTAGCTTTCCTTTGGAAATAATATGAAAGTGCATGTAAGATTTTGTTAGTGTTTGTTGGAAAGATTATGCTTGATAGTTATTTATTTGTTACTAATACATGTGAAATGATGTTAAAGAAGGAATTTCATGTCAACGTGGCTATGCTTTATATATGCAGAAAACTATTTATTGAAGTGTCACAAATAGAGATTGGTTATTGGTTTATTAATATTTTATCTAATCATGATATCAAGAGTGCTGATGATAGAAATGACAGGAAAGAAGGGTGACTTGAGAAAAGAATTTTTTCAAGTTTAAAATGTGGAAGATAAATATTTTTTAGTCCATGCAGGTTTATTAGTTCCAACTTCACGATGACCCACTGAAGGAAACAACCTGACTACAAATATTGAGACCGAGGATCTCTGGGTAAATGGTATCATGATGATTGTAATATCTTATAGCTAGTTATGTTTAATTTAAGATTTTTTTATATGTAATTTTTATGAAAATGGTCAAGGGATGGACTCCCTTATAACCATTCAGTGAGGGGTGACAACCCTCATGAGCGTTTAATAATAAAATTAAATGTTTGGTGGTTTTCACCCTACAGGGTTTCTAGGGTATATCGGTGTCTAATGATGTGATTGTTCATTGTGTCATTTTCATGATGTTAATTTCTTTCATGATGTGATGTTTATACTATCAATTAGGTGATGTACTAATTGAGTTAAAATGATCATGGGATTGATGCATAATTATAGCAGGAAATTTAAGTTAATATGCTACAACAAGGACAATTATTGGTTGTGTAACTCACTATGATTTTTACTAAATATTTCTCTAATAGTTGATGATGGTTATTTAAATCGTTAATGTGGAAATATAGAAATTAATTTATAAGGTTACACATTCATAAATGTTGAAAAAAAAATTCCTAACTCCATGCATTTTCCTGCGAGGTTATCAAGGTATGTTACATGAACAATCTAGTATTTCCATGTTAGGAGCTCCTTGTAACCATAGGAAACCATGGATATGTGTGGAACCTCTATGTTGCCACTCACATCTGAAGAAAATGAAGACAGTGTTACTACATAAAATATAAATTGAACCATAATAAGAAATTGACAATGAATAGAAAATAAATTCAACAAAATAGACTTGTACAACAAGTATTTCGATTTAAGATATTTTTGGATAACTTCCTCTCAAAATATATTGAATCTATGGTGATAAATGTGGAAACAATATGAGGGTACTGGATAACATTCTCAATTTTCATACAATGCTCATTTAAGGAATGAAAATGCGAGGGTACACGAATAAGGCTATACAGCTCTAGCCACTTTGTGTCAGCTACACTCAAAGTAAAAAAAAAATATGGACATCCCAACTGAGTAATCACGCCAGTCAATTCAGCGTGAAATTTAGTCAAGTATGCCGTTGTACCTCTTAGAGAAGAACCAAACCGCATAATATGCTCAGCGAACTTATTATATTGTAAATCAAAAAGTTGGTGACACAAGTTTTCAATTGTTGTGAGTGAGTTATCATGTAAATTTTTCTTCACAAAAATTGAAGCAATTGCTTGTATCTGATGCCACATTATCATTTTCAATTGGTAATATTGAAAGAAAGTATGGATTCCAAACATCTAATCATAGTATCTAAGAAGATGAAATTCATACTCATGAAGTTCAACAGTATAAATGTGTGGTTGCAACCAATCAGCATCACTAATGGGGAAAAATGTGGGGAATGACATATCTAATAACCCCTCAATATTATATTCATTCACCAGAGATGTTCCAATATTGGGCCAATCCATTTCTTGAACATATGAAGAATCAACGTTATCAAGAAATGATCTGATTTCTTCCACTTATCTTCGTTCATTGGGTAGCCGAGCAACAAAAGAAGAAGGATGGAAGGGAAAATGCTCAAGATGCAGCCCTTCATTATTATCTTCATTGATCTCGGATTCTTTAATATCATAATCAACAAATTTAAGCCTATAGGATAGATATTTTGATCTTTCGAACAGAGCATTCAGTCAATCATAGTCAATTACAACATCTTGATAATATTGATCACGTTCAATTTTGAAAAGCAATTAAGCCATAACTCGAGATCTTTTGACATAACATTCATAGTATTTATACTGAGGATCATGTCTCCTCATAATTAAAAAGTCAATATCTTCAACATTTCAAGGAATACTTTGTGCAATTATAGAAATATCTTGCGAAAAGATAATTGTGTGTCCGCTATACTTATATTTCCCACCTCGAGCATGTGTCACCTGCAAAATAGGATTTACACATGCTATTAACATTTATTCAACTTGAGTAAGAACTCTTAAAATATGAGGTTTCTCACTAGGATCGATGTTATTATATCCAGAAAAAATGGTGTGAACCTCTTTGATTCTTACATCATCTGCAAACAGGTCCTTCATAATCTCTCAAAACCTGGATTTCGAGATATGATTCTTGGCAGATGTGGCACATTTGAAAAAATAACAAGCTATCTATCTTTTCTCAAAAAAATTTATGCACTACAATCATGTTTTCATCAAAATGAATATGATTTGTATTGGTTGGACCATGTGGAGAACAATGTGGAAGAGTATAATTTCTTCTAAAATGTACTTGAGTTTCAACACCATGAGATTCCCTTCCCAAATTCAAAACATCTGGAACAGATCTATGACATGCCTTTCCAAAGTTATGCTGTGCATTTCTAGAACCTGAGAGGATGATAAGGTGTCTTTACCATAATTTTTTTTAAATTTAATTTCCAACTAATTATAAAAAACAAATAAAAAAAAATCAAATTCATTCAATATTTACATTTTTTGGTGATGTGGATGAAGGCTATGAGATGGGTTATCTTCACTTATAACATAAGTGGATAGAACATTTTGGGAGTTAGACTTTATGGCTCTATTCAAATGAGTTGTCTCTTCTTTCAAAAAATAAAATTCATTATAAAACTAAATGTCCAACCAATAAAGATAATTTTTTTTAAATCAAATCAAATAAATTGAAAATTACAGTATTTTGACAATTTGATATTTTGGATTTCATTTCTCCAACCTCATTAGATGAAATCATGTTTTTTCCATAAAAGTTTATAAAATACAATGTACAACTAAAAAGAAATGAAAAAATGAGGAAAATATCAAATTCATTCAACATTTACATTTGGTTGGAGATCTGGATGAATGCTATGAGATGGTTGCTCTTCACTTATAACGTATGTAGACAGAACGTCTACGAAGTTAATTTGTATGCATCTATTGAGGTGAGTTGTGTCTTGTTTGAAGAAAATAAAGTATGCAATAAAATTTATGTCCAACCTACTAAAAATTCAAAAAATAAAAAATAAAATAAAATACATTGAACATTTACATTAGTTTGTCAATTTTATTGTCGAGGAGAATGTAGTGGAAGGCTATGATATACTTCATCTTCAATTCTCAGATTAGTAGATGGAAGACTTGGGGGTTTAATTTCTATACCTCTATTAAAATGAATTGTATCCCATTCCAAGAGAAGAAAATAACTTATAAATTTAGTTAAAAAAAATTGCAAATAAAGGAATGTGAAAAAATAACCACTATTGTAGGAACCGTAAAAATATTATTGTGTTACCTCCATTATTCCACACGAAATGCTATCAAGGATGAATTATTTTGTTCGTGGGACAACATTATTTTCAGAAGGGGGATTTGAAGATCTTATGTTTCAAACAAATGGCCAATAAAACTATCATCCAAGTCATCACATACAATGTCATCATTGCCTCCATAATGGATATTTTGCAACCTTTGGCCTTGCTCAAAATATGGAACTGCAGAGATAGAAGGGTTAGGGTGAAAATTTTCATCCACATTATAAATATGATGCTATTCCCTATTTCAAGATGTTTCCCCAATATTATGAACATTTTGAGGAGATCATCGAAAAACAAAATTATGTTGACAAAGAGGAGATTCTGGAAATGAACTATCAAGGGGAAATTTTCTTTACATGATATCATCCATAGTATGATACTTAAGAGGAATCATAAATCATTTTGAAGAGTGGTTTCACTCATTCTTCTATGATATGCAACTCTTCTATGCTCATTTATTGTTAGCATATTTTGTTGATACCGTAAACGACGACTTTCATTAGACTTGTAACGTGATGCTGGTGACAAATTCTGTTTTCTTGTATTCTTACTAGTGCCTTCAGATGACATATCTACAATGAATAATAAAATATTTATTATGGAACCATAAACATGGAACATATAATATATTCATTATAAATAAACATAGAAGAATGCAGAAGGAACACATTTTTTTTCGAACCATATAAAAACAATAAAAGCGTCTATGCTCTTTTTCCAACCATATAAAGTTATGAAGACATAAAAGGATTTTCCCAAATGGCTAAAAAGGAAAATGGATTTTTCCAAATGGCTAAAACAGAAAGGGATAAAATTTCATGTCTCATATTATAATTGTAATGGGAAAACCATAAAACTAGAACAAAATACTATAAGAATTATATGAATTGGAAATATATCTAAATATTTGGAACTATATACCATCAAAATATAAATGTAAATAATAAAATTTACCCAAATATATAACATTGTTTTAGAACCAATGAGAAAAAACTAATGCAAACACCATGTATAAAATAAGTCACAATAATTATAAGTATAAAAACAAAGAAAAATCGATAGCTTCCAAACAAATTCAAATGAAATTAACATAACTAAAGGGGACACAAAAATAAATATTTGAGAAAATTGCAATGGGATTCAATATGAAACATCCGATAAGTACATGTATAGAATAAATCCCAGCAGAAGCCATATAAATATCCAAAGAATTGTAATTTTAAAGCCTTAGCATACATAACCAAAACTATGTAAAGTAAAAAAAAATGGAAATATTTTCCATAACCAAAAAGAGAATATAAAATGACTAATAGCCTAAGACTCCATTTCCATATCTAATTATGGAATCTCATTAGTAGAATCCATATGGGGAGAAATTGTAAATACATTTCCAGACTCGATCAAATCATTTCACTTCTGCAACGTTGGAGACCAAAATCCATGCATCTGTTGATTAGTTGAATTATCAATATCTCTTGGGAATCAGAGACCATTCATCCTATCATATAATAGGAAAGGAACTTCACTGAATTTTGACATAAAAACCACACCTTGGATTGTTCGAAATGGATGATAACAAAGACATTTGATATTTATATCTGTAGACATTTCTTCCAACAACTTCCATCCAAAGCCCCAATCATCCTCAAAGTAGTCAATTCTTCATTCAATACATGGGTGACCGAATTGGAAATTATCTATTTCTTCAATTCACCATACAAAAGTGGAGCCATCATTGATAAGACATACGAACCGATTCTTGCATATTTATGATGATATACACCGTATGTCGGTGATTGGAACAAATGAAAAAATTCATCCATTTTTTATTACATCAAACGAGTAGATTGTTTACCCATATCGAGGATCATCTTCGTACTCTATGTCGAGATAGAGCCAAAACAATTTACTTTTATAAAACACTCCATTTTGAGGGGGTGAAATGCAACCAAATGGAAGATCAACCCTTCGCCAAACCCTATCAAGACTACTGTAAACATAAATTTTAGACTATATTCTATAATAGATATGTTTTAGAACAACCTAATCATATTTGTTGCTACTTACATATTCCAATAACAAAGAGAATCCCCAATATCCAATTCGTATTCGCCCAATGTTTTTTAAGGCCTTTGTATATGGATTCATTACAAAATAGTTTCATGAATGGGACAATTATGTTGGTAATGATAAAACTACCATTGTTCCAATAGTTGACTCTAGTTTGTATCTTGAATCTATGAATCACAAATGAAAATGAGATATGCGCCCATTTTGATTAAGGTATTCAACAGAAAAATAATTGTCTTCGTTATTGAGGAAAGGAACCATAAATCCAAATTCATTTGTACATATATGCTTGCAACGCAATAAGAAATAAGTGTTTTGCAAAATATTCTTCCATTGCTTACAAACAGTGCTAAAGTTTATCACAACCGATAAAGGGAGCCAAAGGAAGACAATTTCAAGAATTTAAAATGGAATACAACTCCAAATAGTTGGATCCATGATAAAACAAGAAAATAGCCTAACATAAAAGAAAACACACATGCTATCAACAAAACAATTTTAATTTAATGGTGTATAGAATTAAAATTAACATACATAAGAAATTTCCATCTACAAATATAGTAAAATTCACATATACATAATGTATAAAATAATTTGAGCAACAAGAACATTATTACAATAGTTAAAAATAGCTCACAATTTATTATTAATCTTAATAAATCTTTTTTTATATCTCTATAAATGAGTCTATGTTTAATATTGATGTAAATGTTTGATCTTCAATATAAATATTAACTTAAAACATTTTTTTTTAATATTACAAAGCTTTATCATATAAACCTTAGGTTATAAAATATCATAATTTTACATGAACCAAATGATATGAAAATACTAATTTTTTTAATTCTAATGTCATTGAACCTAAAAAAAAGACTAAGCTAAATTCTAATGTCATAAAACCTATGTAAGCCTAAAGTTATCAATCCTATTTTTTAATGAAATATCTATATTGATATTTAACCTCAATGTTCTCATTAATATATAAATGAGAAATTTATTTTCATATAAAATTATATGTTTAACATTAACATGTGTATTTATTATTAATATTAGTATTAATTAACATTAAAAGAGATATTGATATTTAATTTTAATATTAATAATTTCTTATTTAATTTGAAATATTTATATTTATTATTACTTTTAATATCAATCACGAAAATGAAAATGAAAATGAAAATGCAGATGAAAATAATAATAATAATAATAATAATAATAATAATAATAAGTCAATTTTAAACATTTATGTTTATCAATTCTTATTAATTTTAATAAAAAAACATGAATATTTAACTTAATAACAAATATGAATATTGAAAAAATTAAAGTTAATAATAAGAAAATTTAGAAATATCTAGTAATATCCATTATGTGTATTACATGAATAGTCATCTTTGTATATAAGAATGAATCTGAGTCATACATCAATATTAATTCTATAAAATTTTATATAATGTATTATTTAAAAATTGAAAAGATAATTTCATAATTATAATAAATATATTTATTTGATCTAATTTAATTAAACTGTAAAAAAATATAAATGTAAAAATAATAAATAATAAATATTTGAAATTTTATTAATATAGTTTGCAATGATAATATAAATTATATTAATTGTATTATATTAATGTACCAATATATTAATATTAATATATATTAATAATAATTGTATTAATTGTGTTAATGATATTATATTAACATTGTCAATATTAACAATATTAATAAATAAGAAATATTTATAAATAAATAATCAAAACTAGTGAAGATTAATGAAAAGAAAAATTCTTTAATATTCATTAATATATATTATTTGTATTACATGAATGACCATCTTTATATATAGATAAATCTCACTCATGGATAAATATTAATTATATAAATTTCTATATCATTTATTATTTAATAATTGAAATGATAATTCCATAATTATATTAAATACATATTTGCTAATGTAATATAAACTATATTAATATAATATAAAATATATTACTTGTATTATATTAAAGTATCTATATATTTAGAATATTAGTATTTTATATTAATAATAATTATATTAATTGTATTAATTATGTTATATTAACAATAAAATATTAATAAATACAAAATATAAATAAATAAATAATAATATTAAAATAATTTTTTCATACTTGCTTCAACTAATTTTATTTATTATTAAAATTATTAATTTAATTATATAATATGCACAAATCTAGAGTAACAAATAAATAGTTTTATTATAAATTATTATAAATTTGACATGTATAAATTCAATGGTGAAAGTAAAATGAATAGTTTTTCAATACCAACACGTCATTGGCATTGTGATATGCTTGGGTATGTCAATAAAGTTAGCATGTTTTAAATTTTAAATTTAAGAAATGACATATTAAAGTGATCCATATTTGTTTGGAGTAACTAATGAAATTAGCAATCTAACAACATAAATTTTCATTTTTTAATGTTTTATATATAAAAAAATTATTTTAATAATATTTATTACTTAATTAATTTTTTATATTTTAAAAATATTTCTCAAAAAAATTCATTAATGTGATAGATTTTAAAAATATTTCTCAATCAATAAAAATATCATTAATGTTTTAATATTTAGATTTTCTAATATTTTTAAAATTCTTTATTATAAAAATTTATAATACTCATATATTTTTCGTTATAAATAAAAAATAAAAACTTACTCCATTTCTTCTTTCTCCTTACTCCATATTTGAAATATAATTGTCCCACTTTTTATAGAATTAGTTTTCTCTAACTAACTAATATAACTTTAACATTTTCCTGCAACATTTGAAGAAGTACACATATTTTACTATATTTAATAGCCAATTTATCGATTAATAAAAAACATTAAAATAGAGTAAAACAAATAATTTTTTTTTACCAGTGAACATTACACCAAAATTTTTAATATGTTAGGTATTAAAAATATATATTTTTATGTTCATTTTTAACATGATATATAATTATATTAAATATTTATTAATTATATATATGAATTTTGATATAATGTATCTATATATACTATATATAAGAATTTCAATATATGTACATATGTATTAAACCTTATTTAAAATATTTCTTACACACATTTCATATTTTTCTATTAGGGAGGCTGAAGGAATGAGTAGTTGAGAGAATCTATATGGTGCAGTGTAAAAGCGTTTTCATTTCCACTATTTAGTTTTGAGTTTAATTATATGAGCATTGTATTAATAATTCTTTAACAAAATAAATTATTACATTTCCTTTTTAGAAGAGAGGTGGGCATGTTAATGGATAGGTATTAAGTTTTTTTAATAGATAATATAATGAGTGAAGAGATTACTCAATGATAAGATGTGAGAAGGGTGGGGTAATTATAAATAAAAAATAAAAACTTATTCCATCTCTTCTCTATCTCCTTTTGTCCCTTGGTATTTGAAATATAATTGTCTTACTTTTTATGGAATTAGTTTTCTCCAACTAACTAATGTGACTACTTTCAATTTAATATTTTTAGCAACAATTGAAATAATTAATAATCATTATATATTATTGATAATGTATAGATTATGGATTAATAAAAAAACATTAAAACACAGTAAAACAAACAAATAGTGTTTGAATGCTTGTCATACATATTAGATAATATATAATAATTATTAAAATATATGCACACAATATGTTTACTTCAAATGTTGCAAGAAAATGCTAAAATTATAGTAATCACATTAGTTAGTTAGAGAAAACTAATTCCATAAAAAGTAAGACAATTATACTTCTTATTACAGAAGGAGACAAAGAAGAGATAGAATAAGTTTTTATTTTTTATTTATAATTACCTCACCCCTCTATCTTCTCATCATTGCATCATATCTTAACTCATTGTATTACCTATTAACAAAACTCAGTACCCACTAGTTAACAAGTCCACCTGTCATCTAAAAAAAGAATGTAATAATCTATCTTGGTAGAGAATTATTAATATAATACTCATATAATTAAACTGAAAACTAACACAAAACTAAATGCTGGAAATGAACCATACAGGGTTTCTAATAGACTCTGAGTAGGTCATTCCTTTGTTTTAAAAACAAAACTAAATGTTGGAAATGAATTCCTAAATGGTAGAAATGAATTCCATTTTTATGGACTAAAATATAATTTTCTCACTTTTTATGGAATTAGTTTTCTATAACTAAATAATGTGACTACTCTAAGTTAAGCATTTTCTTGCAATATTTGAAGTAAACATATTCTCTTCATATATTTTAACAATAATTATATATTATTTATAATGTATGGTTTATATATTAATAAACAAACATTCAAACACAATAAAACAACTAACTACTTGTTCACGACAATCACCATTTTATATATATTTAAATTCCCTATCAAGTGCAGTCTCGAGACTTGCTCTAAGGGTATAAGGTATCAAACTTGAAATAACTCAACACTATTTTTTTTATTCTAAATTTATCTTTAAAATATTTTATTAATTTTAATAAAATAGAAATACAAAATGATAAATAAACAAAATTGTAAACAATGCAAGAAGATTTTTTAATTTCCTTTTAAACTTAATCATTTTCTTCTCATATAGATTTTCATTAAATAAATATTTAATTAGTGATACATAAATTTATTAGGATAAACATTGAATCAAATATTAATATGTTAAGGTTTAATATTCATTACTAATACAAAATTACCTAAACTATTATACAAAACATTTATGAAAAGGGAAAATAAAATTTAACTTATAAATTTTGTAAATTTATTTAATTTCATTCTTTTAGAATTGAACTCTCTCAAACACAAATTGTTATTAAAATATATACATAACTAATTGTAATTAATTAATATATATATATATATATATATATATATATATATATATATATAACTAAGGAGACCAATCTCAATCTCATTACCAGGTAGGAGCTTCAAACATGAATCTACATTTTCTGGTTAATAGGAACTTTTTAACCTCAAGCTTATTTTTTAAATAAGTGTTCTTCAGCATAACTAATGAGTTGGTTTTTATTTCCTCAGTCGAAACCATTTCGAGAACTAAAACAAAATCAAATAGGGTTTCCTTAATCTTCATCTTGGCATACTTTATTCGGGGAAGGTAGTCACGTAATAGTGCTCTCTTTAGTTCAGGATGTGAATTTGTTAGCACACCAAAAAATTAAAGCTAAATTGCAACATGAAAGATGATGGGAAATGAGAATAAATCTTGAACTTTCACAATGAATTTTAAGAGTTGTAATATGTCAGCATCCACTTTATGTTCGTGGAGGAAGTTTATTGTGGGGTTACATGTTAAATTAAACTTTAATATATATATATATATATCCAATTCATAAAGTTATGTAACAAAGGTTACTTATATTATTATTTTTAAATAGAGATAAATAAAATTGTCATTTTAATTTAATTATTGGTTTTAGAGTAACTATGTCTATGTTTTAACTGAAAATATAGTAATATTTAACTTAATATGTAGTAATAGTGTTTGCATTATAAATTGTTGTCTATGGTTTTAAAAATTGGGATTTTCACTATATACTCAAATCTCTCAATCAATTACCTAACAATTCACATTTTTAACCCACTAAAATTTCACTATGCTACCTGCTAAGGCTCAGATCTACATCATAATAAAATTTGTTTTGTAACCAATATCACTGTAATCCCAATAAAAATAATTCACTATAATTTGCATCTGCAATTAATCTTTGCATCCTTCTATTCTCTAGTTGCATGCATCATTCAACATGACTAGAAAAACATAGAGGGAATGAGTTTTACATACCTCCCAATTTCTATTGAGATTGAAAAAATTTAATAGTGGATTTAAGGCAGAATACATGGCACTGAACATAAGATCATATAGAATCTCTGAGTACCTGCTTAATAGAGTCAATCTACTGGATACCACTCAATGTATGAAATTTAGGAAATTTCTATACAATAATGAAAAAAACCAATTAACAACAAAATTTGAATAACCCTGATATCAAATTGAAACTTGTGAAGAAACAATACACCTACACAACATCTTTATCAAATGAAAATTGCAGCATCTTTGCAGCATCTCATCGATTATTTTTAAATAAGCTTAGCTTCTTTTTTATTGAATTTGTTTTGTGAAATTTGGATGAGAGCCATTTCAATTAAATAAAAGTGTATTAAATATAGAATATGGAACATGATGGCACACACACTTCCAATGGTGGTGCTCCATGGCGCTCCATTGCCCATCATTTTACTTGTAAGTTACATAATTAAATTGCAAGTTACATTATGTAACCTATAATTATTAAAATATTAATAATATTATTAAAATAATAAATATTGATTAAAATATTAAAACAATTATTTTTACATAGAAATTTAAACATAGTAAATTCATATAATACCAAGAAAACATAACACATTGGTGTGTTATTATATTATTAAATAACAACAAAACACAATAAATTTTATATTATTAATTGTGAATGAACCATTTCTTATTTCAAAATGTGAAGAGACATATACTTCAGGGTTTGAACTGTTATGAATGAAAATTAACATGTGGCCATATAAGACATTTCATAGTTTTATTATCTAGCTATATGACAGGTTTCATAGTTTTATGGTGGTTCAAATAGTGGCGGCCTTTTTGGACTAAAAATTTTAATTATCATTTGGGAAAAAAATTATTTAAGCGGGTTTAATCATTGATTTGGATATGCAAGGGATTTATTTTCATAAATATTATCCATTGATCTAGTGTCAAGGACGAAAATATTCCAGCATCTTCTATTTTCAACATCATATTGGACTTTGTGATTAAAAAAATGATTAAAGTTGCAATTTCCAGTAGGGTGGCGCCTGTTCGCGTCCCCCAAGGGAGTTATGTTCATCAATCTTATCCATTGATGTAGTGGCAATGACGAAAATATTTAGAAGGTGCATTGGTAAGGCCAAAAGGCATGACCAAAAATTCACTCATGCATCAACTACAACTGCACCTCCAAAATATTGGAATCCATCTACATGCCTCATCTTATACACTCAAATTGAATTGCGTGAGCTAAATGGTCATCATGACTTAGTTAACAGAGGAAATTAAAATTTATTGTCCAACTTATTTAAGGGAAAAATAAATTAGACGCCATACATTGCTCACTCATAGTCCATCAAAATTCGAATTTCAACATCTGTGTCTTTGTAACAAATCCATCAATATTTCAAGTCATTCCTTCAATTCCATGATATCTTCCTCTTCAGCTAAGTTATTGTTGTGACATTTCTCTCGATCCATCTTCATCCTTTGTTGTGAACTTCACCTTCTTCACTATAACCTACATATGAATCACTTTACCAAGTTATCTAGTCTTTGAACTTGGCCAATTGCCACAATATCCCTTCAAATTGACTTTATAATGAACAGACTTTCGGGTGTCATTCTCTCCCAATCAAGCACCCAATTACAATAAAAGACTCTTTGAATTCGTACTCTGACATCAATGGACCTTGAATTTTAACTAAAACTCTACAATTTAAAAATTACAGTTTTCTTTGTTGACCTTTGGCATAAGATCTAAACACTTATATAATTATTTTTTCATGACTCTCACATTGTGTCAACAATCCTTTATGGTAATGGAATTATGAAGGATATTTGGTGCTTGAAACAATATTATATTCAACAAAGATAAATATATATTTGTGGAAACTTTTCACATCAAATACCCCCTTTCCCCTTTCAAGACTAAGGTAACACAACAATTTAGTTTTCCTTGGATATCTGGAGGAAGTAAATTGACCTTCTTGACAATGGGATATTGATGCAGGGTTTTATCCTCGCTTAATATGTCAACTAAATTTGGCAAGAAAAACTAAGCCATACATTTATTTCAATGGTTCATACCAATTTCATGACTTTAGATAACAATATCTTCTTCAGCAAGATTCAACTAACTCCATTTGCGTATTCCAAGAGATTCGCTTCCCTGCTGCGAATTGAGGTTGTTACGTGGCACTATAGAAATGACTCACTCTCCCATACTTCATTCTCTCTCATCAAAACACTAATATTGAATCCTTAAAATAAATAAGTATCATTTGACTTGCCACTTTCTTTTAAATAGAGTAAAGGATTTACGCTTTACCAAGAGATTTAAGCGGCTCAAAACGACCTTTATTTTGTTTGATACTATGAACCGTGGCCAGGAATCCACCTCAACGATCTTCCCTTCAACTGTGGTGTGCCCCACAAGAAATTAAGTAATTTTCTGTTGGAGTGAAATACGATAAATAAATACACACGAAAGCAATACGATCTTCAATTGGGAACATGTACCATTCATATACCACTCATCTTTTGATACTCCGTCAGAAATTTGGGCGCAATAAAAAAATACTCTCGTGGCTGTGAAGAATTTATTTTTTGTGCGTTGGATCAAAAATTCAGTCACAATGTAGGTAAGAATCCAACACGATCGACTCCGCCTTCTTTAGGCTGCAGGTTTGGGACCTCCAGCACAATGATGGCCTCGTCCTTTGCTTCTCGAACAATGGAGATTAATTCCGCTTGGAAACTTTACTTCAGCTAACAAAATCCATGTTGTCACTTTGAATCTCATCCATGGCTAAAACCCAGTGTCGAGGAGGAATTGCGAGGCCAAGGCAGGCAGTGAAGTAAAATAAATGGAATTAAATGAGGTGTTTATCAATTTAGGAGATGCAGAGATATGTGTAAATATTTTCCAAACTCGTATATTTTCAGTTGCTCTAATACTTGCGGAAGCTGTGAATAAATTAAAATTGTCTATAGAATTTTTAAATTCATGTCCCGCAATGCTAGAGAGATAAATATTACGTTTTCAGTGATGTTGCGCGTACCCTCCGGAAGCATGCAAAGATCATGCACTTGTGGCCAGATGTTTTAGCACTGATATCAAAACAACAACACAAGCCATAGGCCTGCAAATTATCAATACACCAAAAAAAAAAAAAATCTAAAAACCATACAATAGGCATGCACACAAAATATCAATAATAATTCACTAATAATAGGCTCAAAACAACAATACAAGTCATAGGTGGGCAACTTATCAATACACACAAAACATAATTCTCAAAACCATACAATAGGCATGCACACAAAATCTCGATAACAATTCACTAATAATAGGCATCCACAGATAATCTCAATAATAATTCAAATAGATGTGTCATATGCTCACCTCAATTTATATAAATGGACCTGAAACAAACTAGATCCTCAACAAACACCCATAATATCTCTTATGATCCCTAAAATATCTCATCTAATGGCTTATCCCTAGATAAGAGCTAACTATCGCTAATCCTCTCAAGCCTTCCACAATCCTTTTGAATATTCTCCTATTTAAAAAATTCCTAGTTCTCTCCTAAACATTATAGAAAAAATACATTAATTATTAAATCCTAACTTTAGAAACTAACTCATCTAGTAAACAATTGACCTAGTTTAAATGAACGTGCATCACTATTGGTCAAATTTTTCATTGATGTCAATATGACATTTTTGGAGATGGGAAATATTCTTGTGATGCATGAATAACCATTTTGTGATATTCCATAACCTCATACAAACTCTAGGAGAAAAACATAAGCATGAATATTGAAATATAATGATAGACCCTAAGCCTAGTCTATGAGAGACCCTAGTCTCCATCTCTATACCCTATTTCACTAAGATGCACGAGGGCTATATGTAATAAATAAATCCTTAAAAGTTTCCCCAATAATCAAGAATTTGAAAAATAAATTTATCATAACTTAACACCCTTCGGAACTTATGTTATACAATATAATCTCTAGGTGACTCGATGATGGATTAATTCAATTTTTCTTTGTTGATCACTTCAAAATTCAATACAAAATCACAACATATTAATGGGTCACGCATTATCTTCCTCGTGGCATACAAAGAACTCCATTACAACATTTTGTAATGACATGTCCTCCATTTAATAATAAATCAACCTTCATACAAGCAACCTTCATACAAGTTGACTCATAGAAAAATATATTAATACATTTTTTGAGTGAGACTACATAAGTTGGCGTAACTGATCTACTTGCAGATCTTAAAAACAGAATATAAACACGAAACAAGAATAACACAGATCTGGAAACAATACCACCGTCTTTATTATGAGGAAGAGATGAGCATTTTATAGCCAATGCCATCATTCTCCTTATTTTTTATTTTGTAATTACAAAAGATATTTTCA
The DNA here is from genome assembly GCA_034641835.2 of Pinus albicaulis. Lineage (NCBI taxonomy): Eukaryota > Viridiplantae > Streptophyta > Pinopsida > Pinales > Pinaceae > Pinus > Pinus albicaulis. The sequence goes on from CM076581.1 coordinate 1,497,340,998, forward strand.
GAAAATCAAATGCATTATTAGATAAAGCAAATACATTGAGATGTTTCCTTCTTTCCTAGATTTTTAGATGTTTCCCCTTTTTTTACTCTTAGATGTTTCCAAGGAAAGAGTGCGCTTTTTCTTGGTTGCCCAATTCCTCCCTGTTTAGATCAGGAAGCGTCCCGGCTTCCTCCAACAAATGAGGGAAAGTGCGTTGCAATGTTTCTGCAATCCTCCATTTTGCCTGTGCTAGTGTCTGTCTCTTCCAACCAACCAGATATGAGAAGTATGGCTGCTGGCATGTATTGTGTTTCTTGGAGTCCATAATTGTATCTTTGAGCAAAGGAGGCTGAAAATTTGGAATATTATCGACTGGATGACGGATTGTAATAGATTCCTCAAGGAGAGGTGGTTCAAATAGTTTGAGATTATTAACATTAAACACATCATGGATGCCATGCTGGGAAGGCAAGTCCAAGCGATATGCATTTTCTCCAATGCGTTCCAGAACAGTATACGGGCCATATCGCAGAGGGTGCAGCTTATGATGCTGGCCCTTGAAGCGTTGCTTGTCCAACCAAAGCCACACATGGTCTCCAGGTTCAAAATACAAGGGTGTTCGCTGCTTGTCATGCCTCTGTTTGGCGCGATCTTGGGCTGCTTGCAAAGCGACAGTTACTTGAACTTGGCGTTGAGAAATGGAGTGTATAAAATGAGGAGTTCATTTTTGTTCCTGTTGTTGATGTGCCGACCCAGAAGGGGTGATCGCCAGTGGCATCTCAGAGGGTGCACTTGGCTGAAACACTGTCTCTCGAGGATCAAGGCGATAAGATGGGGTATTGGGTAAGGAAGCACGAGGAATAAGATCGATGTGGTGTTCAACAGAGCGTGCTGGAGGCAACCCTGTGGGTTGGGTGAATACATCTGCAAATTCTTGGAGTAGAGGAGCCATTGTAGGAGGCACTGGATTGGTGAGGTTGTCTGGCTTGATAGGACGAACCAAGCACGAAGAAACACCTTGGTTTAAATTGACTCTCATAATGGGAGCTTTGCCAATAGAAGGTTGAGTTGATGAGCTAGCTGAGGATGTGAGCACATATGTGTGCCCATCGTGCTGCAAGTGGTATTGGTGATTTGTAGCATGATAAACAGCGTGTCTAGCCTCTTGGTATGGAATCCATAGCAATAAATCGGCACAATCGAGAGGAGAAACATCACATACCACAGTGTCACGGAAAGGTCCAATAGCAAAGGTGACAACACAACATTGGGAGATGGTAAGTCGAGGACCGTCTTTTTGGACCCAACTGAGCTGATACGAGTGTGGGTGAGGAGTGGTGGGAAGGCAAAGGCGTTCAACCAAGTCCTGGGCCACAAGATTCTTTTGACTCCCATTGTCAAGAATAAGTGTGGCCAACTCATGTTTGATTTGAAAATTATGGGTAAACAAAGGCGTAACAGAGGTGTTTGTTGCATTAGCAGTCATGAGAATGAGAGAGGGGTCCACTTCGGTAGGATTTTCAAGAGAAATCGCTGGAAGTTGGGTAGTGGCATTTGGTTGCTCCACCTCTGTAAAAAGAGTCTTGTCAGGGTGTAGATTTTTAAGTACTCGACAATCTGCAGAAGCATGTGAGTTGGTCTTATGAAAAGTACACCAAGGGTTGTGAGGTGTGGGGGATGAGACAAAGGCAACATTAGAAGAACCAGAGGGATATGGACCATTTCTGGCTTGATGGGATCGAATTGGAGTACCCACTTTGCGTTCCACAGCCAGGGCACGAATAAAGGCCTTGTCTAATGAAGCACTATCAAACAACTCAACTTCGTGTCGAAGAAGCATTAGCAAACCAGAATTAAATTTGATAATTAGTACCTCTTCTGGATCGGATATATGGAGTTGAATGCGCAACTTGCAGAAGACATCAATGTAGGCTTGCACTGATTGATTGGGTAGTTGTCAAATCTGCAACCATTTGGCAAGGAGATTTTGTATATATCGTGGAGGATAGAAGCGTTCTCGTAAGGCCTCGCAAAAGAGATTCCAAGATGTGATATGCGTCGATCTGGTCTCGGCTTGTTCTCCAAGTTCCACAACCAAGGACATATTCTCCAGATGAGTATCCCACCATGTTTGTGCTAGGCCTTCCAATTGTAGACCGGCAATCTGAAGTTTCATCTCCTCTTCCATCATTGGACAGGTTCTAAAATAGTTGGAGAGACTGCGGAGCCAAGAATCAACAATCTCACCATTCATTTGCCCTGAGAATTTGGGCAGTTGAAAGCGTGTATCAAGCTGCATTTGCCCTGGAGGACGTTGTTGTTGTTGCAGCGTAATTAGCTCTTGAAGAGCCCTAGCTAAATCATTCATTGGCGAGTCTGCATGGGAGGGCTCTTGACGGGGCGGCATGATTTTCATCTACTGAATGGAGTGAAATGTATGACCCCTTTTGGAAAAAAAAAAAAAAAAATGCTTCGAACAAGTGGATGGCTTCCAGGATCTTAAGCTTTGATACCAATTGATCTACTTGCAGATCTTAAAAACAGAATATAAACACGAAACAAGAATAACATAGCTCTGGAAACAATACCACCGTCTTTATTATGAGGAAGAGATGAGCATTTTATAACCAATGCCATCATTCTCCTTATTTTTTATTTTGTAATTACAAAAGATATTTTCAGAAAATCAAATGCATTATTAGATAAAGCAAATACATTGAGATGTTTCCTTCTTTCCTAGATTTTTAGATGTTTCCCCTTTTTTTACTCTTAGATGTTTCCAAGGAAAGAGTGCGCTTTTTCTTGGTTGCCCAAGCAGTGAGAGGTTGCTGATTTTTGTGTCTTTCTTGGTTGCCCAGTAACCAAAACACTCGTTGGCTCTCTCACATAACATGATCATTCAAATATCAACAAAAAGGTATAAATACAAGTCATAATCATCTTATTTCAGGCATCTCGGTGGAAATTAGAGGAAGTGAAAAATACAGCGAAGGAAGAGTTCACATATCGTGAAATAGCAAGGAGGGAAATATCACATTAGATAAATCATAGAGTTTTGGAAAAGGAGAAATAACAAAGACTCAGATTTGAGATAGAACAAAAGCAAGGAAGTGAAGAAGAAACTTTAGTATTCTAATATCAATAGCTTCATTACTCGCACTTTGGAAATCGCTTATATTATGTGTGGATATGGTATCGCGTTTATAAGCAAGCTTGGAGAATAGAACTAGGGATTACAGTGAGAATAGCTTATAGCTCACACTTGGTAAAATTGAAAGGTAAAATTTTCTAAGAACATTGTCCATAACCTGTGCAAAGTAATCGATCCTATGGAGAAATCATACAAGTGGCTTGGTTTTTTTCCTATATTCATTTTGGGTTTGGCCTCTTTAAATTTATCAATCAGTCATGCAATGACATTTGACCTTGCTCTAGATCAAGTCCGAGATAATTGAAAGCGATCAAACCTTTGCACATAATGGATTGCATTCATATCCTTGTGATGAAGGACTACGGAAGAATTCTTTGATTTGTGCCATTTCTATTATCACCGAAGAATGCTTTAAACATTAATTGTCAAATTGGGTAAGATTTTGTTATCTCGAGGTTATCACATAGAGTATATGCAAGGAAAAATGATGAATAATGCTAACTTGAATCTGAAACACAATTGTTCTAATTGTAACATCCTCAAAAAATCCAACACTGTAGTTGTTACACTCTGACATATTGCTCACTCCTTCAGAAAATAGACACAAAATGCAGAATAAATCACTTTATCACACAACCAATCTTATTCAGAAAGGAACAACACTTCTGGAAACCATTTGCTAAAGAAAATTCTAAAACACTCATTCAAATAAAATAAGGACACCATAAAACAATAACAATAATCAAATAATTGTCACACTAACAAAGGGACCTATCAACGACATCTTGTTAGACAATACAAGGGTTAAATTTCTGAAATGATTATAAGCATGGAAAATATTACTAGTAATAGTAACAAGAACCATACATAAAATATAAATGATATTAAATAAATCAATTTGGACTGCTACCTTCCTAACCAGTGATCCTTGTTAAGAAGGACAAACCTTCCTTCCTAGCAGGGTCTCGTATAGTAGACAAGACACAATATAGTAAGAAAAAAGGTATGGCTCCAAGAATGATTCAGATCTTCATTAATGAGACACACATGATTATAATTTTGGTGCTCCTTATGTTCTTCCTATGTATGCATATATCTATATCTGTATCTACTCATGGGTAGAGATCCACCTTTTATAATTACAAATTACAAAGATAAGATCATCATGATAATCTCTCAATTATCATGTGATCTAAATCGAGAATACATATTAACAGTTTCATAACAATTTCCATAATTGGGACAAACATGTAACAAATTTTCTATATTACAATGATTTATCTATTAAAAATCCTAACTACTTTAGCTGCAATTTCCATGAATATCTCCTTTGGTAGATGAATTCACTTGGCCCAAATCCTTTCCCATATTAGTCTTCAGGACTACTTAAAGGAGCTGAGCACATCCAAAATATGTATCATTCATATCAACAACATTAGGTGTGTCCTTGTCCCTTCCTTGGGAAGTAAAAACTAGAAAATGTAATCCTATAACAACATCTCAACATACCATATAACTTGAAATAATCCATTATTAGTTTTATGACAAAACTAGCCTAAAGTGGCAATTCTCACGCCAAATTACAATCATAGTTAAATGATAAGGATGACACATAAAATAAATATATTTATGATAATAATGGTTGTTACAATGATAAACTATGGACCTGAGAGTAAAAAATGGTAGAGATAAGATACGAAACTGATTGCAAGGGAATTCCAATTCCCCATCCCAAAATATCCTATTCAACCTATTACCTAATATGATGCCCTCTCCTCCCCACCTCTCATTTGGAACTGCTACAAATTTCCATAAACATCAACATGTTTTCAATATATTAAAAATTCCTCTTACCATATATATTTAGAAATTTATGAATTTCATTTTTTTGAATTTCAAACCCCCCAATATGAATTCATATGTAATAATATAGCTAAATATTTTAAACCTCCCATGGTTATTTCATAGGCCTTAAACCATTTGGAATTTTTGGTCATACATGATTATGTGAACTTTGTCCACATATTTATTACTCTAAATAATAATTGATTATATTTATGCATTTATATTTGCGTTTTGGTCCATTTTCCATTTATTAAGTACCAGGAACTATTAGACATATTTTTTGGTGATGTTAGGTTACACTTAAAAATTGTTTAGTCTTGCACATGGGGAAGGTACAAAATTTTATCTTATCCAACCATGTAGACCAACTTTTTCCTCTCTAACCCATGTAGAATCTTCTAGACTTGTTTTATCCAATTAATTGAAATTCTTCCTTATATTCTTTGCATGGATTTGATCCTTTGATCTCTAATATGTTTTTTTTTCCATGCTTTATAGACATCTAAAACATTACATTTTGAATATATATATAATTCATTTCGAAATTTAATATCGTATCATTCTCTATGATTTTATTAAGTACTCAACATGTTCATTTTTTATTATTCTTTAGAATGTCATAGATTAACCTTTTTTCTAATCTCTTTCGTCGCCATCTTTGAGAACCACATCACCTTGAACAAACATTTTTCCTTTTACTTTCTCCTAATTTCATTATTTATATATCATATAATTTTTTTAATGTTGTCAATTAGTGTGTTAAAGAAAATTCTTCATATATTTCACAAATCATCCAACATATGTGTTATTATCCCCCATAGGTAAATGAAGTAGATTTGTTACTCCACTAGACATCCTACCTTAAAAATTTTAAAGGATGTTTTATTTATTGATCTGTTCGCAAGTTATAAGTAAACCGTTTATGTGCTAGTATTGTTTCCCAATTATTTCACTTTTTTCCAACAAGACACGTTACTAAGTTATAAAAAATCGTATTGACGACCCTTGTTTTATCATTGGTTTGTGGATGGGACATAAAATTGAAATGTAATATTATTCCCAACCTTTCCAACAAGGTTTTAAAAAATGGCTAGTGAGTTTACTATTCATATATGAAGTTATATCGATAGGTAAATTGTATAACCCTACACTTTCTTTTAAAATAAGAATTCCATGTTTGTAGAATCACAACTTTATTTACATGAAGTATAGGTGCCCTATTTAAAATTAGGGTGACAACAAAAAATATGGAATCATTACCTTTCTAGGATTTGGGTATTCCCAAAAATAATTCATACTAATATCGTTACTTCATTCATTTGGTACATGTTTGTTTCGTACAAGCATTTTATTTTACTTCTTCAATTCCCACTATGGAAAAGTCTACAATATTTAACTCACTTTCACATAATTTCCACATGAAATCCTAACCAATATTTATTTCTTGTACCAAGACCCTTGTCTTATCAAACGCAAAGTGTTTTGATAAACCCCCTTTGTGCATCTCTCTAATTATATTTTCTGTAATTGATCCTTGATGGATATACATCTCATTATTTTTAAACAAATATATTTCTTAAATGAAGTACTTATATATGATTTTTATGGCATGATTTATCACATATTTTCTAAGATGTAATTTTTGGCAATGAAATCATAACCCTTTCCCTTTAGTAGACTCTCCTTCCCCAAAAAGTTGTCAAAAAAAACATTTTTTAAGTATCTATATGATCTTTTTAATTTTCCTTAAACTTTACATACAAAAATAACATACAAAGCCCCGTTATAAGTGATCCTCTAAAACCAACCCATCTATGCCTAAAATGAAGAGAAAAACTTAAATTTTTATATTTTATCATAATTGGGGTGAGGTTTATACGTTGGTCCAAAACCCACTTGGTACATATTTATTACCTCGACAATTCCAACCACTTATTGGGACTATAAATTGATACCTTGTGAAACATAGCACTAGTAGTTTTTCTCCCTATTATGAGTCTATTTCCCCAATATTTTAAGCTCTTCCCTAGGACACCCTTGTTTCATGGCCTTCCATCTATATCAATAATCTATTATTGAGCCTCTCTTATCTCATGTAATGTTTTGGAGTATAATATCATAAGAGAGGACCTTTTCTGACTCAATAAGGACAAATCTAGTGGTTCAATTTGGTTCTTTCATCCAGTATCGAGTGACTATAATTCATTATATTATTTCTCTTTAAATCAATAAGAAACTCATTTTTCCTTTCTCAATTTTTATGTTTACAAGATGTGTTTTGTATTCATATATCTAAAATTGATTTTAACTAACATTTCCTATTCAAGTTTACTTTCATATTTTTGTTTTGTACTTTTTCTTGTTATGTTCTCTACCAGCCCAATGAATTTTAGGAGAAAGAGATGAATATTGGAGAATGAGACATATTCCAAATAAATAATCTCTTAGCATGTTATCTGACTATTAAATGGTAGTTCATTGCAATTTCCTTAGTAATTGGGATGTGCATTTTCTTTTCTTTCATTAGATCAGCGAGGGTCTTAACCCTAGCAGTAGGGAACAATTTTGTATAACAGAACTAGTAACACCAATCGGGATACAATTATTTTAATTTCTCTCTTGCATTAGTCGGTTCAAGTTATATTTATCTTCCTTTTATTATTTTTCCTTTTAAATTCCCTTTCAACTTGTTATGATAACCATCCTATTATTCCCAACCTTCCAAATGTGTCCCTAGAATATCTTTTTGTAGAAAGTATTCCTCTTATAGATATTATATAACATATAAATGTCTATGCATGATCATTTAACTCAAAAATAAATGACTAAAAAATAAAGTCTTATATTTTATCTCTAAACCATGGGTTTCACAAAAACAGGTATTCATATTGTACTTAGTACTAGAAATTATGAATTTCTTTTCAAGTCCTACTAGCATAATTAGATTTTTGAGGGGTTTTTAATGTAATATTGCTAAGGCTCAAAACCAATTGCAGCTAGGGGGAGACACAATGCTAGGTCAATATATTACTAGTGTAGTCCCATATTGTTGTTAGTGTATCCCCATTATTGTTATTTTTTTACCCACTGTAACCCCCATATTTTTATTATTATGCCCTTACATTATTATTGTTAGATCTGCTAGGATTATAGTGTGAGCCCATTTACTCCTATATATAGAAAGGAGGTTTTTTCATTTGTATCATCCAAGAATTGTTTATTTATGTAATGTAAAGGAGGTTTCCCCCTCGAAGCGGCTGATTTCTAAGGTGTTGATGTCTCTTTTCTTATATTTTTGGACTTGGTTTCATAACATTTGGTACAAGATCTTTGAATTATAGGGCTTCGCTCCTTCAAACAGGTCATCATGGAATTTTTACTATAAATTTTTCTCTATGAGGTTTCATACACTAAACGAAAACCCATTTTGAAAAGATCCTAGGTAACTTCGTGTAAGAATTTCAGATCTTGGTTCACAATATTTTCAGAGATATTATCTGTGGAAGTTGGAGCTTTTGGAGGCTCTTGAATTTCATCTCAAAGAGGTGACCTTGAGAAAATATTCATAACTCTCACTTTGAGCATCAGATTGGAATTATGTAAAACATGGCTACAAGTACATGAATTGTATTTTCCCTTGTATCGATTTTAGATCCAAAGGAGGAAACTCTGATACGTTGCACACCGTACAAGTTCTCTCTACTAAACTAGTCCATAATTACGTCATTGCGGGAGATTGGGCATAGCTTTTTATTGAAGAATAAAAATCAGGTTAGTGTTGTGGCATTCGAAAGAAGATTCAAAGGGCTACTACACGACCAAATTGCAGATATTGAAGATCTAAAATCACAGAGATAATTCCGTTTCAATATCGAGATCCTCAAAAGAAAGAAAAAGGTGTGTATTTTTTTTCAAATTGCATAAGTCTTATTTGAAAAATCCGTTTGAGGTGATTCCAAGGGCATATTGAAGCATATATATTAGTACTGGGTTCTAAAATGCCCCCTAAAATGAATTCAACACCCATTCATCCCTCAAAATACTCTATTGTGACTCATGAAGAGGAATAAGTGCAACACGATATATCAAAATTACAAGAGAAAGTGCACCAAATTTTGCTCTCACAAAGAGCAAAAAAAAAAATGAAATGGAATTTTTGAAGAAAGGTGTGGAAGCTAAGATGGATGGTTTGAATAAAGGCATGGAAGCTAAGATGGATGGTTTAAAGAATGGCATGGAAGACATGGAAAAATAAATTGAAGAAATGAAGAAACATATAAAAGCATACATGGAAAGTTTGAAGGAAGGTTTGAAAATTTTGATACAAGAAATGATTCCCAATGGAGAAAGGATAGAAGAGGTAACTCATGATGAGAACAAAATAAATTTTAATCATGATTTCATAAACTCTAATCTTGGCTTGAAGACCCACCATATTCGAAATATAGATATGAGGAAGTTTTACGGCAAGGATCTCATAACATGGATACTATAGAAGGAGAAATATTTTGATCTCAATAATGTGCAAAACAAATGAAAGCTATCCCCTGCAACTTTATATTTAGAAAAAGGTACATTTGTATGGTATCGATGGATTTTCTCCCGTACGAAAGGAATGGAAGCTAAGATGTATGCTTTGAAGAATGTTAGGTCCCTATATTACTAGTAGAGTCCCTTATTGTTGTTAGTGTAACCCCCTTATTATTATTGTTGTACCCTTATAACCCCCATATTTTTATTATTGTGCCCTTAAATTATTATTGTTAGGTTGGCTAGGACTACATTGTGGCCCCATGAACTCCTATATATAGAAAGGAGGTTTTGTCATTTGTATCATCCAAGAATTGTTCTTTCATGTAATGTATTGAATGTTACCCCCTTGAAGTGGATTATTTATAAGATGCTGATATCTCTTTTCTTGTCTTTTTGGAGCTGGTTTCACAACATTTGGTATCAGAGGTTTGGATTCTACGGTTTCGTTGCTCCAAATAGGTCATCGTAGCATTTTCACTATAACTTTATTTCTGCGAAGGTTCAGAAGTTGAAAGTCTTAGAAGGCGAAGCCGAAATCCTAAGGAAGATCCTCACAAAATTTCAGATCTTTGTTCGCAATATTTTCAGAGATATGATCTGTGCAAGTTAGGGATTATTTAAGGCTCCTAAATTTAATCCAAATAGGTCATCGTGGAATTTTTTCCATAACTTTTTTTCTACAAAGGTTTAGAAGCTGAAATATTAGAGCGCGAAGCCAAAATCCTGAGGAACCTTGTCCCAAAATTACAGTGTTTGGTGCACAACATTTTTGGAGATATGATCTATGGAAGTTAGGGCTTTTTCAAGCTTCCGAATTTCATCTCAAAGAGGTGATCATGGGAAAATCTTCATAACTCTCTCTTTGAGCATTGGATTGGAATTCTTGAAGAATCCAAATTAGGTCATACCTCTCGAATTCGAAAGAAGATTTAGAGGGCTACCTCGGAGCCAAATTTTAGATATTGAAGGTCTGAGATCATAGAGATAATTCAATTTCAATATCGAGCTCCTCAAAAGAAAGAAAAAGGTGCGTATTTGTTTCTGAATTGCATAAGTTTTGTGTGAAAAAACATTTTGAAGTGATGCCAAGGCCTATTGAGAATATATTTCAGTGTTGGGTTCTGAAATGCCTCCTAAAAAGAATTCAACAACCATTGAGCCTTCAGAATACTCTACTATGACTCATGAAGATGAATAATTGCAACATGATATATCAAAATTACAAGAGCAAGTTCACCAAATTTCGCTCTCGCTAAGAGAAACAAAAAATGAAATGGAAGTTTTGAGGAAAGGCATTGAAGTGAAGATGGATGCTTTGAAGAAAGGCATGGAAACTAAGATTGATGTCATCGAAGCTAAAGTGGAGGACATGGAAGAAAAAATGAAAGACAACATGGAAAACATGAAGAATGATGTAAAAGTAGACATCGAAGGTTTCACAAATTTGATACAAGAAATGACTCCTAATGGTGAAAATATAGTAGAGGAAACTCATGACGAGAACAAAATAGATGTTAATCGTGATTTCATAAACTCTAATCTTAGATGGAAGAACCATCGTATTTGAAAGATATATATGAGGAAGTGTGATGGCAAGGATCCCGTAACATGTATACTACAAATGGAGCAATATTTTGATCTCAATAATGTGAAAAACACACAAAAGGTACGCATTGCAACTTTACATTTAGAACAAAATACATTTGTATGGTATCGATGGCTTTTCTGGAGTAAAAATTTTGTCACTTGGTCAATTTTTGTGGAGGAAATGATAGCACATTATGAGGATACAAAGAGAAACACCTTCTTTAGCCAATTGATAAATCTCAAACAAAAGAGTTTAGTGGAGGAGCACATTGAGGACTTCCAAAAATTGAATATAAGGGTAACTAATTTTCTAGAGGAACACATGATTGATGTCTTCATAGGGACTTTAAAGAATAATATCCAACATGAAGTTCGCGTTTGAGAACCTGATTCATTGGAGAAGGCATTCAGGCTGGCAAGAAAAATTGGATGTAAAATTATGGCGACAAGGAAGCCTACCACTCACATCTATAAAGATGGAAGTGTTGCTACTCCTATACTTCCACAACCTACAAAGTTGACACCACAAAAATTGGAAGAAAAAAGAGCAAAAGGGCTTTGCTACATTTGTGATAGCAAATACATTGAAGGTCATAAGTGCGCTGAGAAGAAATTATTTTACATAGATTGTGAAGAGGAGGAAGAAAATGAAGAAGAAACTACAAAAGTAGAAGATATACACCAGGAAGAAACCCTAGAAGAAGAAGAAATGAGTCTGACCATATCATGTAATTCATTGGTAGGAATTACCACTCCCCAAACTCTCAAGATAGAAGGACATATCAAGAAGAAAAAGGTACTAGTGTTGATTGATTCGGGTAGTACCCATAATTTTATTCATTGTAAGGTAGCGAGGGAATTGAATTGTTTCCTATACCCAGCACCAGAATGTCAAGTGATGGTTGCAAATGGAGGAACTATAAATTGCTTTCGAAAATGCCATAATATCAAGCTAGCCATGTTGGAATATGTATTGAATAGTCCAATGCTTTCCATCCCAATGGGAGGTGTTGACGTTGTACTAGGAGTATAATGGTTACAGTATTTGGGGACGATAGCTTTTAGTTTTCAAGAAATTTTCTTGAAATTTTTTTCGAAAGGAAAGGAAATTGAATTACGGGGTACTGCAAGGAAGCCAGGAAAGATAATAAGCTCTAATTTCATGACAAAGCTTCTAAAGAAAGATAAAATGGGAGTAATTGCACAATTATGCTCACTAGAAGTTCCAACATCAAAATCATCTATTTCTTGAGATCTCCAAAAAGTATTGGACAATCATTCCAAGGTGTTTGATAATCCCAAAGGATTCCCACCTATTTGTGATCATGATCATGTTATTCATTTTATTCCAGGAAGTGTTCCTCCAAACATCAGGCCTTACAGATATCCTTATGTCCAAAAGAGTGAAATTGAATGTATGATTGCAGAAATGTTAGAGGATGGTATAATTCAACCTAGTCAAAGATTTTTCTCTGCTCTAGTAGTATTGGTGCACAAGAAAGATGGATCATGGCGCATGTGTCCCGATTATAGGGAGCTCAATAAGCTCACTATTAAATATAAATTTTGCATTCCTATGATTAATGAATTATTGGATGAATTACATGGAGAAATTTATTTTACCAAGTTGGATCTTCATTCAAGATATCATAAAATTATAATGAAGACTGAAGATATTCTGAAAACAACATTTCGAGCTCATGAGGGTCATTATGAATTTTTTGTCATGCCTTTTGGCCTTATCAATGGACCTTCTACATTTCAAGGGTTGATGAATTCCATTTTCAAACCATTCCTTAGAAAATTTGTTCTAGTATTTTTTGATGATATACTAATATATAGTAGGTCTTGGAAGGATCATGTTCAACATGTTGACATGGTGCTCAAACTATTGGAGGAGAAATAATTATATGAAAAAACATCCAAATTTTCTTTGGAGTACAAGAGGTGGAATATCTGGGTCATATTGTATCTCATGAGGGTGTTATGGTAGACCCTAACAAAATTAAAGCAATGAAGTAATGGAAAGTCCCCACAACCATAAAACAGTTACGTGGATTTCTTGGGTTAACAGGGTATTATCGCAGGTTTGTTAAGAATTAAGGGAGAATAGCAACACCTCTAACAACATTATTGAAGAAAGATGCATTTTCATGAACTCCTGAAGTAACTAAGGCCTTTGAACATCTTAAAGAGGCAATGTGCCTAGCACTAATATTAGCTATGCTAGACTTCACAAAAAAATTTATTGTTGAATGTGATGCCTCAGGAAATGGAATTGTTGTTCTTTTAATGCAAGAAGGAAGACCCATTTATTTTGAGTGTCATTCAATAAAAGGAAAGTATTTATAAAAGGCTTATGAGAAGGAAATGTTGGCAATACTGCATGCACTAAAGAAATAGAGACCTTACCTAATGGGAAGGCACTTCCAGGTAAAAACTGATCATGATCATCTTAAACACTTTTTGGAACAAATATTCTCTTCAGAAGAGCAGAAAAAATGGGTCACAAAGGTGTTGGGTTATGACTTTGAAATCATCTACAAAAATGGGAAGCTAAATGTTGTTGCAGATGCACTCTCAAGAAAGGATGAAGAGGTGGAAGCATTGCTTTGTGCCATTTCAATTGTCCAACCAAATTTGATAACCGACACAAGGGATGAATGGAATAAGGATGGAGAAGTGTGGACTCCCATTCAAAATTTGCATCAATATCCCAGTACATATCATACATTTAGTTGGAAAAATGATTTGTTATGGTATAAAGATCACTTATATATTTGCAAGAATTCCCAACTAAAACAAAATATTATTTTGGAATTGCACACTTCTCCTTTAGGAGGACACTCGGGATTTTTAAAATCTTACCATAGGGTGAAGAAAGAATTTTTTTTGGATGGCCTTAAATCTAATATTCAAAAGTTTTTGGCAGAATTTTAGGTTTTCGAGCAAAATAAAGTTGAGACAATTAAGACCCCAGGTATTCTACAACCTTTATTCATTCCAAGTCAACATTGGGAGGAGATTCCAATGGATTTTATCACAGGTTTACCTAAGTCCGAAGGAAGGAGTGTCATCATGGTGTTAGTTGATAGAATTACCAAGTATTCACACTTTTTTGCATTATCTCATCCATTTAAAGCGTGTATAGTTGCAATGCATTTATGGAAACAATTTAAAATCTACATGGAAACCCGAAGACTATTGTAACTGATAGAGATCCCATTTTTACATAAATTTTTTTGGACAAAATTATTTTCTTGTTTGGGTACTCAAATAGCTCATAGCTCATCATATCATCCTCAATCCAATGGTCAAACAGAGATAGTGAATGAATGTTTGGAAGGATATCTTTGTTGTTTTGTATATGATAAGCAAGCATAATGGGTCAAGTGGTTACCTCTCGCTGAATGGTGGTATAACACTTCCTTCCATACTACAGAAAAAATAACCCCATTTATGGCACTTTATGGATATCATCCACCATCCATCACATCTTATTTAAGGGAAAATTCTAGGGTTCAAGCAGTGGAGGATCACATCGAACATTGACACGAAGTTCTCCAACTCTCAAAGTATAACCTAAATTTGGCACAAAATAGAATGAAACAACAAGAAGATCAACATTGCAGTGATAGAAGTTTTGATGTGGGAGACTGGGTATTTTTACGGCTACAACCATATAAACAAATGTCCCTCAAGCAAGCTAAGAAGGATAATAAATTATCGTCAAAGTACTATGGTCCTTACAAAATTTTGCAAAATATTGGTACTATGGAATACAAATTGGAGCTTCTTGCGTCTTCGCGAGTGCATCTAGTTTTCCATGTTTCATGCTTAAAAAAGATCATAGGGGAAAAACTTCCAGTTCAAAAAATATTGCTAGAACTTGATGAGGAAGGAAAAGCCATATTGGAACCTGAAGTAGTCATAGAAACAAGACCTCGACAACTACGAAATAGATCAATTTCAGAGTATCTCATCAAATGGAAGAACTTACCCACTGAAGATTCTACATGGGAGGATGAGAATTTTATACAAAAGCACCCAGAGCTACTCAAGCATTGAGGACAACACTTTTTTGAAGGAGAGGATCATGTTAGGTCCCTATCTTAATAGTATAGTCCCTTATTGTTGTTAGTGTAACCCCCTTATTGTTATTTTTGTACCCCTGTAACCCCCATATTGTTATTACTGTGCCCTTAAATTATTATTGTTAGGTCGGCTAGGATTACATTGTGGTCCCACTAGGATTACATTGTGGCCCCATGGACTCCTATGTATAGAAAGGAGGTTTTTTCATTTGTATCATCCAAGAACTGTTCATTCATGCAATGCATTGGAGGTTTCCCCCTCGAAGTGGCTTATTTCTAAGGCGTTGATATCTCTTTTCTTCTCTTTTCAGAGTTGGTTTCAAAAAAAAGAAAGACATGGAAGTTAATATGTATGGTTTGAATAATGGAATGGAAGGCATGGAAGAAAAAATGGAAGACATGAAGAAATATATAAAATTATGCATGGAAGGTTTGAAGGAAGGATTGACAAAGTTGATACAATAAATGATTCCTAACGAGGAAAATATAGTAGAGGAAACTCATGATGAGAAAAAAAAAATTTAATAGTGATTTCACAAACTCTAATGTTGATTGAAGACCCACCATGTTCTAGTGATTGATGTGAGGAAGTTTAATGGCAATGATCCCGCAATGTTGATACTACATATCGAGCAATACTTTGATCTTAATAATGTGAAAAACACATAAAATGTACACCTTGAACCTTTATATTTAGAAAAAAATACATTTGTATGTTATTGATGACTTTGATCCCGCAAAAAAATTTCCACTTTGTCCCTTTTTACGAAGGAAATGATAGCACGTTATGAGGATACAAAGAGCAACACATATTTAGCCAATTAGTAAATCTAAAATAAAATGGTTCAGTGGTGGAGCACATTGAGGACTTCCAAAAATTGAATATAAGGGTAGTTGATATTCCAGAGGAACACAATATTGATTTCTTCATAGGGACTTTATAGGATAACATCCAATATGAGGTTTTCCTTTGGGAACCTGATTCTTTGGACAAGGTGTTCAGGTTGGCAAAAAAAAAAATGAATGTAAAATCATGTCGACAATGAAGCATTCCAACCACATCTATAATGATGGAAGTGTTTCTACTTGTATAATTCCACAACCTACAAGGTTGAAACCACAATAATTAGAATAAAAAGAGCAAAATGGATTTGCTACAATCATCATAACAAATACAGTAAAGGTCATAAGTGTGCTAAGGAGAAATTATTTTACATAGATTGTGAATAAGGGGAATAAAATGAATAATAAACTTCAAAAGAAAAGGATATACACCGAGAACCAACCCTAGAGAAAGAATAAATGAGTCTGACTATGTGGTGTAATGCATTGGTAGGAATTACCACTCCTCAAATCCTCAAGGTAAAGGACATATCAAGAAAAAAATGTAATAGTGTTTATTGAATGAGGTAGTACCCATAATTTTATTCATTGGAAGGTAGCTAAGGGATTGAATTGCTTCTTATATCGAGCACGAGAATGTCATGTGATGGTTTCAAATGGAGGAACTACAAATTTCTCTAGAAAATGCCATAATATCAAGCTAACCATGGGGGAATATGTATTGAATATTCCAATGCTTTCCATTGCAATGGGGGGTGTGATGTTTTACTAGGAGTACAATTATTAAAATATTTGGGGACTCTAGCTTTTGATTTTCAAGAAATATTCTTTATTTTATTTTTTCTGAATGAAAGGAAGCTAAATTACAAGGTATCGTTGGGAAGAATGGAAATATAATAAGCTCTAATGCCATGAAAAATATTTTGAATAAAGAAAAACGAGGAGTAACTGCAAAATTATGCTCACTAGAAGTTCCAACATCTAAATAATCTATTACCCATATCTCCAAAAATTATTGGACAATGATTCTAAAGAGTTTGAAACTCCCAAAGGACTCCCACCTATTTTTTATCATGAACATGCTATTCATTAGATTCGAGGAAGTGTTCCTCTAAACATTAGGCCTTACAGATATCCTTATGTATAGAAGAGTGAAATTGAATGTACGATTGCAGAAATGTTAGAGGTTGGTATAATTCAACTGAGTCAAATTTGTTTCTCTTCTCCAGTAGTATTGGTGCACAAGAAGGATGGATTAGGCGCATGTGTTTGGATTATAGGGAGCTCAGTAAGCTCACTATTAAAGATAAATTTCCCATTCCTGTGATTGATAAATTATTGGATGAATTACATGGAGCAATTTATTTTACCAAGTTGGACCTTCATTCAAGATATCATCAAATTAGAATGCATATTGAAGATATTCTGAAAACAAAATTTCGAACTCATAAGGGTCATTATGAATTTCTGGTCATGCCTTTTGATGCAACCTATGCTGCTCTATACCCATGCAATGCATATAAAAAAAAATATCTCATTTTTGTCGAAGGAATTTTACAATTCCATACTTAATGACACCCTCTTAAACCTCCAAATGTTTCTTTGGAGTACAAGAGATGAAATATCTAGGTCATATTATATCTCACGAGGGTGTTAAGGTATACCCTAAAAAAATTAAAGTCATTAAGGAATGGAAACTCACAAAAACCATAAATGAGTTTCAAGGACTTCTTAGGTTAACATGTATTATCGAAAGTTTGTTAAGAATTATGGGAGAATAGAAACACCTATAACAACATTATTGAAGAAATATGCATTTTCATGGACTCCTCAGAATAACCTAAATTTAGCACAAAATCTAATGAAACAACAGGGAGATGAACATCGTAGTGAGAGAAGTTTTGATGTAGGAGACTGGGTATTTTTACGACTATAACAATACAAACAAATGTCCCTCAAGCAAGCTAAGGAGGATAATAAACTATCACCAAGGTATTATGGTCCTTAAAATGTGCTACAAAATATTAGTACCATGGCATACAAATTGGAGTTGGCATACAAAATTTTTGATGCTTAAAGAAGGTTATAGGTGACAAACTTCCAGTTCAAACAATATTGTGAGAACTTGATGACAAAGGAAAAATCATATTGGAACACGAAGCAGTCACGAAAACAATAACTTGACAGCTATGAAATCGATCAATTTGAGAGTATCTCATCAAGTGGAAGAACTTACCCACAAAATATTCTATATGGGATAATAAGAATTTTACACAGAAGCATCCATACCTACTCAATCATTTAGGACAATAATTTTTTGAAGAAGAGGGTCATGTTAGGTTACTATATTACTAGTGTAGTCCCTTATTGTTGTTAGTGTATCCCACTTATTGTTATTATTGTACCCATGTAACCCCCATATTGTTATTATTGTGCCCTTACGTTATTATTTTTAGGTCGGCTAGGATTATGTTGTGACCCCATGGACTGCTACATATAGAAAGGATGTTTTTTCATTTGTATCATCCAATAATTGTTCATTTATGTAATGTGAAGGAGGTTTCCCCCTAGAATTGGTTGATTTCTAAAGCATTGATCTCTGTTTTCTTATATTTTTGGAGCTGGTTTCATAACAAACCAAAAACAAAATAAACATATTAATGGTTGATGTCTCCGAGGATGGGTGTGATACCTGGGTTATTTTGATGGCCTATATGATGTTCAGTCATATTTTCTTAGACCGAAAGCTAGTCATGAAAGTCATAGACATATTAGTGAAAACTGAAAGGAAAATAAATTTAGGCACGTCTTCCTTCGATAGGGAAAAACCTTACATATTTTGTATATCCAAATGCATGCTTCATGGTATACACTTCCTAAAATCATGCAAAGCCTGAGAAATGTATGTTATATATATAGTTTAAGGATCTTGTACACAGGTTTTGAGATCCAAAATCATGGAATACTATATCAATTCCTATTTTCCAGCTCGAAAACATGTTTTTGGTTAAGAAAACATTTATTAGTCATTAAATAAGAGTAATTACTCCACCAACCTATGCTTAAATATGTGTAGAGAAATTTTCCTAGTAGTAGGTTCCTCTAGGCTATCCATTTATTAAAGTTAGGATCATGTTCAAATTTTGGTTGAAAAATAGAATAGATACACCCAGTCATGATTGATTACTATAATTCATCTCTCTCTCTCTCTCTCTCTCTCTCTCTCTCTATCTCTCTCTATATATATATATATATATATATATATATATATATATATATTACGAGGGTATATAATATATTAACATTTTATATGGATGATGAGCGTCAAATTTATTAATTAAATACCTTCATGTTCCATGGGCTTGGAAATATAAAATATCTTCATTATTATCGAGCTTGAAACTTTAAAATGGGCTCCTTTTATAAGGCATGCTATGGGTCTTAAAGTCTAATGAATGGAAATAAAGCTAAGGGTCTTGAATTATGGCCTAAATCCATAGTTTTCTTCAACACCATGCTTTTGATGGCAATAAAGAACTAAATTATTGCAAATCCACAACATCATGCACATAACATTGGCATTGCTATAATGTTTTACCTGTAAATCCTTTAGAATGTTTTGGAGCTTTCTCTTCCTCCACTTAAGGTCATGTTCAATGCCTATTTACAAGAGGACTTGTTTGAAAATCAACCCTAGTGAAAAACTATAACTTCTAGATGGTATATTTCCCAAAGTATAGTGAACTATGCTTTGAAAATTTCCCTCCCCACGCTTCACTATTCAATATCCAATGTCAAGGTTTTAAACATTATAGAAATAATATAACCAAAATTCCAATATGACTCATTTGAAGTAGAAAAATCCTAAAATTACACCAATGTAATCTAAAATATATAAGAATCTCCTCCAAATACCCAACATATTTTTATTTTAAAAAATACTTATTAATCCATTATAACATACAATAATATTTCATATATATTAAAAAAATTGGTAAATATTCATATTTATTAAATCATATTTATCTACTTCTACTTCAAGTTAGCCATATTGATTCTTAATTAATACAATGTCGGCCAATAACATAGAAACAATTTAGGATAGATATATAAATGCATGATATGCTTCATTTGAAGGGAATGAAAATAACTAAGTGTGATTGTGTGAGAGTCTGTTTTAATAAGCGAAAATGGAGCAACCCCACTCACAAAATCGAACTAAAATCAGACCAGAGATGATAAATCGATCCTTAATATGCTGCACATGTTTGAGAGCAATAACCACTTTGAAGAGTGTGAGTGCCATGAATTGTTTACTCTCGGGGACGGAGACTACGAAAACACAATCAAGGTTTATCGCGAAGTATTCCTTTCCTTTGTTAAACATTTCATTAGAACGGAGGTTCCAAATATTTCTCCTTTGGATGAAAATATTGTTTTTAGAAATGATACTGATGGTAAAACATACACTTGTTATTTTGCTTCGAATGGGTTGAAAGTAGAAGTCAGGCCATGGGCTTTAGAGATTGGGGCAACCCAAGATCAAGAACTGATTATTGCCTCGAATGTTTACTCTGAGTATTCCGTTTATGAAATACCATATGAACTAGCAACTTCAGGAAATCAAGAAAATGTAAATCATAATATTGAACAAAACCTGATTACTAATAGACATGAAGGAAACACTAGTGAACAAGAAAATTGAAATTACCTTCAACTGTGACAAGCAATGGTAACATTTATGTCTTAAGAAATGGATGTGATATTTGATATATTGGGGAAACATATTTATTGGCAAAAAATACTCCGAAATGTGGAGTCCGATACTGATGCTACCATAGCAACAAAAACCCACATCTACACATAAAAATGTGTTTCCAAATTAAGCATCTCAAATAGACCTCAGATAGAGGTAACCTCATTATCTGACGTTGTTCCCATTTTCATAGCCTATGGTTTAGAAACCCAAAATACAAAAACTCATTTCATGAAATTTGAATCAATATATTTAACCTTAGTTAAATACCCATTTTCAACCATCATATATGGTGACCTTTTATGCAGAAGCTTTTTTTTCTTTTCTTAAAACCTATGGTTAAAACCATAGTAAAATTCACACCTTGACATTTTATACTTCCAAATTTGACTTTGGTTCAAAAACCAAATAGTAGAATTATTTAATTTGGAATTAAATTCCTTGCTCACAACTATGGTTTAGAAACCCCAATACCAATCATGAACCATATCCGGGCGCACTCTTTAACACATAGATAATTCATCTATTTATAAATGATACTTTGGTTAAGTCAAATTGTGACTTTACTATATTTAAAAGTCAAAGTCAAATATTTGCTTTAATTTTAAAACCCAAGTGCCGATTATATATTAATCCGTCCCCAAAACGTTATTAACATACCATTTTCATCGTCCATCATTTATCAAATCTGACAGCTGGAATAACATCGTGCTAAAACTCAATGATCCAACAACTATCACATAACAAAATTTCACACCATTTAACAGTTCTTATGCACGCGAAATAAGTGGATTTCTACTGCTATATGTCGCTACCTGAATGCTATCGTGTTCGTTTCAACAATTACCACTTACCGTCTTTGTTCTATGTGAAAACCACTGGTTGGTTTTAAAAACCATCCTCATTGTTCCAATTCTGCTATCAATTCATGGTTCCAAACAGGTCACAATTCCAGTGTAAATTTATCATTTTTCCATGCCCTTTTATTCATAGTTTCAACCAAGAATACGAATTTCAAAATGAATACAATAATGTGATCTTATCAAATAGAGATTTGTTCAATATATGATCATTACAAATAGAGTTTCCTTCCTTTGTCATGCTACTAGTAATTTATTCAAGAACAATTAAATCTCATTCCTTAAATACTCTCAATTCCGTCTACTCTACAACGCAACCCTAAACACCTTCAAACTCCATAGAATTTTCCGGAATATAAACATGATGTCAAAATGTATATCATGCCACTTTCCCAAAATGAAATCCTCAAGTTCTACTCTACCATTCATTCATCAAAACATTCGTCACAGTTCAACGGCCTTTCGAAAAGGAATCTATCGAATTCCTTGTGAATTCAATTTTATAGAATCTAATTTTGATCTCAGATTCTCCCAAAATACACTTGCACACTTATATTATGGAAACCCCTGATTCAAACACAAATAAATCATTCAATGTCCATAATATAAACTTTAATTATGAAACACGAACTTGGAAATTGAGTTCTCCATATTTAACTCAATATTTACATAGGAATGTTTCTTCCTCTAGCCTGATTTTCTGTATCAATGGCCTTTCTATCAATTTTCCCATAGGCTTCCAACAACAAACCCATGTCTATCTAAACCCTACTCTAATTCTTCTACCCTCTACTATCTTATTTTTCCTTGACGATTTACAATTTATACAAAAGATTATGAACCAATTTAGGTTCAGATCCTCCATGATCTCAACAAACCTTGAATATCTTCTAATTCCTCATTTTCCTCAGCTAATCCCATAAATCATGAAACTAATTCTAACTTGATATTTACAATTAATTCCTAAATCTCTCAATCCCTCTGAAATCTCAACTATCCTAATTCGTCTCATGTTCAACAATCATTCGGGAATATTTACAAAATTCCTCTCAGTACTTAATAGCTCTCATTAAAATCATTGAAACTGTAAAATTATTTAAATTTGTTACATAAAAATCCAATCTCCTTTTGAAAACACAAGACCCCTATGTCTATTAAAATACAATGGATTTTCTGAGCTTAATGCTCCTGCATCAGATTCCCAAGGATAACAATAATCATGATCTCCTGATCATGTGCTTTTAACATTTGTCTTCCTAGATCCCACACCTTGTTTTGTAGTTTGTTATCTATTTTTGTTGTTGTTTGTTGCTTTTCTCCAAGTCTCCACACTTTATGCTGCTTTGCTCCACTAGCTGTACTTTCACAGTCTGTTATTGTCTTTCTTTCGCTGCTTCTTTTCTTTCTTGCTCATGTCTTCCTCTGAGAAACTTTCATCATTATCCTTCTTATCAGTTCAATTTCTCTATCCAATAAATCTTCTGATTTCTGAGTTCTTTCATCTCTTGATTGCCGAACATTTATTCTTATTGCCACCCTGTTATCCTTACCCTCTTGTTTTCTGAAATTACTAACTTCTTCCAGATTGTCACTTATGACAATTTCTTTGTCTTCTCCCTTCAGCAATTCATTGGACTGATACATAGTATGACCGTTACTGTTATCTTCATCTCTTTGCTTTAGTTTGTTGCTAATGTCCTTTAATTCTTGCACCTTCACATTTTGCATTTCTTCAACCTCTTTCTCTTCCTATATTGAATCCTGATTCTTCAGCATAATTTCTAGTAATTTGATTTCTTTATTCCATGGATTAAATAATTCCACAAAATTTTCTTCCTTCTCCTTTATTTGACTGCCCAATTGTGTCAAATTTTCTCCAGCATCTACAACAAAACCTGCATTCACAAAAAAATTATTAAAATAAAAACCATAAGGCCTCAGTGCCTTTCTTTCCTCTGGCAACATTTCAGTGTGTTGCTCTGAAATGTCCTCCTTTATCAGCACATCAATATGCTGATTCATTCTCCTTAAAGCATTCTCTGAAGAACTCTCTAGACTGTCAAGAAGTCTTTCTTCCACACCATCTCCTTTCATTATGTATCTCTTTTCTTGTCCACTATAGTGAAATCTTCTTTCTGCAATCTCTTTTTCATACTTTGAGTTTTCCAACAAATATTCCAGCAATGCAATTTCTCTTTGACATTCCTTAAGAACTTTATCATCATTGACAATTCCTATATTTATATACAAATTTTCAGTTTGAAAATTACAAGGTTCAACAGTCTCAACTGTTGCTTCACATATCATTGCTTCAGACTGAATCTCTTCTCTTTCTTTCACAAGAAATTCTTCCTGTGTTGTAACAGCTTCAAATATAAATGCATAATTTCTTTTCTCATTCAAGAGACATTCTTCATCATTACTTTCTGCTTTATAGTATTTATCTTCTTAAATATAGTCTTCCAAACTTTTTACAGCTTCAAAATATTTATCATCCTCTTCTGTGAAACTTGTAATCACATCACAATTATTAGATTAAATAATACAAGGCATTACATCCTCCTGTTGATCTGAACTTTCACAATAGTTTAAGAACTCATCAATAATTCCCTCTTCAACAAGGTAAACGTCTTGTTGTCTTAAATCTTCACAATAATTCATAAGATCTTCCATAGATCTCCATTCTTCATCTGTACCCATAACTTCATCATGTTTTGCTTCACAAATGGAAACTTCCATTTTCAACTCATCTTCTCTGAGTTCTTCACATCCCAATTGTACACTCATCAACGGTTCAAGATTTCTTAGCTCTTCTACTAATTGCATATTCACTTGTTGCTCTCTCTTTTGTTGTAGCCTCTGCCACTTTACTTTCTTCCTCGTGATCCAACCATATCTATGGTTTTCTTCTATCATCATTTTCAATGTATTAAAGTGTTCTCTTATCTCAGCTAACTCTTTGTCATATTCTTCATCAATCAACTGCTTCCAGATGCCACTTGCCTTCGAATTTTCTTTCTCCTTTCTTCTGTTGTGGTTTCTCTTAGAACCTCTACTATCCCTTCTATGACTATCAGTAGTAATCTTCTTCTCCATTTCTGTCTTCAGGAGTTTGTCACTCATTCATCATGAGTTGTACTAAAGCTTCTGCAATAACAAGTCCTCCTTGTTACAAATTACCTCACCAATCCTTTCCTCTGGATTTGGTCTTTTGGCAAGAACTGGTTCTCTATCTTCTGGAACCTCTTGAGCATTCCTCTCTACTCGTTCTAGACTTCAACTCATATGCACCATTTAAGAACACAATTGTCCTTTTTATCCAACCTCTGTTGGAATTCCTCAAGGTTCTGTCACATTCTTCTTCCACTTAGAATCCTTTACTGGATTCCTTCATCAGTGCTCTTAAAGCTGTGATCTTCTTTTGTTGAGATTTTCTTCAACTGCTTGCAACTTGAATTCTGCAAACATAATCTTCAAATTAGAGTTAAAATAACACTTATCAACTCACCTTCAAGATCTCTGTGTGATATTATTTTACCCCTCATCTGCACTATATCTCTATGTGCTGCAATCTATCAGATTCAAAATCTGATCTCTTTTTATTTTCTCCATTACACATGCATTCATTCTAATTCCAATTTAATTAAAACAAGCTTGAACCTTCAAAAGAGATGTTTCCTACTTTGATACCAAAAATGATGCTTCCACAGCAGCAAAAACCCACATCTACACATAAAAATGTGTTTCCAAATTAAACATCTCAAATAGACCTCAAATAGAGGTAACCTCATTATCGGAAGTTGTTCCCATTTTCATAGCCTATGGTTTAAAAACTCAAAATACCAAAACCCATTTCATGAAATTTGAATCCATATATTTAACCTTAGTTAAATACCAATTTTCAACCATCATATATGATGACCTTTTACGCGGAAGATTTTCTTCTTTTCTTAAAACCTATGGTTAAAACCATAATAAAATTCACACCTTGACATTTTATACTTCCAACTTTGACTTTGGTTCAAAAACCAAATAGTATAATTATTTAATTCGCAATTAAATTCCTTGCTCACAACTATGATTTAAAAAACCTAATACCAATCATGAACCATATCGGGGAGCACGCTTTAACACCTTCATAATTCATTTATTTATAAATGATACTTTGGTTAAGTAGAATTGTGACTTTACTGTATTTAAAAGTCCAAGTCAAAGATTTTCTTTAATTTTAAAACCCAAGCACGGATCATATATTAATCCAGCCCCACAACTTTATTAACATACCTTTTTCATCGTCCATCATTTATAAAATCTGACGGTTGGCATTTCATCCCGCTCCAACTCAATGATCCAATGATTGTCACATAAAAAAATTTCACACCATTTAACGGTTCTTATGGACATGAAATAAGTGGTTTTCTACTGCTACTTGTCGTTGCCTAAACGTTATCGCGTTCATTTCAACAATTACCACTTACCATCTTTTTCCTACGCAAAAACCACAGGTTGGTTTTAAAAACCATCCTCACTGTTCCACTTCTGCTATCAATTCATGGTTCCAAACAGGTCACAATTCCAGCTTAAATTTATCATTTTTCCATGCCCTTTTATTCACAGTTTCAACGTGGAATACGAATTTCAAAATGAATAAAATAATGTGATATTATCAAACAGAGATTCTGTCAATTTATGATCATTACAAACAGAGTTTCCTTCCTTTTTCATGCTACCAATAATTTATTCAAGAACAATTAAATCTCATTCGTTAAATTCTCTCAATTCCTTCTACTTACAAGTCAGCCCCAAACACCTTCAAAATCCACAGAATTTTTCGGAATATAAACATGATGTCAAAATGTGTATCATGCCACCTTCCCAAAATGAAATCCACAAGTTCTACTTTACCATTTATTCATCAAAACATTCCTCACAGTTCATCGACCTTCCAAAAAGGAATCTATCGAATTCATTGTGAATTCCATTTTATAGAATCTGATTTCGATCTCAGATTCTCCCAAAATACACCTGCACACTTATATTATGGAAACCCATGATTCAAACACAAATCAATCATTCAATGTACATAATATAAACTTCAATTATGAAACACTAACTAGGAAATTGAGTTCTCCATATTTAACTCAATATTTACTTAGGAATCTTTCTTCCTCTGGCCTTATCTTCTGCATCAATGGCCTTTCTGTCAATTTTCTCATATGCTTACAACAACAAACCCCTCTCTATCTAAACCCTACTGTAATTATTCTACCCTCTACTGTCTTATTTTTCCTTGAGGCTTTACAATTTATACAAAAGATTATGAACCAATTTAGGTTCAGATCCTCCATGATCTCAAAAACCCCTAAATATCTTCTAATTCCTTATTTTCCTCAACTAATCCCATAAATCATGAAACTAATTCTAATTTAAGATTTACAATTAATTCCTAAATCACTCAATCCTTATGAAATCTCAACTATTCTAATTCTCTCATATTATCCAATCATTAGAGAACATTTACAAAATTCCTCTCAATAATTAATATCTCTAATTAAAATCACTCCAACTCTAAAATTATTTAAATTTATTACACAAAAATCCAATCTCCTTTTGAAAACACAAGTCCCCTATGTCTATTAAAATACAAACGACATCAGATACAATAGAATTAAGATGGCGTTATACAAACATGATTTCGGCTTTAATGATGGATATGACCACATTGACTACAGTGAATTTGACATAGGGGACCATTATGTGATTGGTTATAGTTCACTTCACACAAAGGACAACTATGTATTTAATTCAAATGCGCGTGAATTTGGAAACATGATTACTTTTGGTAGATATGAATGTATCGAATATCAGTTTCCATTGAATACGACAGATGAATATGAGGATGTGGATGAGTTTGCATTGAATGCAGGAGCAGAAGGCTATGTGTCTAGTTTTGGTGAGATCATCAATTTTGACGGATATGGTTATATTGTGTATGATTTTCCTTTGAATGTAGCGTAAGAATATGAAATAATTGTTCCCGATGATGATAATTTTAATAGTGACCTTAACCCCGCATCCAACTCTTCCATTGAAAGTTTGCCTAAGCACGTAATCTCCTTTGATAGTGGAGATGAATGTTGTATCTGCACAGACCCGATAGCTATTGGTGATGAAGAAAAAATACTGCCATGCAATCACTTTTATCATAGCGAACGCATCATTAAGTGGCTTGGCATTAGCAATGCTTGTCCACTATGCCGATATCAGCTGCCCTGGAAGGTGAATCAAGATCAACACCAAAACTAAAAGTCTGATCAGTGAATTTTTTGTTGTCCTTTTAATTTGTGTAGGAGCTACTTTAATGGCCTCTAAATTAGTCTATCTAATTTTTATTTTCCCGCATTTTGTAGTACTGTTTTGTCCCGGGGATGTATTATCCTTGAATAGGAGCTAGATAAGACAATGTAAGTTCGATCTTGTTTTATAATTAGATGTGAATATACTCGTTTTAGGGTATCAGTGTTTGATCCGTCTTTTGGATTTTGCAGAAGTGTAGTTATTTGATTGAAGAGGTCATGGAGGAGTCATGTTTGTTAGGATTGGTTAGCTTCTTCATTAGATGTGGATATACTCGTTTTAGGGTATCATTGTTTGATCTGTCTTTTGGATTTTGCAGAAGTGTAGTTATTTGATTGAAGAGGTCATGGAGGAGTCATGTTTGTTAGGCTGGGTTAGCTTCTTCATTGGTGCAAATTGCCAATTTTTATTCTTAGTTCAAATTTCTTCTATTTATATTCAAAAAGTAATTGCTGGTAAAAGAAAGAAAAACCATCAGTAAAACAAAAACCTAGAACAGAAAAATTTTAACCGTCAATAAGTCTTATTTATTAAAGTAAACATCCATAAACCAATGGCTGGAAATCTACTCACACATTACATGTGCTAAACACGGGTTATTCTCAACATTATCATGCAAAAAAAACAAGTTTCAAGAAGCAGCTATGCTTTAAACATAAATTTATTTCAACTTAGTATGAAATAGTTTTTATTTTTTTTAATTAATAATGAATTTTATTTTTTTAATAAAAATAGTTTTATTATTGACTAGATTTGTTTATCATTATTTGATTGGATTTTTTAAATGATCAAATAGTTTTTGAAAGTGTGAAATCTAAAAAGAGTTTGTACCTGTTTTTAGGTACTTCAAAGTTAATATGGATAGAGATGGATTTTATTCTAATTACATGTATATTATGAATTTTTTGGGTATATGTATATGTATATGCATAAGAACGTGATCATTTTAAATTTAATTAGTTTACTCACTTTGTTGATTTTATTGTACATATTAATCTCAATTTAAATTTTTATTTCAATCTGAATTTTTATTTCTACTGCAATATCCAAAACATTGATTTAAGTATATATGTTTACTTTTAAATGCTTTGATATAAGTGATGAAAAATGTACTCTCAATTGTGTTGATTTCATTATACATGCCAATTTATATTTTATTCAAAGAATATATATATATATATATATATATATAGTTTTGTTGATGAACAAATGATAAAAATTGTACATTGAAAACAAGTTTTCTTAGACTCATGAGACGATTGGAACACATAACCCGTGGGATGAGAAACTTAACATAGGGTCATCTAAGACATCAAAATGACCTAGAATAGCACTAGGCCTCTCCATAGCCTAATCGGATTTTTCCTATGATGCTTCAAATGGAGTCTCTTATTAGATCAGGTGTCACCCTCTATTCTACCACTAGTGGGTAGAATCTGAAAGGTTTGTTGACATGCAAATATATATCTACTTTTTATTATTATTAAAGAGACATATGTAATATGTTATATGAGAAGGTAATAAACTAACTAATATTCATGGGACTTTTAGGATTTTTATTTAAAATGGTGTTTGTGTTCATTTTCACTCTATCTATACGCATATAGTATTAGTGTTAATTGTTAAGAAATGCAGAAGAAAAATTTTTAGACAAACACACGGGAGCTCACAGGTGCAGATCACCAGGAGCTCCCACCAGCAAATGCATTCGCGTGGCCTTCTTCATTAAGCATCAAGAATTAAATAGATACATAGGCAAAACAGATTCCTAATTAATAGGAACTGAATGTCAAATAAAGAGCAAATCATAACTACGTAACCTATTCTTCATTAATTTCTAACACCGCCCCTTAATGGAGAAAGGGATTTTTAAACACACCTAAAGTATCCCTAAACAAATCAAACTTCAGTCTTCCTAGTGGCTTAGTGAATATATCAGCCATGTTATCACAAGAATTACAATAGTCTACAGAAATCTCTTTGGACTGCACTTTCTCCCTAACAAAATGAAATTGAGTGTCTATGTGCTTAGTGTTTTTATGAAACACAGGATTGTAAGCCAGTTTGATGGAACTCTGATTGTCACAATTGATGATCGTAGCTTCTGTCTGTTCTTCCCCTGCATCTTGGAGAAGTCTACGCAACCAAACTGCCTCACATGTCGCTGCACACATAGCTTGATATTCAGCTTCTGCCGAGGATAAAGAAACAGTATGCTGCTTCTTGTTGCACCAAGAGATGACCCCGGAACAAATGTTGAAGGCGTAACCTGTAATTGATATTCTGTCATCTAGATTTCCCGCCCAATCAGAGTCTGTATAACCTGTCAACTTAACATCAAATGAGTCAGAATACAAAATACCAAAATCTGATGTTCCTTGCAGATACCTTAATACTCCTTTCACTGCACTCCAGTGACTGTCATGAGGTTGAGTCATAAACTGACTCAAAACACTCACTGCATAGGCTAAGTCAGGTCTTGCTGTAGTCAAATAAATAAGACTACCAACCAACTGTCTGTACAATGTTGCATCTACATATTTCGAACCATCATCCATCTGAAGTTTGCTATTCTGCTGTAAAGGTATGCATGAAGGCTTACACTCATCCATCTTAAACCTGGATAACAGACTCTTTACATACTTACCTTGGGACAAGAAAGTTTGACTTGAATCTCTCCAAACTTCTAGCCCCAAACAGTATTGCATTTCTCCAAGGTCCTTCATCTCAAATTTCTGTTATAATTGTTGCTTGATTTCTTCAATGAGATTGTCTGCCCTTGCTGTTATTATCAAATCATCTACATACAAAGAAATCACCACTATCTGCCCTTCCTTATTAAACATGGTATATAAATTGGGATCATTTTTGCTCCTTTCATAACCATTCATGAGGAAAAAGGAATCAATTTTTTCATACCAGGATCTAGGTGCCTACTTTAAACCATATAAAGCTTTCTTTAATCTACACACTAGATGTCCTTCTCCCTTCTTAACAAATCCTTCAGGCTATACTAAGTATACTTCTTCTTTTAAATCACCGTTTAAGAAAGGAGACTTAACATCTAATTGATGTATTTTCCAATGATGTTTAGTGGCTAAAGAAATGATCATTCTAATGGTGTTTAATTTTGCAACAGGGGCAAATGTCTCCTCAAAATCAATACCTTCTATCTGGGAATATCCCTTTTCCACCAACCTTGCTTTATGTTTATCAATAGACCCATCTGCTCTGAATTTCAACTTAAATAACCATTTGCAACCTATGGGTTGTTTATCATCAGGAAGTTTTACTAGATCCCAAGTATTGTTCTTAATGATGGATTCATATTCCTCATTCATTGCTTTCTTCCATTCAAGACTTTTATTAGCTTCATAAAAGTTAGAAGGTTCTGCAATGTTTAACATACCAGTCATAAGCGCATAATCCCTATATCTAGCTAGTAACTGTCTTGGCCTGTTTGATCTTCTGAGTGGTGGGGGTTCAATTATTCTGCTTATTTATTCCCTTTGTGGACTGAAATCCACATTATCCTGCTGCTGTTCCTGCTTCTATTCCTGCTGCTGACTGACTCCTGTTTCAGTATCCTCTTCTGAGAGTAAGGGCACATGCCATTCTTCATTGTTTTGGACAGGATTTCCATCATCAATCTGTTCATGGAATAATACATCTCTACTGACAAACACCTTGTGAGTAGGAGGGTCAAACAATTTATAAGCCTTATACTCACTGCAGTATCCAATGAACGTGCATTTAATGGCCTTTGAATCTAACTTCTTCCTATTCTCTTTAGGAACATGTGCAAAAGCTTTACAGCCAAATACTCTAAGATGACTTACTGCAGGCTTGAAGCCAAACAAAGCTTCAAAAGGAGTTTTATACTCAAGACTTTTAGTAGGACTCCTATTCTTTAAATACACTGCAGTATTAACAGCTTCTGCCCAAAAACCATTGGTTAGATTCTTACCTTTCAACATACTGCGAGCACACTCCACGAGTGTTCTGTTTTTCCTCTCAGCAACTCCATTCTGCTGAGGAGTGTAAGGTGTTGTGAATTGTTGTTGTATCCCATGCTCATTGCAATATTTGGTGAAGACTCCTTTCCTGAATTCCCCCCCTTGATCCGATCGAAGAATCCTGATGAACTTTCCTGTTTGCTTCTCAATCATGTTTCTGAATTGCTTGAAATATTCAAAAGCATGAATTTTCTATTAAAGAAAATACACCCATGTGAATCTTGTACATTCATCAACAAAGATTAAAAAATAATAGGCCCCCCCTAACGACCTCATCTGCATCGGGCCACATAAGTAAGTATGTACAATTTCAATCATATCCCTCTGTTTTCTATCTTTAACGGCAGGAAATTCATCTCTATGATGTTTACCGAACGCACATGCCTCACAATCAATATGCAACTTTTTCAAAATAGGAAGACCCTCTACCATACCTCTGTTTTTCAGCAGAAAGAGATCACCAAAGTTAATATGCCCAAGTCGCTGATGCCACAAATTTTCAGCAGACTTATTTGATGCCATCAAGGCTTGCTCAGGCATACTTTTCACATCCAATTTGTAGAGTCCTCCTATGCGAATACCTGTAGCAATGGGCTTCATCTAATCTAACAAATATTTAATAATGCAATAGGATTTAAAAAATTCTACCTTGAGGTCCTGATCTGTAATCTTGGACACAAAAATCAGGTTCTTCTTAATGCCAGGAACATACCACACATCAGATATATTCCTGATCTTACCATCAGGCAGAGTAACAAGGACATCTCCATGTCCCTTGATCTCGTACCCACTATTATCTCCAAGATAGACTTTTACTCCAGAGTTGGATTCTTTAAAATTTTTGAACCATTTCTTTTTACCTGACATATGCGAGGAGGCTCCAGAATCCACGAACCAAATATCTGATTCATCCTCCTCAGTAGTAGTGTCAGCCTCGGCCATAAATAGTCTAACATCCAGATTCTGATCTGGGTCTGTATCTGCATCTGCATCTGCCAAATGACCTGCATGCCTTCTCTGATTGTACCTCTCTTGATTTGCCTTCTTCTTGCGATAAAATTTAGCAATATGGCCTATCTTACCACAATAAAAACATTCAGGAGCAGAGTCATTTCTATACGAGGTCATACCTTGTGGTGTCATTTTTGATGTGTTGCCCCTCCTCTCATCAGCCATTGCTCTCCCTTTTGGCTTGAACTTTGTTATTAATGCAAGATCTGGATCTTGAGGCTTGAGAGATGACCTCCTTTCCTCTTCATGTAGCAAAATTCTAGTAAGCTCTTCAAAACACGGAGGCTTTTCCCTTGCATTCAATCCAGTTATAAACATCTGATAGTCATCTGTCATACCGTTCATGGTGATTGTCACCAAATCATCATTTGCCACGGTTTGACCGATATCAGATAGTTTATCTTTAACTTCCTTTATCTGGGATAAGAATGACGAAACAGACTCATTCTCCTCCATCTTGATTGAGAGGATCTTCTTCCTGAGGAACAAGGTTCGACTGGTGTTCTTGATTTCATACATGTCTTTGAGAGTTGTCCAGATTTCATTCGTTGTCTTGTAATCCTGAATATGAGGGATGATGCAATCTTTAACTCACAATTTTAGTAGAACTTTTTCCTTCAGCTCCCTTTTCTCCCATTCTTGAATTGTTGCATTCGTTCCACCATTTGCAACAGTCGGCTTACCTTCATCGCCGATGACAATGCTATAGGTATTCTGACCCTCAAGCAAAGTTTGAAGTTTAAATTTCCAATTTGCGTAATTGGAACCATCCAACTTGCTGCTTTCATTTAAGTAATCTGCCATTTGAGAATTCATCTTGGAGGAAAAAAAAAAACAGGCTACCCCTGGCAACTTAAAAAAAAATGAACAATTCTCAAATTATCACAACAAATTGAATATGGTTGTGACTTAAAACAGTTGTGAAATACAAATTATGAATAAGCAGCAGATCACTAATTATTAACTCTAGAAATTTGTTTCAGTGAAAACGTTGATATCGCTCTGCATAAACTAGATGCCAAACTGTTTGCATAAAAAATAATGCTGCATAAATCTGCTAATTAAAGACAACGAATGTCAACTGAGCTGCGTAGATGAACACTGAAGAACAAATTGGAACACTTTAGGAACGCAGAACAACAACGTTCAGAAAAAAAATTCGCCCTTGTTTCCCGAAAGCAGCAATCAACTCGATACTTGTATTGGCTTTTTCACAACTCGGATCTTCTCAAATTTGTCAAGGAATTTTGGGTATCTGCCAGCTGTTGATCTTGATAAACATCTGAACATCTGTGGAAATAGAACAGAGTATTGCAATCCCTATGGCAAGAATGTGAGATTGTGTGAAAAGCTAGCTCATAATTTACAGTTTCATGAAGGAAATTCTGATGGCACTGGGGATTCTTCAAGAGAGCAGCACGGGGAAAGTAATCACACCTCACCAGCAGCAGCTCTGTCACGGAGAGTTCCTAGGGAACGGCCACGAGATACCTCGCAGCGTCGTTGGCTTGTCACATTAGCAATCACAGGAATTGCCATAATTATAGGATCATTTTTTCTTCAAAGACGTAATCCTAGTCAACAACAATAATATTTATCTTTACACTACTCTATATGCTTATGCTTATGCTTAATGTGATGGTGCCTATGACGACCGAAAAAATAAACTTTGTTTTGTGCAATTAGACTGGCTGTATTGGTGTGTATAATGATAGGATTTCTTTGGTTTACATGTATGAAGAAAAAAAAACAAATGCTGCCTTGTTAAACGCAAACAAATTTAACCAAAACCCCAAAAAACAAGTCCTTTAGTCTTTCAGTCATTCCCCCGGTCGACGAGAGCTCGGTTGCCACACGATGGTATTATGATTGCAATAATAAGTTTTTGCATTTTTACCTGTTCACCGCAGTTGAAATGGAAACAGTGAATCTACCAGCCACCTGACTCGAAGACTGTCACGCACGACGAACAGGTGGGCCGTGCAATCTGGCGAACGTTAGGTGCTATGGGGTTCGAACCTGCAACTGAAATCACACAGCAATCCACGTACGTAGCTCCCCAGCGATCAATGCATTCTTCTATCTCCAGATTTTGGCCTTCACGCTACTGCACTCAACACACAGCTCGATCCACTTCCAGGCAACACCACCACAAACAAAATCGCCTTCTCGGCCTTGAAAACGCCTTCACGGAAATACGATCTCCCTCACGCATTCAACAGAGAATGCAGCTCTTTCCTGGGCTCTGATACCATGTTAAGAAATGCAGAAGAAAGAAGTTTAGACAAACACACGGGAGCTCACAGGTGCAGATCACCAAGAGCTCCCACCAGCAAATGCATTCG
Organism: Pinus albicaulis; assembly: GCA_034641835.2. Classification (NCBI taxonomy): domain Eukaryota; kingdom Viridiplantae; phylum Streptophyta; class Pinopsida; order Pinales; family Pinaceae; genus Pinus; species Pinus albicaulis. The sequence continues at coordinate 1,497,376,375 of CM076581.1, forward strand.
CTTGGCCTTCTTCGTTAAGCATCAAGAATTAAATAGATACATAGGCAAACAGATTCCTAATTAATAGGAACTGAATGTCAAATAAAGAGCAAATCATAACTACGTAACCTATTCTCCATTAATTTCTAACATTAATAAACTTGCTCCCGAATGAATAATTTTGGAAGATGATTATGTTGAGAAAAAAGTGATTCTTTTTTGTTCGAATTTCTCTTGTAAATAACAAATGTGCAATTACTCTAGTGATGCATTTACAATGAAATATACTTAATTAATTTCAAGGTACACATTGATACCTGTCTAAGTCAATTACTCTCATGTTCCTCCAAGATATTATTTTTTATGTTTATATTTCGACCTTAATGGATTACTTCAATAATTCAACATATTGTATATTCAACAAAAATAGTTTCTTTTATTCAATAACATGTTTTCATATTTTCTCGTCTTTATGTTTGACCAATTCAGTTTTTCATTGAGGCCAAAGACTTAGTGTCTAAGATTATTTGTTTTTAGTTTTAATTTATTCCGTTTTAATGGAAATTTCTTATACTAAAACCATACAAAATTAACATGAAAAATACAAAATGTATAATTGAAAATTAATTCCAATAATATAAACATTTGTTTATTTTCATCATCCAAACAAGTTTAAAAGGGTAAGTTTTCCAAATCATGTTTATTCTTTTCTTTTCCAATAGAGCAACCAAAAAATGACACTAATAATATAAATGTTTGATTTTGAGAGGTCAATGTTATATCAATATTAACATTAGACCCCTTAGTGAGCCTATAAACATAATTTCTTGAAGCTACATGGGTTTACTCTACTACCTAATGAAAATTTATTACACATTTTTTCTACTATGTAGATTTTTCATGGCATATTTTTGATTGATGGGAGAATATCTATAGTAAATGATTTTTATTTAGCCTCCTATATCTATATTAGTATAAGAAGAGAGTAAGAAAATATTGATGAATGGATGTAGATATTGAATTGTGAACTAGTCCAAAATCAGATATTCAACCCCATTCCACTTAATAGTTAATTTGACATCCTCTCCTCCTCACCCCACATTTGATACTAATATGAAAGTTTAACTAATCAATATCTTTTCAATATATTAAAAATTCCCTTTCCATATATCTTTAGAAATTTATTAATTTCATTTTTTATAGTTTCATTTTTTGATCATGTGAACTTGGTCAACATAATTATTACTCTAACAAAAAATTACTTAGCTTTATGTCATTGTCTCTGGCTTGTGGTCCATCTCCTCTTTATTAAGTACTAGGTACTATTAGACATATTTTTAGTTATGAGCTCTTACTTATAAGTAAGTTACAAAATTATATATTGACCAACAAAGTAGACCAAAATTTTCTTCCCAAACTTATTTAGAATCTTGTAGACTTGTATAATTCCCATTAATCATATATTGCTTTTCTTCTTTTTACTTTATTTAAATACTCATTCTTTATTTTAAAAATGTATCAAATTCAACATTTTCCTTTGATTGGCTTCAATCCTTTAACCTCTAATACATTTGTTTTCTCTCATTCTTTATACACTTCTAAAACATTAAATTTTGAAGACATATCTAATTAATTTGGAAATTCAATATGGTATCATTGTCTAAGATTTTATTAAAAATTTAACATGTTCAATTTTTTTTCAGCATTACAATGTTATAGACTCCTTTTTTTAAATCTCTTTTTCTTAATTATCATTGAGAACCATATATCCATTAACAACAAATTTTCTCTTAATTTTTTCATAATTTAATCCTATATATATCATGTAATTTTATTCATGTTTTCAATTATCATTTTAATCAAGTTTCTTCATGTATTTCACAAATGATTTAACATATTTGTTATTACACCCATATGTAGATGAATCATATATGTTACCTTGCTACACAAACTACCTTAATCAACTTGAAGTTACATTTAATACATTTTTTTACCATTGGTTTGTGAATGGTACATGGAATTGAAATTTAATCTTATTAGCAATTTTTTACACAAAGTTTTCAAAAAACAAAAATGTGTTCTCATTAATGCCATATAGATTCCATATAGATATACATTTAGTTATTGTTAAAAATATATATATTTTTAAATGACCTATTTATGTGTAATTATTATAATGTTTTTTAACATTTAAGATGCAATTTTTAGCCATGACATATCCATTTCTCTTTAGGATACTCTCTTTCCCATACAATTTCTTAAAAAAACACTTTTTTAGTATTCATATGGTGTTATTATTTTTCCATAAAGCATACATAAAATAAATCCAAAGAAAAATCATATTTATAAGCAATTCCAATAAAAGCAACCCTATGTATTCCTTAAAAGTGAATTTCAAATTTAAATGGGTACATTTTAGCACATTTCTCTTAAAGTTTATAGGTTGATCCAAAAGTCACTTTGATATATATAATGCTTCCACATATCCAACCACTTCAACCACTTATTGGGCTAAGGATTAGACCATAATTAATTGTGCACATAAAGTTCTTAAATTTTCTCCCTAATATGATTCTAATTCCATGATATTTTAAGCTTTCCATGATATTTTAAGCTCTTCCCTCGGAAAGACTTATTTCATGATATTTGTTCTCTCATCATTTCTTATTGAGAATTTCTTAATTTATTATTGAAACTCCCTTTTGCTACATAATATTTTGTAGCATAATATTGTAATAGAGGACCTTTATTGACTGGAGAGAAGAATATGAAAAATAGCTTCATTTGTTTTCCCCTTATTGATTATGTGCCGGTGATCTCCATCCAATGTATTGTTTCTCTTTAAATCAATAAGAAACTAAAGTTTATTTCCTCATTTTATTTTCTATATTTTTATGACATATTTTGCATTTAGACATTTGAAATTAATTTCAACTCACATTGCATATTCAATTTTACTTTAATATTGTTTTTTTCTACTTTATCTTGTTGTGTTATCCATATGTATGAATGAGAGAAACAAGGTATAAATATTGGACTAGGGGATATACTCCAACTAAACAATATGGAAGTATGTCCTATGGAAATCAAAAAATAGTTCATTAAAATAACCTTAAGTACTTGGGATGTGTATTTAGTTTTATTCAATCCAATTAGTTGAGGGTCTTAAGGTTGGCCTCAGGGAATCATTTTTTGTAATAGAAATGGTAACATTATTTTCTAGAAGAATCTTTTAGTTTATGTCTTAAGTTAATTTGGTAATGCCAAATTATATTTTTATTCCTATTTTTCTATTATTTTTAGTCCTTGTAGTCAAATATTATTAGTATTAGTCTTCTAGCTTTTTATTTTATATGTGTATTGCTTATGTACCAGTTACTTTAGTAAAAATTGTGTATATAGATGTGTTACTTTAGTCTCTCTTAGGGTCCATTGTAGTTGTAGGTTTTGTACTTTATTTTCCTCTCTTTAAACTTATTGAGTCATAGGTAGGGGATGTGTTAGTTACCATGTCCCTTCCCCAATTATGTTTTAAATAGAAAAATAATGTTAACTAAAAAAATGAATATAAGTAAAATAATGTACCAATAAGATGTTTAAATCTTATACTTTTAACCACATATTAAATAAACTACTCCAAGATCTATTTTAAATAATTTATGTATATATATATATATATATATATATATAACAAAAAAATAAAAGTTATTGAAATAAAACATTTTAGTGTTGTATATAAAAGGTATTCAATGTGTGTTATTAATAAAAGACTTATACTTAAAAATGTATTAATGATAAAAAAATATTTTAATTTGGGTTGTATGTATACATATGTAATATAAAATATAATATTATATAATATTTTAAGAAAATTATTTATATATGATGAAAAAATTAGTTTTATTGTTAAAACATTTTTTTGATGTTATATATACTCTATTTTTTTTGTTTAAAGAGATGTTTTCACTTGAAGAAATTTGATTTTGGTTAAAAATAAAAATAAAATTTAAAAATTATGGCGATAATAAAAAAAATGAACAAAAGTAAAAAAATTGTACCCAAGATGTTTAAAAAAAAAATAACATGATATTGAAATAAACTATTTGAAGATCTACTTTAATTAATTTATGTCCATATCACCTTCATATATACTTATATAGAAAAAATATTATTAAAATAAAACATTTTAATGTTGTATATAAAAAGTATTCAATGAGTTATTAATATTATATTTTAATACTAATTAATATTGAAATATAATTAAAAATATATTAATAATAATATATATATATATTTTTAATTTAACTTATTAAATGTATTATCTATCTACAATATAAAATATTTTAATGCAAATTAAATATATATTAGACAATAATTTTTTTTTTTTCATATATCTTGAAAAAATTAAATTTTTATTGTTAAAACATTTATTTGGTGTTAGTTTAAATAATGAAAAATAACACATTGTATTTTTCACTTTAAAATTTGAACTTGAAGAAATTTGGTTAGCTATACATGTATCTATAGTAGTTAGAATATTATTGATATTGGTCTTTCTCCTTTTACATCTCTATATACCCTATGTAAAATTCATGTATATATGTGACTTCAAAACCATTTTCCTATAAACAAGTGACTTGATTTAATAAAAATCACATATACTTACAAGTAACTTTCTTGGATAAAAATAACATATGCCTACATGTGAGTTGCTTAGATAACAATCACATATTCATACTAAGATTGAAATTATCTTCACATTCTAGTTGGTCTAAGAAAATTCTTCTAAGTGATTAATTATATTCTACTACCTAACTTGTTTGTTCAACTAGTCTACTAGTCTTAGAATAGATTGTTCTCTGGTTTTCTTTTTCCATTTGTACAAGTGCTTTTTTTTCCAACCTAAGATTTAGCTTTGTGGAGTCCATAAGATTTTGGTCATTTGTAAGGTTATCTCTCTTGATTCTTTAGTAGTGTTAGTTTTCTATTACAACCATCTAAATCCTTGGTATTTTGTACATTACCTTCTTTCACTCTTTAATGTTTATCATCACTTTTCTCTTTTGGAACCTGGTTGTTGATTTTAATTGTTATTTATTTTTATTTATTTTCATTTCTTTTGTACTTTTAAAAAGAGAATTGTTATTTTCTTAATTTAATATCAATTATAAATAAATATTTCAACTCTAAAATATTATGCAAAATATTAGTAATAATATAAAATTCAATATTAATTATAAAATAAAATATTATAACTTTCATGTTAAATAAAATATTATGATACCTCTCATTTAAATATTGTAACTTTCAGGTTAAATAAAATATTCCATTATCTTTCTCCCTTTTTCTTCTTTAGATATGTATTTCACGTTCAGTTTTGTCTAAAATCCAGCCATAAAACATTTGGTACTAATTTAAATATATGTTTACATGAATTTCATATAACATCTCGCCTTTTTTCTACACATAGGGCATATATATTTATCATCTATATGATTTAATCCTAAACCTGAAATATATAAAAACATATTTTAAAAAAATCGCGCAAGAGAACATACCGATGCAATAAAACCGAGCATGTTGCAACCTACAGCAACGAACTTTGAACAATTAGTAAGACTCATTTATTAACGTAAACATCCAAAAGTCTATTACAGAAAATCTACTAGCACATCAAATATCTAATTGAATGCACAGTCTCGACTCTTGAGAGATGAAGAACAGTTCAGCTATTGGTTTTGTCCAAAGAGCAATAATTCATTGCATATGCTGACCACAGGTTTAATGCAATAGAACATGTTTTCAGTTTATCATTGTTCAAGCTGTCAGCCTTTCTGTGAAGTGTAGATTTATCTAAACCTACGATACTTCTCAGTTTTGCCGTTCAAAAGTGATTTGGAATTAATAATGATTTCTATTGCTTTATTTGTGACATTAATCCTCATATAAACGGAAAGATAGTTTTGTAGTTCACTTTATATTATTTATATTTTGAGATAGTTTGGTAGCTCACTTTATATTATTTATATTTTGAAGATAAATATTTATTTAATTTTTTTTCCTATTTTAATTTTATAATTTATTAAAATCTAATTTTCTAATCCATAAAATATTTGAAATTTTATTTATTTATAATAATATTTTTAATGAATATATTTTTATGTTTTAACAATTATATATACATATATTAGTTACTCTACACTAATTGTATAACTATATTATTAAATATTTAATATTTCTATATCTGATGTACTCATTAAAATATATCTATTCATGTAAATAAATCACCATTTAGATGCCTCCAAAATAAAATTAACAAAATTCAGTTACCTAAATTTCCAGAATTCTTCAAAAAAAACATATAAAATATAAAAATTGATGAAAATTTCTCAAAATTGGTTCCTTGGCACGTGTAATAGATTGGCTAAGTAGCTAAGGAAGCTTCAGCCAATAAATCCAAGAACTCTTTAACTCTATTCTTCACTTGTTTCAGTCAAAATCATAATGTGATACCTATACAACCTGAAGAATCTACCTTCACAAGTGAAGTACTTCATTATGAGCATCAAGTACTTCATTATGAGCATCATTAGAGGGGCATACTTGTTTCTGAGATGTGTGAAAGGAAAAATTCTTGAGGAATTTCTTGTAGTTTTCAATGTCTAGGTCCATACCTTTGAAAAACTGCTCTCCATGAGAAGGGATACTTTCAGTTGAAGCAATTAGGCCAGATTATAAGGTTATCTCCATACCTGCAATAGTGACCTTTCCCATATTGTGGGTTGTTGCAAATAGGCTGGAACACTGAAGATGATACCCCTCTTGCATAAGCCTTTCACAAAATGACAAACACTCGGCTCTTTCAAAGCACATTGGCACAATGGCAAAGCATTAATCTCATGCATTGTGAATGATTCAAGCAATATCATTCATGGTGAATGGTTCAAGCCTAGGTGGCGCCCCCCTATGAACATTTTCTCACTTACCACTGTATGTTTCACTAGAATGATGAAAAGGCTAGGATGTTAATGAAATAAGTGAATGAATGGAAAGTGTAAAGAAGGGAAAATGATAAGTTTAGTGTTGTTAAAACCTCAAAACACATGAAATTTTCAGTTTGGACAATGGAAAAAACATGTGAAAAAGTGTTTTTATGCTTGAAGGACATGGAGCTAATTAAAAATTTTGATAAAATTTTAGTGAGGAGTATGGAACCTTAGAAACATAGTGAGAAGGAAATGAGGACAAATGGATAAATGTAAGATGATCAAAAGCCTAAAGCACAATCAACCCCTAGGTTTTGATGGTTTTGAGTGTGTAAAATAGCTAGAATGAGTGTTTGATTGTTTTAGGGATTTGATGAATTGTAGTGTAAATTATAATAATGTGGTGATGAAGTATAGAGAATGTATGGTTTAGGTTTTATGTGATGGGTTAGGGTTTAAATTAATAGGTAGGTTAGGATTTAACAAAAGAAAATTATATAAAGAAAGTGAAAAGCATAAATAAAACATTAAAAGAACATGAAATATCCTCAATCATTAAAAGAAACACCAACATGGATGGTTTATTACCTTGTATGGAGGTCACACAAGAATTCAGAGCATGAGCCTTGAATGATTTGGAGGGTTTCGAGCTTCAAACATTGAAAATTTCCTCTTAATAGAAGCATAACATTTGTGTACAGGAGTGTAACACAGCGTTAGAGGAGCCTAACAACTAGCATGAGAGTAACAACTGTTCTTCCTAGCACTTGGGCTCCAAAAGGGTAGCACTTTTTTCCCAACGTCTACAGAAGCTTAACAAAGCAATCCAACAGTGTAATAAGATGCAGAGAAACGTAACACAAGTGGTTTTTATGTGTTGTAAGCTAGTTTTCGCTAGCTTTAGCCTTTGGAATTTGGAGTTTAGAGACTATGGAGGGAAAATGAAGAGAAAACTTTCTCTCTCATTTATAAAAATGGTTACAATGAATTAGATGACTGTTATTTTTCCCTTTATAATCTTTGAAATTCCCTTGATCTTTTCACACTTAACACTTGCAAATGAGTTTTTTTATCCCTTTTTGCACTTGGAAATAGCTTGTGCTCTTGACAATGAGATAAGAGAACATATCATATCTCTTTTAATGAGACATTCAAAGTGTTGTTTTTTTAAGCTTTTGAACTTTTCTCCTATGAATTTTCACATTGGATATGACTTTTCAAAACAAGATAAGATGTCTTTAAAAACTAAGAATGACTCATTTTTTTTTACTAGGACAATAGGTATAAATTGATCTCTTTTGAAGCTCTCTTGAAGTTCTCTAACAGTTAAGATGACTTTTGACAATGAGACATTTTATTTTTAATGAGACATTTTATTTTTTATGAGACAGTGAAAAAGAATTCTTCTTTCATAAGATAGTGAGACCTGAATGAGATGCTTTTAATTTTTTTTGGAACTTGAGCCATATGAAACATGGGAGGTGGATTTTATTTCATCTTCATAAACATGCTTTCTCCATCATTATGGTTTTATGAATGGAGTGGACGGTTGTTGCCTTATTTTAAGTGAAAATTTGAAGATTTTTCAAAGGTAGAGATGAACCTAGATAGTGACTTATATCAAATGGAGTGACCTAATACTAGAAATATTTAGTGTTGATGATTGCTATGGTGAACTTGAAAATGATGATGGTGATGAATGAAATGAAGGAGCATCATACATGATTTAGAAATCTTTAGTGACAAAAATTGTTTTCTCAGAACTTTTCAAAAAAGTAAAAAAATTTGACCTATGATTTTATGAAAAATTTGATTACTTCTATCCTTTATCTAGAGTTGTATTTCTCAGAAGTAACATGCATATAGATATTAATAGAAAACTATGAGTTATATGATTAATCACTACTTGTGAATTAAATATAATTTAACTCATTAGCTCATCACCCAATTAAAACTAGTTAAAATGATTTTAACTCAATTAATTGAGTTAACTAATTCACAACTGCACCCATTCAGTCTGCAATTGGCATCCAAAATATTGGAATCCATCTACATGGCTCGTACTAGACCCTCAAATTGAATTTTATGAGCTAAATCAGTCATCGTGACTTAGTTAACTAATATAAATTGTTATGAGATGAAATTACAATTTATTGTCCAATTTATTTAAATAAAAAATAAATTAGACCCACCATATTACTCACTCCTAGTCCATAAAAACTCCTCACCAATGTGGGTGCATTTTATTTTTGAATTTCAAACTGTGTGCCTGTCTTTGTAACAAATCCATAAATATCTGAATTCATTCCTTCAATTCCACTATATCTTCCTCTTCATTAGCAATGCTAACTGCTAAGTTATTGTTGTGAATTTTCTCTGGATCCATCTTCATCATCTCTATCATCTCTAGTGAACTTCACCTTGTTCACTATAAACTACATCTGAATCACTTTACCAAGTTATCTCCTCTTTGAACTTGGCCAATGGTTCAGTTCACTTGAACCTTATAAAATAAGCACTCCTTTCTACCTTTATCCCTCCAATTGCCACAATATACCTTCAAATTGACTTTATAATGAACAAACATCCGTCTTTGTCGATCATACACCCAATTACAATAAAAGACTCTTTGAATCCAGACTTTGACACTAATGGACCGTGAATTTTAACCAAAATTCTACAATTTAAAATTTACAATTTTCTTTATTGAAATTTGGCATAAGATCTAAACTCTTACATAATTATCCTTTCATGAATCAATGACATTGTGTCAACAATCCCTTATGGTAATGGAATTATGAAGGATATTTGGCTCTTGAAACAATATTATATTCAACAAATATAAATATATATTTGTGGAAACTCTTCGCATCAAATACCCCCTTTAAAGACTAAGGTAACACAACAATTTAGTTTTCCAAATCTAACCTTGTTAGGAGAGAGAATCTAGGATATCTGAAGGAAGTAAATTGACCTTCTTGACAATGGGATATTGATGCAGGGTTTGATCCTCTCTTAATATGTCAACTAATTTTGGTAAAAAAACAACTAAATCATACATTTATTTCAATGGTTCATATCAATTTCATAACTTTAGATAACAATCTCTTCTCTAGCAAGATTCGACTAACTCCATTTATGTATTCTAAGATATTCGCTTAGCTGCTGCTAATTGAGGTTGCTGTGGCACTATATGACTTAGAAATGACTCACTCTCCCATACTTCATTCTCTCTCATCAAAACACTGATATTGTATCCTTGAAACACACAAGTATCATTTGACTTGCCACTTTCTTTTAAATAGAGTAAAGGATTTACGCTTTACCAAGCGGCTCAAAACGATCTTTATTTTGTTTGATGCTATGAACCGTGGCCAGGAATCCGCCTCAAAGATCTTTCCTTCAACTGTGGTGTTTTTTTTTATGCCCCGTAATCAATTAAGTAATTGTTTGTTGGAGTGAAATAAGATAAAGAAATACACACAAAAGCAATACGATCTTCAATTTGGGAACATGTACCATTCAAATACCACTGATCTTTTCATACTCCATCAGAAACTTGGGCGCAATAAAAAAAAATCTCGTGGCTGTGAAGAATTTATTTATTCGTGCTTGGATAAAAAATGCAGTCACAATGTAGGCAAGAATCCAACACGGTCGACTCCACCTTCTTTAGGCTCCAGGTTTGGGACCTGCAGCACGACGGTGACCTCGTCCTTTGCTTCTTGAACGGTGGAGATTAAATCCGCTTGGAAACTTTGTTTCGGCAAAAAAAATCCATGTTGTCACTTTGAATCTCATCCATGGCTAAAACCCAGTGTAGAGGATGAATTGCGAGGCCAAGGAAAAAAGTGAAGTAAAATAAATGGACTTAAATGAGGTGTTTTTCAATTTAGGAGATGCAAAGATATGTGTAAATATTTTCCAAACTCATACATTTTCGGTTGCTCTTATTAGAAAATTGTGAGAGAGACAAATAATTATTTTCTATATTCAATAATAAGAGATACATCAAATATATATAGTTAAACTAATGTTAATCTTAGAGAGAGAAGTTGAGATAATCTCTCAACTTCCTCTAAGTAAGCACAATAATGGAGGCATTATCTCAAACACCCCCCTTTAATGCCTACATTACAAAATTGGAGAACACACTAAATTAATACAAACATTTGTATGTCCTGGTCTTCATTAACATTTGTACCCACTCTGAGATCTCATAGAAAACGCTTTTTTCTCCACCATTTTCGAGCTACCATTCAACCCATTTAAAATACATTTGTTTCTGACCAGCAATAATGAACTTTGCAAGATCAACAGTGTTGACAACTTGGCTCGTCGGGGCTTCCGCGATAAGAGCTCACAAGTGATGAACCATCCTATGGACCAATCACCATATGTCGGATATTTCGCTTTCGGCTATCCATCACTCGCTAGGCAAATGGTCTGAATACTGAATGTGTTCAAGAGATAATCTAACAACTTGACCTGCTTCTCATACTGTAACCTGTAATTGATGCTCCTTGGCCCGTAGCACAACAAGATCAACATATAACAAATTCACACAATCAAATTAGTCAATTGTTCTCTCATCCCTGTAGGACGTCAAGAATGACTAATTTAAATAATGCTCATTTGTTCAATAATTGGTTCTCTAATACACAAATCTTATAACAATAAATAAATATAAGCTTAAACTTCACACTATATTATGAAGATTATATTTCATTTTCAAAACTGAAGAAAAGCATCTCATGCCGGGCCACATTTCCTCGGCTTGATCAAGCTAGGCAATCTGATATACCTCCACTTCCGGCGACATTTCTTAGCAGCGTATTTTTTTTTCCCTTTCAGTGGAAAAAATATTGGCGGCAATGTTAGGCCTATCATTCCAGATTTATTTGAAGGCCAATTCCTCTAGCGCTACTCCGGTCATTGCTGCTGCTCCTTGAAGATTGAATAAATGAATTAAGCAGCCCCAAACTACCAGAAATGTTCATCTGTGCAAAGCCTAGGTCGTAACCATTTCCGCTTATTCTTACGATTTCTTGATCATAATTTCGAAGCATTTGATGTTCTCGTGATGAAATCTGCAAGTTCATCTCTGTATATTTTTAGAAGCATTTGATGTTCTCGTGATGAAATCTGCAAGTTCAGCTCTGTATCTTTGCTACGCATAAGCCCCAACTCATGTAACTGCACTCTGCACGTGGAAAACCTAGGACTCGAAGATTTCAAAGACACTGCGTTCAGAATAATACGAATCCAGCTCCATATCACTTAAATCCAAGCAGCTTCCAGCAGTTTCGTTCCCCTCCGGAATAACATTCAAAGTGAGCGACTGTTAATGGACACCCATCGTCAGCAGCAGCCGCTTTCGATTTCCATCCTTCAATAAATCAATTCCTGCGATCACCGCGCGGATCGCAGACTTCCCTTCTCAGAGCCGAAGACGAGCTGAGATGCGATGCACACTTGTAAGTTGTACGTGTTGGACGCTTAAAAATAATCTGTTAGCCACCTAAATTTGTCCTCCAATGAACAGTGTTGTTTGGATTGTATTTCTGAAGAAATTCGACCTCTAAAACTCCGTGGATGACTTCAATGCGATGTTAGCGGGATCCGAACCGTGGATACGTTTCCTTCTGGGAAGAAATTGCAGAGTCTGAGTAAGAATAATCAGGAAACCCGAGATTCCACCAGTGACAGATATGTCCACAGTCGGGATGGACCGTTTCAACAACTGTCCTTATTTGGAAAATCAAGTCGAAATTGGTCTCTCAGGATCAGCAGCCTTTCTTCTGTAGAAAAACATGATACACTGTGGTTTTCTTTTTTTTCTAATCGAGCCAACGGATCTTAATCACACACAAGAAAATAAACAATGAACACACAGTGATACACACAACACTCTCACAAACATACTCAATCTTATATCTCTCACATTTTCCTGAGTATTCCAGTGAGGGATTAAGCTCAGCCAAGCTCCGATACCATATTAGAAAATTGTGAGAGAGAAGAAACGCACAGGATTCACACAAAAATAATTATTTTCTATATTCAATAATCAGAGATACATCAAATATATATAGTTAAACTAATGCTAATCTTAGAGAGAGAAGTTGAGAGAATCTCTCAACTTCCTCAACAACCCAATCTAAACTAAGTAAGCACAATAATGGAGGCATTATCTCAAACAGCTCTATCAGTTGCGGAAGCCGTGAATAAATTAAAATTGTCTATATAATTTTTAAATCATGTCCCTCAATGTTAGAAATATTAAGATTACGTTTTCAGCGATGTTGCGTGTATCCTCCGGAAGCATGCAAAGATCATGCACTCACAACTGGGAGGATGTTTCAGCTCTCATATCAAAATGAAACCACAAGCTATAGGCCTGCAACTTATCAATATACACCAAACATAATTCTAAAAACCATACAATAGACTCAAAATATCAAAATATCAATAATAATTCACTAATAATAGGCTCAAAACTACACAACTTATATTTGTGTGTCTTATAAGTTGCAGGCCTATGGCTTTATCAATAATAATTGACATAGATGCATCATAGCCTCACCTCAATTTATACAAATGGACCTGAACCAAAATAGATCCTCCACAAATAGGCATAATATCTCTTATGATCCTTCAAATATCTCATCTAATCCCTTATCTCTAGATAAGAGCTAACTATCGATAATCCTCTCAAGCCTTCCACAATCCTTTCTAATATTCTCCTATTTACAATATTCCTCGTTCTCTCCTAAACATTATAGAAAAAATACATTAATTATTAAATTGTAATCTTAGAAACTAACTCATGTATTAAACAATTGACTTATATTAGATGAACCTCATCTCTATTGGTTAAGTTTGTCATTGATGTCAATATGGAATTTTTGGAGATGGGAAATATTTTTTTGATGCATGAATAACCCTTCTGTGATATTCTCTAACCTCATGTAAACCCTAGGAGAAAACCCTAAGCATAAATATTGAAATATAATGATAGACCCTACACTAATCTATGAAACCATAACCTAGTCTATGAAACCCTAATCCTTGCTCCATCCCTATACGGTATTTCTCTATGATGCACGTAATAAATATATCCTTAGAAATATCCCCAATAATCAAGAATTTGAAAAATAAATTTATCATAGCTTAACACCCTTCGGAACTTATGTTATACAATATAATCTCTAGGTGACTCGATGATGGATTAGTTCAATTTTTCTTTGTTGATCACTTCAAAAATCAATACAAAATGGCAACATATTAATGGGTGACCCATTATCTGCATCGTGGCATACAAACAACTCCATTTGAACACTGTGTAATGACATGTGCTCCATTTAATAATAAATGAACCTTCACACAAGTTGACTTCACATTTTTTGAGTGAGCCTATACAAGTTGGCTTCACCAAAACACTAGTTGGCTCTCTCACCTAACATGATCATTCAAATATCAACAAAAAGGTATAAACACAAGTCATAATCATCTTATTTCAGGCATCTCAGTGGAAATTAGAGGATGTGAAAAATAGAACGAAGGAAGAGTTCACATATCATGAACTAGCAAGGAGGGAAACATCACATTAGATAAATCATAGAGTTTTGGAAAAGGAGAAATTGCGATCACTCACATCTGAGATAGAACAAAATCAAGGAAGTGAAGAAGAAACTTGAGTATTCTAAAATCAATAGGTTCATTACTCGCACGTTGGAAATCGCTTATATTGTGTGTGGGTATGGTATCGCGTTTCTCAGGAAGCTCGTAGGACAAAACTCGGGATTACAGTGAGAATAGCTTATAGCTCACACCTTCTGAACTCGAAAGATAAAATTTTATAAGAACATTGTACATAACCTGTGGAAAGTAATTGACCTTGTGGAGAGATCATCCCAGTGGCTTGGTTTTCTTCCTTGTATTCATTTTGGGTTTTGGCTCTTTAAATTTATCGCTCAGTCATGTAATGACATTTGACCTTGCTCTAGATCAAGTCCAAGATAATTGAAAGTAATCAAACCTTTGCACATAATGGATTAAATTCATATCCTTGTGATGAAGGACTAGCGAAGAACGTTTTAAATATTTGAATTCAGCTCAACTGAAAACAATGAAAGAAAGAAACTTTGTTGATTGGTACAGGACTTTTGATCATCCCTGTGAGTTGCTTCTTTAAGATATGATGGATTTCTCTTTTCATTTTCAATTAATCTATGAAGCAACGCATTTCCTTTTTGTGAATTGTGATTGGTTTGATCCTATTTCCTTAATTATCACAATCCATCAAATAGATACGGATGCTTGGCCATCCTAAGATTATTTCTCAAAGGAGACCAAATAATTTTTTCTTAAGTTCTCAACTCAAATTGTGGTAGAGGAATATTTGCTTCATTTTATTGGTTCCAAAGACCAACGAAGGACTGGAATAGCTTCAGTATATAAGGATTTTATTTGGATCCAAATCGGAATCCCAAGGAGAAATTGAAGGAAATTTGAGATTATTATCAGAAATATAAAGAACGAATAAAAAGTATTTGACAACTAATCAATCTATTCAAACTTTAATATCTTATAAGGGAAATAATTCAGTACAAAATCTTAAACCTTTTACAGTTACTCAACACGAGATTAGTAAAACAAAGGAACATGTAATCCTCGTTGAAGCCCTTATTGAAGATATGGTTGGAGAAACTTCTAAAGACCTTGAGTAATTTTTCTGGCATCCTATATTGTTGGGAAATATTGTTGGAAAGCTTTGTTTGAAGAAAATCAAGAAGCTTTTTGAAGATATCACGAAGAAATCCTTGGAAAGCTTTTGTAAAAGCCACTTGGAGGCATCTTAAGGACCTGGTACAAATATCTTAAAGCTGATCTGGGAGGCATCCCTCGAGAGAATGGTACATTGGTGAAGGTCCTCATGGAGTGACATTGAAGAATAATATTTGGCTATAATGAAGATTATTCATGACACTTACTAAAAGCTCACATAGATAAGGTAAGTTATTTGAAGATCGATTGAGGGAACTTTTGAAAATGAACGTGAAGATTTTGTCAACGTTGATTGTAGAAGATAGTGGCATCATTGAAGAACTATGAAACATATATTGAAGAATTGAAGCATTTTTTTGGATTCCTATAGGATAGGAGTCATCAAGAAGTTCATATCAGAGCCTCTAACAGGGAGAGGGTTGAGCCCTAGTGGTTGGTGCCTCAAAGAGACAAGGTTGGAGCCTTGAGGAAGATAGTATTGGGGCCGTAGAGGTCGGAGCCTTGTAAAGTCCAAGTCTGTGCCTCGAAAAGTACATGTTGGAGCGTGGAGGATTCAAGAATTTTTTTTTTCATCTAAGCTTGGATACATACACTATATTGTACTTAATTTATTGGAAAGAAGAGGATTGAAGTCCTCATTGTTCCTAATGTCACACCTCCCATTTACCTTCCCAACAATTTTTTTTTTTTTTCAGGCATTTCATCTTTTCAAGTATAATTCTAACAAGATATTATACTATAATTATGTTGATTTAATCAAATCATATTTATTTCTCCAATTACGATTTATTTCCATATATCAACTATATCCAACCCAATTTGATATAACTATATTTGTAATAAAAACATAGTGGATTTATTTATCACAATCCCACTTCCATGTCTCACCTTCGTTTTTATATTATTGAACCTTTGAACATTCACCATATTGTTATATTTTGATAGACATATATGGGCCCAATTTGACTATACCCACGTTTATCGTGGCATCCACTACCACTCTATGCTCCCACTCGTTTATAACCTATCCACCTTCACTGCATGTCATTCACCTACCTTGAGATCTAGGCGTATATGGTACTTATGGCCATTTATTGACTCGGTGGTCATAGTTTTCAGAAGATCAGTGTTAATACCATTCCCAATTGGTTGTACGTGTCATTCTCATTGATATTTATGTCAAGAATGAACTCATTTATTTTGGCTTCCACGTAATAGGACTTGGAAAAGTCAATTCAACATAGTATGGAATTTGGGACATGATGCCAATTTTCCACATAAGCTTATGTATGACTTTCAGTTTCGTTGCGATGGTTGGGATAGGTCTCATTCCATTCACGGTCACGTGAGATAGCTCCACGTAGCTCTGGAACTCACCACGCCAGCTTACCCTGGAACCAAGGCAAACTCTATGATACGGCCAGAACGCAGTGACATTCATTGCATTGCTTGTCACATTGAATGGCGAATGTATGGTGTAAATGCTACCTCCACCCATTCGATCCGTGGCTTCACCTTTGGGATCTTGCCATGTGGACGACGAGGATTCACCCTGCTCGTTAGGGTTTCATTAATCTCTTCCGAGGACATTAATATAAATTCGCGGTGTTATTTAGCTTGTCGGTTCTTCTCCCTTCCTACTTGCTCGACTTGTCTCTTGGCAGTGAAATTTGACGCCTTGGAGAATTGAGCGTGATTGTGTCCAGTCTTCAGCATATCCATGCGCTTCATATTACAATTCAGGTGTGATAATTCCAGCTTTTGTGAAGTTCACGCTCTGTGCCTGCCGTTTAATATGGGTTTTCCCCTTTTTGTTTAGAGTTACGCTCATTGACTCGAGCAAGGATTGAGGTTTTGGATTTCGATGGATATTTTCTCATCGTTTTGTTCCAGTTAATTCATGTCTCACAATTTATTTAATTTTTTAGCACAGAATTTGTTTTCTCTATTTCGAGTGATTCGATTTGCTGGGTTTAAGTTCCTATTTATTGTATTTCCTTATATGTATTCTCAGGAACGAGACTGAACTAATGCACTTATGGTTTTGGAGGGATGTTTACCCTCTGCCTTTACGTCCACCGGAGGTTGCTCTGAGGTCATTCGCATGGTGATAGAGGGATTCTACCCTTCTCGACATTCTGGTTTGCTCCTTTCCTCGACTTATGTAGGTAGCAATTTCAATTGTTCGTTCACAAGAGTGAGAGCTTCGTTATTCCAGTTTGAAACCCCAACCTCCAATTTGTGTTTATTTATGTAAAGTTCCTATTTATATGACAGGTCATCGAAGGAATGGAGTTTCTCCCTCACCAGGTAACTGTTCATTCCTCAGTTCATTTTATCCCTGATAGTGTTTCTCTTCCTCATCACTTTCCGCATCGTATTCTTATTGTGGGTCTTTCTCTTATAGGTATTTATGACTATTGCCCTCCTTTCTCTTAAACCATGAGAGACGTGGCTTCCTCCAGCATTAACATTAACTCCTCTTGTCATTTACAGGTTGGTAATCACCGAACACTGGATAGAAGGAGCCAGTTCTTCTCACACTGTTCTATAATTTTTTTTTTTCGACAGTTTAACATTTTTGTTGAGGAAGTTGTATAAGTGTGACTATTATAATTTTTGCATTCCGACACTGAATGTTCCCTTATATCAATTCTCTGTCAGTTTCCTACTTTCTATAATAGCAATTTTGATTACAAGTATTATTATGTGTTTCCATCAGTGATCTCTCTTTGCTCTTTTTAGCTTGGGTCCAGCTTAATACTTACTTATGGCATTCTCCTGCAATTACGTATATTCCCAATTTTGTGTATTTTATTGCCTTAATGTTTTCAGGCCATACATGGTTTAACTATACTCATGAACATGGTGATATTTCAGTGAATAGTGTAACTGTTCTCTTCCATAGTGTAAATTCAGTTGCATGTATTTTTATAACTCCACATTTTATTATAGCGTTAGATTAATTATTCTACCTAGACCATTCTCGTACCAGGAATGTTAGTCATCAAAGGCATTTGTATATGTTTCTCATACTACCCTGGTTTTTTAGTTTTGATAATAACAGTTAGCTAAATCTCTTCAATATTATTGGAATAGTACAAAGTATTACCAACTATGCTCTTTACTTTGGTTCAGTACTTAAATAAGTATCTTATAATTAATTTGCAAATGATATTTGTCTACCTATTTAGCATCATCTCTCGTCATGCTTCGTGAATACCTACATGTGGTGTGTTAATATATATATATATATATATATATATATATATATATATATATATATATATATATATATATATATTTATGTCTGGAAGACATGTGCATTTATAATATGACACTATACACTCTTGCCTTTAGTTCACATGATAGAATAGAATACGTACAGCTAAATATGCCCTGCGGTTGGGAAATCTGCATGTTGATTATTTACTCAAATTTCTTAAACATATTAGTTTAGCCTCTAATGTAAGAATGGTTCATTGAAATAAGTATTAATGGGAAGTTGCATGCTAATTGATATTTTCTTCCTTCTCGTGTAGAATTAATTTCTTATATGCAGAAATCACTTGCTATTGTGATTCTCGTTATGTATGGATGGTGTACTGACCCTGAAAGTTAGTCTGTATATTTTTTTTCTCATTTAATGCACAGTTTAGATGACAGTTCATCTATTACTATTTTCAAGTATGGTATAGGAACTCTCATACTGCTTTATCCTAATCATGCTCATAAATTTATACTAATAGATCATGAGCAGTTTAAGGTGAAATTATTTGTGGAGGAATATGTATCCTCATATTTAAACCAAACTCGGTTTAGAGTTTCTTTTGGATTCTACTGTACAGATTTATTTTCTACAACTATACAAAATTATAAAGGTGAATTCCTTATGATTAATTCTGTTGAATGTAGCACCAATAATTCTAACATACAAATCAGAAAATTATATGTAGCCAATTCATACCACATGAACTAAAAACACCAAATATATTTAGAGACATACCACTCTTGCAATTGACCAACCTCCCAACCTTAGAGCTCATGTTGTCTACGAGCCTCACCCACAATGCAGGATCATCCCTAGCATAGACCCACCTCAATCTGTTTAGTCTAATCTGTCTAGGAGCAACTTATTTAAGTTATTGTTCCCCAAAGCTTGTTTCTAATTCTGCGTCCAGAATATCAGGATGCTTTTCTTCCTGTTTGCCTAGGCTTCCCATTTTAGGGATTCTTTAAAGCTGTTTTATGCTTTTCCCAGCTTTTCCAGCTTTTTACCTCTTCCCAACTATTTTCCTCATCATTGGGGAATTTATATTTTTCCTCAAAGATCTAAATTAGAAATAATTTCTTTCAAGGATTTTTGAAAGATTTTGGGGAAATATTTTCCTTATCCATCCTCATGGATTTAGCAAGTGATCCCATAAATCTCATTTTGGTAAATCTGCACAAAATCATTTTATTCATTTCCTCAATTTAAATAATTAATTACATTCACAAAATACTTGTCCTTTGGGGTCCACTCCCCTTAGGATTAAAGTTCAAATGTCTAGTTTTAAATTTCAAACACATAAACTAGGGGTGTTACATATTCCCCCTCTGAAAGCAAACACCGTCCTCGGTGTTGTTATTTAACTACTAGAGTTCATTTTTCAAACAAAAATGGATATCTTTCCATCATTTCAGCTTCTCTTTCCCAGGTAGCTTCTTCAGCAGTAAATTGCTTCCACTGCACCTTTACTCTTGCTACCATTTGGTTTCTCAATTCAATTTCTTCCCCCTCCAAAATTTGAAGCGGTTCTGGAAGGAACTCCCCTTTTGGTTCCACCTGTACAACATTCCAATCAACTATGCAAGAAGCATCATGTACATATCTTTTTAATAACGAAACATGAAACACATCATGAACTCTAACATGGGGTGGTAAGGCGAGCTTGTAAGCCATTGGTCCCACCCTTTCTAATACTTCAAAAGGACCACAATATCTAGGTGCTAGTTTTGCACAACTTCCAGCATAAAGTGTGCTCTTTTTGGGTTTAATACGCAAGTACACATGCTCCCCCACTTTGAATTCCCGATGCGTCATTTTTTTATCAGCATAGTTTTTCTGGCGATCTTGTGTTGTCTTGATGTTTCCTTGTATCTGTTTCACAATTCTCTCCATCTCTTGTATGGCGTCTGGCCCCAACATTAGTTTATCCTCTGGTTGGCTCCAACTCAAGGGAGTACAACATTTCCTTCCATAGAGTGCCTCAAACGGACTCATTTTGATGGAGGCTTGGTAGTTGTTATTATATGCAAATTCAGCTAAATGCAAGTAATCTTCCCACTTTGATGGCCTATCCATCACATACATTCTCAGCATGTCCTCCAAAATTTGATTATTTCTCTCTGTTTGACCATCTGTCTGAGGGTGGTAAGCAGTACTAAAATTCAACTTAGTACCCATACCTCCAAATAGTCCTTTCCAAAAAGCTGTTGTAAACTTAGCATCTCGGTCAGAAGCAATCACCTTCAGAACCCCATGGAACCTTACTACCTCCTTCAGGAACACATTCCCTACTTGAGCTGTCCCAAAGGTAGATTTCACTGGTATAAAATGTGCAGCTTTTGTTAAAGTGTCTACTACCACCATCACTGAATCGTGTTGGTATTTTGTTTTGGGTATCCCTGTTATAAAATCTATAGAAACTGTGTCCCATTTCCATTCTGCAATCGGAAAAGGGTTTAGAAGACCAGTAGGATGCTGATGTTCAGCTTTAACTAGTTGACACTCCATGCATCTAGCTAAGTATTCTTCTACATATCTTTTCATTCCTGGCCAAAACAACTTCTTTTTCAAAGCTGTTAACATTTTCTGATATCCAGGATGCCCTGCATATGGCTGTTGGTGATATTAATCTAAAATCTCACTTTTTAAAGTTTCTACATTGGGGATATACAATCTATTTTTGTAGCAGATCAGCCCTTTTTGGTTTTGAGTGAAATCAGTCTTCTCCTTCTTTAGTAGTTTCACCAGTACTGTTTCATAATTTGGATCTTGGTTTGCTGCCTTTTTAACCAAATATTCTACATCGATCTGGGCACTACTTCCAATGTTGTTTATATTCTGACAAGCATTTCTGCTCAATGCATCAGCAATTTTATTTTCTTTCCCCTTGGTATGTTTTATGTCCATATTGAATTTACTTAGAAAATACAGCCATCTGGCTTGTCTAGCATTCAAATTAGTTTGGGAAAAGAAATATTTGAGACTAATATGATCAGTCATCAATGTAAATTTTTTTCCAAGGAGATAGTGTCGCCACATTTTCAAGGCATGGATAACAGATGCTAATTCTAGATCATAGGCACTATAGTTCTGTTCATGTATCTTCAGCTTCCTAGATTCATATGCAATAACTAAATTTTCCTGCAAAAGAACTCCTCCCAACCCCTCTATAGGCACCAGTACATACCACAAATTCTTTATCAGGATCTGCAATCTTCAGTATAGGGGCTGTAGTGAGTTTCAGCTTTAATTGTTCAAAACTGTTTTGGCATTTTTCATTCCACCCAAATTTGACACCTTTCCTTTGTAGGGAAGTTATGGGATATGCTATGGTAGAAAATCTCTCCACAAATCTGTGATAATAGCCTGCAATCCCCATGAATGATCTCACTGCTGAAACATCAGTTGGCATAGGCCATTCTTTTATAGCCTTTATCTTTTCAGGGTCAACAACAAGACCTTGTTCAAAAATAATATGACCCAAGTATTGGATCTTATCTTTATAAAATTCACATTTACTGAACTTGGCATATAACTGGTTTTATTTCAAAGTTTTCAATACTATCCTCAAGTGCTCCTTATGTTCCTCCTCACTTTTTGAATAGACTAAAATATCATCTATGAACACAAGTACAAATTTTTCCAAGTACTTATTTAACACACTGTTCATTAGGCACATAAATGTGGCAGGGGCATTTGTCAAACCAAAAGGTAGGACTACAAATTTGTAGTGACCATACCTGGTTCAAAAGGCTGTTTTGCTGATGTCTTCTTCTTTAATTCTGAGCTGGTGATAACCAGTCCTTAAGTCAATTTTCGAAAAAACTGAAGCCCCTCTCACTTGGTCAAAAAGATCATCAATTCTAGGTAAAGGGTATCTATTCTTAATGGTCAACTTATTCAATTGACGATAATCAATGCACATCCGAAAGGTTCCATCTTTCTTTTTCACGAACAGCACCGGTGCTCCCCAAGGAGACACACTTGGTCTGATATAACCTTTATCTAACAGTTCTTGCAATTGCATTTTCAGTTCCATAAGTTCAGGGGGACTCATTCGATAAGGGGCTCGGGAAACAGGTACTGCTCCCGGCACCAGATCGATTGAAAAGTCAATCTCTCTTTTGGGGGAAGATGAGGGATTTCATCGGAAAAGACTTCTTTAAACTCCCTCACTACTCGCAAAGCATCCAGTGGATTCCCTTCAGTCTTCAGTTTTAGTTCTTCCACCTGTACTACATAAACTTGGTATCCTTTTCTAGCTGTCCGTTTTAATTGCAATTCTGATATTTTTCTTACAGAGATAGGTTTTGGTTTTCCCTTGAGAATAAAAGGTTTCCCTTCTTCATCTACACAATGCAGGGTCTTGTCCCAGCATTTCATCAGGGCCTTCTTCTTTTCCAACCAATCCATTCCTATCAGTAAGTCATATGAACCTAAGGGCAGAATGTTCAAATTTACTTCTGTTTGAAAATCATTTAATTTAATTGATGTTTGGGGCAATTTATGTGTTACCTTCCTCTTGGTTCCAGTGGCCAGCTGAATGAACCATTACTGCTGAAATTTTTCAGTTTTAAGATTACATTTTTCTACAATTTTTGGACTAATGTAACTCAAGGAAGCACCCGGATCAATCAAAACTGTAACAGATTGGTCAGAAATCTTACCCTCCATTTCAACCATGGTAGCTTGATGTTCTCCTTATCGATTTTCCAAGGCTGCACTGATGGTTGGTATGTTTCTGGCTATGTCATTTACTGTGGTGGCTTCTCGATCTCTCATAATCATCTGAATGTTTCGATGAGGACAATCCCTTAGAAGATGGGGCTATCCACAGCCCGAACATTTCAAGGGTTCCTTCATTTTGACTGTACCTTCCTTTTTATTGTCTCCATCTATTTGTTTTGAAGCCACTTGGGATTGAGCCGTTTGACTTTCTTTGGGTTTATTAAACTTTTTCTGCTGATGATCCCTTCCAAAATTCTTCAAATAGGCTGGTTTCTGTTTCTTCCCTTTGAATTCACTCTTATTTACCCAGAAATTCCCCTATTTAGTTTTTCCTTTGAACTGTTGGTAACATAATATAGCTTTCCTCACTGCCTCATCCATAGTTTTTGGCTTGTCAAACTCGATTTTGTCTTTGTAAATTGCAGGGAAGCTTTTCAAAAACCTTTGTACTTTTGCCTTTTATTCTCTTATGTAGGGTACATATCTCAACAGATTTGTAAACTTAGTAACAAACTCATCAATAGTGAGTTTTCCTAGTCTAAGTTCATGAAATTCCTTGGCTTTATCATCATAGTAACGTTCATTTAGGTAGCGGTTTTTGAACTTAACCTGGAAATCTTCCTACCTAACTGTCTTTTCATCGATGCCATGGACCATTTTCGTCTCCTCCCACCACAATGTAGCCTTACCTTGTAGCTGGTAGATAACAAATCTAGCCTTCAGATTGCTTTCATATTCATAAACCTGGAAGTACTTAATCATGTTCAACAACTAGGCTTCAGCATCTTCCTCCTTCTCCCCATCATAGGAGGGAGGTTTGATCTTTCAGAATTCCCCCTGTAATTCCTTTTTCTGTTTATACCAATGCCTAACAGCATCATCATCATTAGACTCATCGGTCTTCCTCTTTCTAGAACCCTCACCTTCTTGGCTGTTCCGCGAAGTTAATTCTCTGATGAGCTTTTCCTGCTCCTCACTGGCTAATGACAATCTGTCATTCTGGCTTTTTATCTCAGCCAATTCTTGTTGCAACCTCTGCAACATAGCCATCATGGGCGCATTGGGATGTAGTGCATTATCCTCATCACGCATATCAACATAAATTTCATCACCTTCTTCCATTCCAACACCACTGTACACTACACAACACAGATTAATAAAAATAAAAATACGATTTTTTTTTTTTTCTTCCACAGAAATCAATTTATACAGTGAACACACAGCAACAGTGAACACAATGTCACCAACCCAGTTTTATAACTTGGGCTCTGATACCATTTGTCACACCTCCCATTTACCTTCCCAACAAAAAAAAAAAATTCAGGCATTTCATCTTTTCAAGTATAATTCTAACAAGATATTATACTATAATTATGTTGATTTAATCAGATCATATTTATTTCTCCAATTACGATTTATTTCCATATATCAACTATATCCAACCCAATTTGATATAACTATATTTGTAATAAAAACATAGTGGATTTATTTATCACAATCCCACTTCCATGTCTCACCTTCGTTTTTATATTATTGAACCTTTGAACATTCACCATATTGTTATATTTTGATAGACATATATGGGACCAATTTGACTATACCCACGTTTATCATGGCATCAGCTACCACTCTATGCTCCCACTCATTTATAACCTATACACCTTCGCTGGATTTCATTCACCTACCTTGAGATCTAGGCGTATATGGTACTTATGGCCATTTATTGACTCGGTGGTCATAGTTTTCAGAAGATCTATGTTAATACAATTCCCAATTGGTTGTACGTGTCATTCTCGTCGATATTTATGTCAAGAAAGAACTCATTTATTTTGTCTTCCACGTAATATGACTTGGCAAAGTCGATTCAACGTAGTATGGAATTTGGGACGTGATGCCAATTTTCCACGTAAGCTTATGTATGACTTTCAGTTTCGTTGCGAGGGTTGGGATAGGTATCATTCCATTCACGGTCACGTGAGATAGCTCCATGTAGCTCTGGAACTCACCACGCCAGCTTACCCTGGAGCCAAGGAAAACTCTATGATATGGCCAGAACACAGTGACATTCATTGCATTGCTTGTCACATTGAATGGCGAATGTATGGTGTAAATGCTACCTCCAGCCATTCGATCCGTGGCTTCACCTTTGGGATCTTTCCATGTGGACGAAGAGGATTCACCCTGCTCGTTAGGGTTTCATTAATCTCTTCTGGGGACATTAATATAACTTTGCGGTGTTATTTTGCTTGTCAGTTCTTTTCGCTTCCTACTTCCTCGACTTGTCTCTTGGCAGTGAAATTTGATGCCTTGGAGAATTGAGCATGATTATGTCCAGTCTTCAGCGTATCCATGCACTTCATATGACAATTCAGGTGTGATAATTCCGGCTTTTGTGAAGTTCACACTCTGTGCTTGCCATTTAATATCGGTTTTCCCCTTTTTGTTTAGAGTTACGCTCATTGACTCGAGCAGGGATTGAGGTTTTGGATTTCGATGGATAGTTTCTCATCGTTTTGTTCCAGTTAATTCATGTCTCACAATTTATTTAATTTTTTAGCAGAGAATTTGTTTTCTCTATTTCGAGTGATTTGATTTTTTGGGTTTAAGTTCCTATTTATTGTATTTCCTTATATGTATTCTCAGGAACGAGACTAAACTAATGCACTTATGTTTTTGGAGGGATGTTTACCCTCTACCTTTACGTCCACCGGAGGTTGCTCCGAGGTCATTCGCATGGCGATAGAGGGATTCTACCCTTCTCGACATTTTGGTTCGCTCCTTTCCTCGATTTATGTAGGTAGAAATTTCAATTGTTCGGTCACAAGAGTGCGAGCTTCATTATTCCAGTTTGAAATGCCAACCTCGAATTTGTGTTTATTTATGTAAATTTCCTATTTATATGACAGGTCATCGAAGGAATGGAGTTTCTCCCTCACCAGGCAACTGTTCATTCCTCAGTTCATTTTATCCGTGATAGCGTTTCTCTTCCTCGTCACTTTCCGCATCGTATTCTTATTGTGGGTCTTTCTCTTACAGGTATTTATGACTATTTCCCTCCTTTCTCTTAAACCATGAGAGAGGTGGCTTCCTCCAGCATTAACATTAACTCCTCTTGTCATTTACAGGTCAGTATTCACCAAACACTGGTTAGAAGGAGCCAGTTCTTCTCACACTGTTCTATAGTTTTTTTTTTTCGACAGTTTAACATTTTTGTTGAGGAAGTTGTATAAGTGTGACTATTATGATTTTTTCATTCCGGCACTGAATGTTCCCTTATATCAATTCCTGGAACATTATGATACTGTCCCCATGCCACAGTGGACTTTTAACGTTGGATTTTCATTTGTATATCTCTGTCGGTTTCCTGCTTTCCATAATATAAATTTTGATTACAAGTATTATTATGTGTTTCCATCAATGATCTCTTTTTGCTATTTTTAGCTTGGGTCTAGCTTAATACTTAATTATGGAATTCTCCTGCAGTTACGTATATTCCCAATTTTGTGTATTTTATTGCCTTAATGTTTTCAGGCCATACATGGTTTAACTATACTCATGATCATGGTGATATTTCAGTGAATAGTGTAACTGTTCTCTTCCACAGTGTAAATTCAGTTGCATGTATTTTTATAACTCCACATTTTATTATAGCGTTAGATTAATTATTCTACCTAGACCATTCTCGTACCAGGAATGTTATTCGTCAAAGGCATTTGTATATGTTTCTCATACTACCCTGGTTTGTAGTTTTGATAATAACAGTTAGCTAAATCTCTTCAATATTCTTGGAATAGTACAAAGTATTACCAGCTATGCTCTTTACTTTGGTTCAGTACTTAAATAAGTATCTTATAATTAATTTGCAAATGATATTTGTCTACCTATTTAGCATCATCTCTCGTCATGCTTCGTGAATACCTACATGTGGTGTGTTATTATATATATATATATCTTTACGTCTGGAAGACATGTGCATTTATAATATGACACTATACACTCTTGCCTTTAGTTCACATGATAGAATAGAATACGTACATTTAAATATGCCCTGCTGTTGGGAAATCTGCATGTTGATTATTTACTCAAATTTCTTGAACATATTAGTTTTCCCTCTAATGTAAGAATGGTTCATTGAAATAAGTATTAATGGGCAGTCGCATGCTAATTGATATTTTCTTCCTTCTGGTGTAGAATTAATTTTGTATATGCAGAAATAACTTGCTATTGTGCTTCTGGTTATGTATGGATGGTGTACTGACCCTGAAAGTCAGTCTGTATATTTTTTTTTCTCATTTAATGCATAGTTTAGATGACAGTTCATCTATTACTATTTGAAAGTATGGTACAGGAACTCTCATACTACTTTATCCTAACCATGCTCATAAATTTATACTAATAGATCAGGAGCAGTTTAAGGTTAAATTATCTGTGGAGGAATATGTATCCTCAGATTTAAACCAACCTTGGTTTAGAGTTTCTGTTGGATTCTACTCTACAGATTTCTTTTCTACAACTATATAGAATTATAATGGTGAATTCCTTATGATTAATTCTGTTGAATGTAGCACGAATAAGTCTAACATACAAATCAGACAATTATATGTAGCCAATTCATACCACATGAAGTAAAAACACCAAATAAATTTAGAGACATACCACTCTTGCAATTGACCAACCTCCCAACCTTAGAGTCCTTCTGTCTCCCAGAACTCACCCCCGAGCTGAGATCATCTCCTAGCACAGACCCACCTCAATCTGTTTAGGAGCAGCTTATTTAAGCTATTTTTCCCCAAATCTTGCTTCTAATTCTGCGTCTAGAATATCAGGATGCTTTTCTTCATGTTTGCCTAGGCTTCCCATTTTAGGGATTCTTTAAAGTTGTTTTATGCTTTTCCTAGCTTTTCGAGCTTTTTACCTCTTCCCAACTATTTTCTTCATCATTGGGGAGTTTAGATTTTTCCTCAAAAATCTAAATTAGAAATAATTTCTTTCAAGGATTTTTGAAAGATTGTGGGGAAAGTATTTTCCTTATCCATCGTCATGGATTTATCAAGTGATCTCATAAATCTCATTTTGGTCAATCTCCACAAAATCATTTTATTCATTTCCTCAAATTTAAATATTTAATTACATTCACAAATACTTGTCCTTTGGGGTCCACTCCCCTTAGGATTAAAGTTCAAATATCTAGTTTTGAATTTCAAACACATAAACTAGAGGTGTCACATATTCCCCCTCTGAAAGAAAACACCGTCCTCGGTGTTGTTATTTAACTACTAGAGTTCATTTTTCAAACAAAAATGGATATCTTTCCATCAATTCAGCTTCTATTTCCCAGGTAGCTTCTTCAATAGTAAAGTGCTTCCACTGCACCTTTACTCTTGCTACCGTTCGGTTTATCAATTCAATTTCTTCCCGCTGCAAAATTTGAAGCGGTTCTGGAAGGAATTTCCCTTCTGGTTCCACCTGTACAACATTCCAATCAACTATTTTAATAAAGAAACATGAAACACATCATGAACTCTAACATGGGGTGGTAAGGCCAGCTTGTAAGCCACTGGTCCCACCCTTTCTAATACTTCAAAAGGACCACAATACCTAGGCGCTAGTTTTGCACAACATCCAGCATAAAGTGTGCTCTTTTTGGGTTTAATACGCAAGTACACATGCTCCCCCACTTTGAATTCCTGATGTGTCTTTTTTTTATCAGAATAGTTTTTCTGGCGATCTTGTGCTGTCTTGATGTTTCCTTGTATCTGTTTCATAATTCTCTCCATCTCTTGTAAGGCGTCTGGCCCAAACATTAGTTTATCCTCTGGTTGGCTCCAGCGCAAGGGAGTACGACATTTCCTTCCATAGAGTGCCTCAAACGGACTCATTTTGATGGAGGATTGGTAGCTGTTATTATAGCCAAATTCAGCTAAATGCAAGTAATCTTCCCACTTTGATGGCCTATCCATCACATACATTCTCAGCATGTCCTCCAAAATTTGATTAGTTCTCTCCGTTTGACCACCTGTCTGAGGGTGGTAAGCAGTACTAAAATTCAACTTAGTACCCATACCTCCAAATATTCCTTTCCAAAAAGTTGATGTAAACTTAGCATCTCGGTCAGAAACAATCACCTTCGGAACCCCATGGAGCCTTACTACCTCCCTCAGGAACACATTCGCTACTTGAGCTGTCCCAAAGGTAGATTTCACTGGTATAAAATGTGCAACTTTTGTTAAAGTGTCTCCTACCACCATCACTCAATCATGTTGGTATTTGGTTTTGGGTAGCCCTGTTATAAAATCTATAGAAACTGTGTCCCATTTCCATTCTGCAATCGGCAAAGGGTTTAGAAGACCAACAGGATGTTGATGTTCAGATTTAACTAGTTGACACTCCATGCATCTAGCTAAGTATTCTAATACATCTCTTTTCATTCCTGGCCAAAAAAACTTCTTTTTCAAAGCTGTTAACATTTTCTGATATCCAGGATACCCTGCATATGGCTGTTGGTGATATTCATCTAAAATCTCACTTTTTAAAGTTTCTACATTGGGGATATACAATCTATTTTTGTAGGAGATCAGCCCTTTTTGGTTTTGAGTGAAATCAATCTTCTCCTTCTTTAGTAGTTTCACCAGTAGTGTTTCATAATTTGGATCTTGGTTTGTTGCGTTTTTCACCAAATCTTCTACATCGATTTGGGCACTACTTCCAATGTCGTTTATATTCTGACAAGCATTTCTACTCAATGCATTGGCAATTTTATTTTCTTTCCCCTTGATATGTTTGATTTCCATATCGAATTCACTTAGAAAATACAGCCATCTGGCTTGTCTAGCATTCAAATCAGTTTGGGAAAAGAAATATTTGAGACTAATATGATCAGTCATCAATGTAAATTTTTTTCCAAGGAGATAGAGTCGCCACATTTTCAAGGCATGGATAACAACTGCTAATTCTAAATCATAGGCACTATAGTTATGTTCATGTATCTTTAGCTTCCTAGAGTCATATGAAATAACTGAATTTTCCTGCAAAAGAACTCCTCCCAACCCCTCTCTATAGGCATTAGTACATACCACAAATTCTTTATCAGGATCTGCAATCTTCAGTATAGGGGCTGTAGTGAGTTTCAGCTTTAATTGTTCAAAACTGTTTTGGCATTTTTCAGTCCACTCAAATTTGACACCTTTCCTTTTTAGGGAAGTTATGGGATATGCTATGGAAAAAAATATCTCCACAAATCTGCGATAATAGCCTGCAATCCCCATGAATGATCTCACTGTTGAAACATCAATTGGCACAGGCCATTCTTTTATAGCCTTTATCTTTTCAGGGTCAACAACAAGCCCTTGTTCAGAAATAATATGACCCAAGTATTGGATCTTATCTTTATAAAATTCACATTTACTGAACTTGGCATATAACTAGTTTTCTTTCAAAGTTTGTAATACTATCCTCAAGTGCTCTTTATGTTCCTCCTCACTTTTTGAATAGACTCAAATATCATCTATGAACACAAGTACAAATTTTTCCAAGTACTTATTTAACACACTGTTCATTAGGCACATAAATGTGGCAGGGGAATTTTTCAAACCAAAAGGTAGGACTACAAATTTGTAGTGACCATCCTGGTTCGAAAGTTGTTTTGCTGATGTCTTCTTATTTAATTCTGAGCTGGTGATAACCAGTCCTTAAGTCAATTTTCGAAAAAACTGAAGCCCCTCTCACTTGGTCAATAAGATCATCAATTCTACGTAAAGGGTATCTATTCTTAATGGTCAACTTATTCAATTGACGATAATCAATGCACATCCGAAAGGTTCCATCTTTCTTTTTCACGAACAGCACCGGTGCTCCCCAAGGAGACACACTCAGTCTGATAAAACCTTTATATAACAGTTCTTGCAATTTCATTTTCAGTTCTATAAGTTCAGGGGGACTCATTCGATAATGGGCTCGGGAAACAGGTACTGCTCCCGGCACCAGATCGATTGAAAAGTCAATCTCTCTTTTGGGGGGAAGATGCGGGATTTCATCAGGAAAGACTTCTTTAAACTCCATCACTACTAGCAAAGCATCCAGTGGATTCCCTTCAGTCTTCGGTTCTAGTTCTTCCACCTGTACTACATAAACTTGGTATCCTTTTATAGCTTTTCGTTTTAATTGCAGTGCTGATATTTGTCTTACAGAGATAGGTTTTGGTTTTCCCTTGAGAATAAAAGGTTTTCCTTCTTCATCTACACAATGCAGGGTCTTGTCCCAACAGTTCATGAGGGCCTTCTTCTTTTCCAACCAATCCATTCCTATCACTAAGTCATATCAACCTAAGGGAAAAATGTTCAAATTTGCTTCTGTTTGAAAATCATTTAATTTAATTTATGTTCGGGGAAATTTATGTGTTACCTTCCTCTTGGTTCCAGTGGCCAGCTGAACCAACCATGACTGCTGAAATTTTTTAGTTTTAGGATTACATTTTTCTACAATTTTTGGACTAATGTAACTCAAGGAAGCACCCGGATCAATCAAAACTGTAACAGATTGGTCAGAAATCTTACCCTCCATTTCAACCATGGTAGCTTGATGTTATTCTTATTGATTTTCCAAGGCTGCACTGATGGTTGGTATATTTCTGGCTATGTCATTTACTGTGGTGGCTTCTCGATCTCTCATAATCATTTGAATGTTTCGATGAGGACAATCCCTCAGAAGATGGGGTTCTCCACAGCCCCAACATTTCAAGGGTTCCTTCATTTTGACTGTACCTTCCTTTTTATTGTCTCCATCTGTTTTTTTTGAAGCCGCTTGGGATTGAGTCGTTTGACTTTCTTTGGGTTTATTAAACTTTTTCCGCTGATGATCCCTACCAAAATTCTTCAAATAGGCTGGTTTTTGTTTCTTCCCTTTGAATTCACTCTTATTTACCCAGCCTTTCCCCTGTTCAGTTTTTCCTTTGAACTGTTGGTAACATAACCTAGCTTTCCTCACTGCCTCGTCCATAGTTTTTGGGTTGTCAAACTCGATTTTCTCTTTGTACATTGCAGGCAAGCAGTTCAAAAACCTTTGTACTTTTGCCTTTTCTTCTCTTATGTAGGGTACATATCTCAACAGATTTGTAAACTTAGTAACAAACTCATCAATAGTGAGTTGTCCCAGTCTAAGTTCATGAAATTCCTTGGCTTTATCATCATAGTAACGTTCATTTAGGTAGCGGTTTTTGAACTTAACCTGGAAATCTTCCCAGGTAACTGTCTTTACATCGATGGCATGCACCATTTTCATCTCCTCCCACCATAAGGTAGCCTTACCTTGTAGCTAGTAGACAGCAAATCTGGCCTTTAGATTTCTTTCATATTCATAAACCTGCAAGTACTTAATCATGTTCAACAACCAGGCTTCAGCATCTTCCTCCTTCTCCCTATCATAGGAGGGAGGTTTGATCTTTCGGAATTCCCCCTGTAATTCCTTTTTCTGTTTATACTGATGCCTAACAGCATCATCATCATCAGACTCATCAGACTTCCTCTTTCTGGAAACCTCACCTTCTTGGTTGTTTCGCAAAGTTAATTCTCTGATGAGCTTTTCCTGCTCCTCACTGGCTAATGACAATCTGTCATTCGGGCTTTTTATCTCAGCCAATTCTTGTTGCAACCTCTGCAACATAGCCATCATGGGCGCATTGGGATCTGGTGCATTATCCTCATCATGCAGATCAACATAAATTTCGTCACCTTCTGCCATTCGAGCACCACTGTACACTACACAACAGAGATCAGTAAAAATAAAAATAATTTTTTTTTTTTCTTCCACAGAAATCAATTTGTACAGTGAGCACAATGTTACCAGCCCAGTTTTATAACTTGGGCTCTGATACCATTTTTCACACCTCCCATTTACCTTCCCAACAAAAAAAAAAAATTCAGGCATTTCATCTTTTCAAGTATAATTCTGACAAGATATTATACTATAATTATGTTGATTTAATCAGATCATATTTATTTCTCCAATTACGATTTATTTCCATATATCAACTATATCCAACCCAATTTGATATAACTATATTTGTAATAAAAACATAGTGGATTTATTTATCACAATCCCACTTCCATGTCTCACCTTCGTTTTTATATTATTGAACCTTTGAACATTCACCATATTGTTATATTTTGATAGACATATATGGGACCAATTTGAATATACCCATTTTTATCGTGGCATCCGCTACCACTCTATGCTCCCACTCGTTTATAACCTATACACCTTCGCTGGATTCAATTCACCTACCTTGAGATCTAGGCGTATATGGTACTTATGGCCATTTATTGACTCGATGGTCATAGTTTTTAGAAGATCTGTGTTAATACCATTCCCAATTGGTTGTACGTGTCATTCTCGTCGATATTTATGTCAAGAATGAACTCATTTATTTTGGCTTCCACATAATACGACTTGGCAAAGTCGATTCAATGTAGTATGGAATCTGGGACGTGATGCCAATTTTCCACGTAAGCTTATGCATGACTTTCAGTTTCGTTGCGAGGGTTGGGATAGGTGTCATTCCATTCACAGTCACGTGAGATAGCTCCACGTAGCTCTGGAACTCACCACGCCAGCTTACCCTGGAACCAAGGAAAACTCTATGATACGGCCAGAATGCAGTGAAATTCATTGCATTGCTTGTCACATTGAATGGTGAACGTATGGTATAAATGCTACCTCCAGCCATTCAATCTGTGGATTCACCTTTGGGATCTTGCCATGTGAACGACGAGGATTCACCCTGCTCATTAGGGTTTCATTAATCTCTTCTGGGGACATTAATATAAATTCGCGGTGTTATTTTGCTTGTCGGTTCTTTCTCCCTTCCTACTTGCTCAACTTGTCTCTTGGCAGTGAAATTCGACGCCTTGGAGAATTGAGCGTGATTATGTCAAGTCTTCAGCATATCCATGCACTTCATATGACAATTCAGGTGTGATAATTCCATCTTTTGTGAATTTCACGCTCTGTGCTTGCCGTTTAATATGGGTTTTCCCCTTTTTGTTTAGAGTTATGCTCATTGACTCGAGCAAGGATTGAGGTTTTGGATTTCGATGGATAGTTTCTCAACGTTTTGTTCAAGTTAATTCATGTCTCATAATTTATTTAATTTTTTAGCAAAGAATTTGTTTTCTCTATTTCGAGTGATTCGATTTGCTGGGTTTAAGCTCCTATTTATTATATTTCCTTATATGTATTCTCAGGAGTGAGACTGAACTAATGCACTTATGGTTTTGGAGGGATGTTTACCCTCTGCCCTTACGTCCACCGGAGGTTGCTCCGAGGTCATTCGCATGGACATAGAGGGATTCTACCCTTCTCGACATTCTGGTTCTCTTCTTTCCTCGACTTATGTAGGTAGAAATTTCAATTGTTCATTCACAAGAGTGCGAGCTTCGTTATTCCAGTTTGAAACGCCAACCTCCAATTTGTGTTTATTTATGTAAAGTTCCTATTTATATGACAGGTCATCGAAGGAATGGAGTTTCTCACTCACCAGGTAACTGTTCATTCCTCAATTCATTTTATCCGTGATAGCGTTTCTATTCCTGATCACTTTCCGCATCATATTCTTATTGTGGGTCTTTCTCTTACAGGTATTTACGAATATTACCCTCCTTTCTCTTAAACCATGAGAGACGTGGCTTCCTCGAGCATTAATATTAATTCCTCTTGTCATTTACAGGTCAATATTCACCAAACGCTGGTTAGAAGGAGCCAGTTCTTCTCACACTGTTCTATAAAAAAAAATTTCGACAGTTTAACATTTTTGTTGAGGAAGTTGTATAAGTGTGACTATTATAATTTTTGCATTCTGGCACTGAATGTTCCCTTATATCAATTCCTGGAACATTATGGTACTATCCCCATGCCACAGTGGACCTTTAACGTTGGATTTTTGGTTGTATATCTCTGTTGGTTTCCTGCTTTCCATAATAGAAATTTTGATTACAAGTATTATTATGTGTTTCCATCAGTGATCTCTCTTTGCTCTTTTTAGCTTGGGTCCAGCTTAATACTTACTTATGGCATTCTCCTGCAATTACGTATATTCCCAATTTTGTGTATTTTATTGCCTTAATGTTTTCAGGCCATACATGGTTTAACTATACTCATGAACATGGTGATATTTCAGTGAATAGTGTAACTGTTCTCTTCTACAGTGTAAATTCAGTTGCATGTATTTTTATAACTCCACATTTTATTATAGCGTTAGATTAATTATTCTAGCTAGACCATTCTCGTACCAGGAATGTTAGTCGTCAAAGGCATTTTTATATGTTTCTCATACTACCGTGGTTTGTATTTTTGATAATAACAGTTAGCTAAATCTCTTCAATATTCTTGGAATAGTACAAAGTATTACCAGCTATGCTCTTTACTTTGGTTCAGTACTTAAATAAGTATCTTATAATTAATTTTCAAATGATATTTGTCTACCTGTTTAGCAGCATCTCTCGTCATGCTTCATGAATACCTACATGTGGTGTGTTAATATATATATATATATATATATATATATATATTTACGTCTGGAAGACATGTGCATTTATAATATGACACTATACACTCTTGCCTTTAGTTCACATGATAGAATAGAATACGTACAGCTAAATATGCCCTGCTGTTGGGAAATTTGCATGTTGATTATTTACTCAACTTTCTTAAACATATTAGTTTACCCTCTAATGTAAGAATGGATCATTGGAATAAGTATTAATGGGTAGTCACATGCTAATTGATATTTTCTTCCTTCTGGTGTAGAATTAATTTCTTATATGCAGAAATAACTTGCTATTGTGCTTCTGGTTATGTATGGATGGTGTACTGACCCTGAAAGTCAGTCTGTATATTTTTTTTTCTCATTTAATGCATAGTTTAGATGAAAGTTCATCTATTACTATTTTCAAGTATGGTATAGGAACTCTCATACTGCTTTATTCTACCTAGACCATTCTCGTACCAGGAATATTAGTCGTCAAAGGCATTTGTATATGTTTCTCATACTACCTTGGTTTGTATTTTTTATAATAACAGTTAGCTAAATCTCTTCAATATTCTTGGAATAGTACAAAGTATTACTAGCTATGCTCTTTACTTTGGTTCAGTACTTAAATAAGTATCTTATAATTAATTTGCAAATGATATTTGTCTACCTGTTTAGCATCATCTCTCGTCATGCTTCGTGAATGCCTACATGTGGTGTGTTAATATATATATATATATATATATATATATATATATATATATATATATATATATATATATATAAGTCTTGAAAAGACTTTTTCATTTCTACTATTCCACTATACACTCTTGCCTTTAGTTCACATGATAGAATAGAATACTTACAGCTAAATATGCTCTACTGTTGTGAATTCTACCTGTTGAGTATTTATTTAACTTTATTTCCCATATTAATTTTAGCCTCTACTGTAAGAAAGGTTTATTGAAATAAGTATTAATGGGAAGTCTCATGCTAACTGATAATTGCTTCCTTCTGTTGTGGAATTAATTTCTTATATGCAGAAATAACTTGCTACTGTACTTCTGTTTACGTATGAATGATGTGCTGACCCTAGAAGTCAGTCTGTATATTTTTTTCTTTCTCATTTAATGCACAGTTTATATTTCAGTTCATCTATTTCTATTGTCAATTATGGTACAGGAGCTCCCATATTCCTCTATCCTACTCATGTGCATAAATTTATACTAGTAGATCAGGAGCGGTTTGAAGTTAAATTATCTTTGGAGGAATATGTATCCTCAGATTTAAACCAACCTTGGTTTAGAGTTTCTGTTGGATTCTATTCTACAGATTTCTTTTCTACAACTATACAGAATTATAAAAATGAATTCCTTATGATTAATTCTGTTGAATGTAGCACTAATAAGTCTAACATACAAATCAGAAAATTATATGTAGCCAATTCATACCACATGAAGTAAAAACACCAAATAAATTTAGAGACATACCACTCTTGCAATTGACCAACCTCCCAACCTTAGAGTCCTTATGTCTCCCAGAACTCACCCCTGAGCTGAGATCATCTCCTAGCACCAACCCACCTCAATCTATTTAGGAGCAACTTATTTAAGCTATTGTTCCCCAAAGCCTGTTTCTAATTCTGCGTCCAGAATATCAGGATGCTTTTCTTCCTGTTTGCCTAGGCTTCCCATTTTAGGGATTCTTTAAAGCTGTTTTATGCTTTTCCCAGCTTTTCCAGCTTTTTACCTCTTCCCAACTATTTTCCTCATCATTGGGGAATTTAGATTTTTCCTCAAAAATCTAAATTAGAAATAATTTCTTTCAAGGATTTTTGAATGATTGTGGGGAAAGTATTTTCCTTATCCATCCTCATGGATTTAGCAAGTGATCTCATAAATCTCATTTTGGTCAATCTGCACAAAATCATTTTATTCATTTCCTCAATTTTAAATATTTAATTACATTCACAAATAATTTTCCTTCGGGGTCCACTCCCCTTAGGATTAAATTTCAAATATCTAGTTTTGAATTTCAAACACATAAACTAGGGGTGTCACACCTAATTCATAAAAAATTTTATTCTTATTTTTCATTTAGTGTTCAAATTATAGGTGATATAACTCGTAAAAATAACAATTGAAAAGCAATAATGATTCTGCCCCCTCTCAATATTTCCAACAATTGTTATCAGAGCAAGTACCTTCACTCAAAGCCTGACAGCTTGAAGGTAGATCCTTAGAACACAAATGGAAAATCCAAAGAAGAAAGCCTCCAATCCTTCTAAATATGTCTCTTCTTCAACCATCAAAACTGAGGATATTAAAATGGGAAAGCTCCATTGTCCAATGGAAACTTTGAAATATGGATGGAAAGGATGATGAATTTTTTAATGGCTTGAGGTTTTCAAGTTTGGGAATCAGTGATTACTGAAAGTACGCTGGAAGAAGAATCCAAAGAATATAATGAAATATCAATAAAATACATATTGTGTGGGTTTCCATATCCTATAAAGGCCAAAGTGGATAAATGTTCATCAAACAAATTTATGTGGGACAAACTTCAATATCCTCACTCAAAAGAATCTTTGATCATGACTAGTAATCGAGAAGATAATGAAAAACCTGAAGTAAATATAGAACCCATAAAATAAGATGAAAGAAAGTGTGAAGACATCAAGACCGAGGAAGACCTAGAATATGAAGAAATTAAAGATGATATCAAAGAATATCTCAAGGAAAAATGTGTAGCTTCCCTAGAAGAGAATAGCACTTTGAATAAGGAAAATGACTTTGAAATCATCTACAAAAAATGGAAGCTAAATGTTGTTGCATATGCACTCACAAGAAAGGTTGAAGAGGTGGATGCATTTCTTTGTGCCATTTCTATTATCAAATGATATTGGATAACCGAAGCAAGGGATGAATGGAATAAGGACGAAGAAGTGTGTACACTCATTCAAAAGTTGTAGCAAGATCGTGTTCTTATCCGATACATATACCCAATGAATAAATGAGTTCGACCATGTGGTGTAATGCATTTGTGGGAATTACCACTCCTAAAAATCTCAATATATAAGGACATATTAAGAAGAAAAATGTAATAGTGTTGATTGACTAAGGTAGTACCCATAATTTTATTCATTGTAAGGTAGTGAAGGGATTGAATTGCTTCCTATATCCAACACGAGAATGTCATGTGATGGTTTCAAATGGAGGAACTAAAAATTTCTCTGGAAAATTCCATAATATCAGGGTAACTATGGGGGAATATGTGTTGAATATTCCAATCCTTTCCATTCCAATGGGAGGTATGATGTTTTACTAGGAGTACAATTATTACAATATTTTGGGACTATAGCTTTTAATCTTCAAGAAATTTTCTTTATTTTTTTTTCCGAATGAAAGGAAGTTGAATTATGATGTATCCCATCGAATAATGGATAGATAATAAGCTATAATTACATGACAATGCTTTTGAATAAATAAAAATGAGGCGTAACAATAGAATTATGCTCACTAGAAGTTCCAACTTGAAAATCGTCTATTATCTGTATCTCCAAAAGGTATTGGACAATCATTCCAAGGTGTTTGAAACTCCCAAAGGACTCCCACCTATTTTTTATCATGATCATGCTATTCATTTTATTCGAGGAAGTGTTCCTCCAAACATGAAGCCTTAAAGATATCCTTATGTCCACAAGAGAAAAATTTAATGTATGATTTCAGAAATGTTAGAGGCTGGTATAATTCAACCGAGTCAAAGTTGTTTCTCTACTCCAGTAGTATTGGTGCACAATAACGATGGATCAGACACACGCGTCACGATTATAGTGAGCTCAATAATCTCATCATTAAAGATAAATTTCCCATTCTTGTGATTGATGAATTATTGGATTAATTAGATGGAGCAATTTATTTTACCAGGTTGGACCTTTGTTCAAGATATCATCAAATTAGAATGAATACTGAAGATATCCCGAAAACAACATTTCGAATTCATGAGGGTCATTATGAATTTTTGGTCATGCCTTTTTTCCTTACCAATGCACCTTCTAAATTTCAAGGGTTGATGAATTCCATTTTAAAATCATTCCTTATAAAATTTTTGTTAGAAATTTTTGATGATATACTAATCTACAATAGGTCTTGGAAGGATCATGTTCAACATTTTGACAGGGTGTTCAAACTATTAGAGGAGAAATAATTATATGAAAAAACCTACAAATGTTTCTTTGGAGTAGAAGAGGTGAAATATCTGGGTCATATTATATCTCACGAGAGTGTTAAGGTAGACCCTAAAAAAATTAAAGTCATTAAGGAATGGAAACTCCCCAAAACCATAAAGAAGTTGCAAGGACTTCTTGGGTTAACAGGTATTATCGAAAGTTTATTAAGAATTATGGGAGAATAGCAACACCTATAACAACATTATTGAAGAAATATGCATTTTCATGGACTCCTGAGGAAATTAAGGCCTTTGAACATATTAAAGAGTCAATGCACCTATCACCCATCTTAGTTACGCTAGAATTCACAAAAACCTTTATTGTGGAATGTGATGCCTCAGTAAATGGAAGTGGTGATGTTTTAATGCAAGAAGGAAGACCTGTTGCTTTTTAAAGTCGTTCAATCAAAGGAAAGTATTTACAGAAAGCTATTTATGAGAAGGAAATATTGGAAATACTACATGCACTAAAGAAATAGTAACATTACCTAATG
Source organism: Pinus albicaulis (assembly GCA_034641835.2). Taxonomy (NCBI): domain Eukaryota; kingdom Viridiplantae; phylum Streptophyta; class Pinopsida; order Pinales; family Pinaceae; genus Pinus; species Pinus albicaulis. The sequence goes on from CM076581.1 coordinate 1,497,417,367, forward strand.
GGAAGACCTTTCAAGGTAAGGACTGATCATGATAGTCTCAAATACTTTTTGGAACAAAGAATATATTTAGAAGAGAAACAAAAAAGGATCACAAAGATCCTAGGTTATAACTTTGAAATCATATACAAAAAAAGGGAGGCCAAATGTTGTTGCATATGCACTCTCAGGAAAGGATTTAGAGGTGGAAGAATTTCTTTATGCCATTTCTATTATCCAACCAGATTGGATAACCGAGGCAAGTGATGAATGTAAAAAGGACGAAGAAGTGTGGACACTCATTCAAAAGTTGCAGCAAGATCCTAGTACATTTGATACATTTAGTTGGAAAAATGTTTCCTTATGGTACAAAGATCACTTATATATTTGTAGTAATTCCTAAGTAAAAAAAATATTCTTTTTGAATTACACATTTCTCCCTTAGGAGGACACTCATGATTTTTAAAAGTTTACCACAGGGTGGAGAAAGAATTTTTTGGGATGGCTTTAAATCTTATATTCAAAATTTTGTGGTGGAATGTTTGGCTTTCGAGCAAAATAATGTTGAGACAATTAAGACCACAGGTCTTCTACAACCATTATCCATTCCAAGTCAACATTGAGAGGAGATTTCAATGGATTTTATCATAGGTTTACGTAAGTCTGAAGGAAATACTGTCATCATAGTTGTAGTTGATAGACTTACAAACTATGCACACTTTTGTGCATTATCTCATCCATTTAAAGTAAGTACAATTGCTACTGAATTTGTGGAAACAATTCAAGAGCTACATGGAAACCCAAATATTATAGTAAGCAACAAATGTCACATTTTTACTCGAAATGTTTTGACAAAATTATTTTCTTCTTTGGGTACTCAACTAGCTCAGAACTCATCTTATCATCCTCAATCCAATGGGAAAACTCAGATAGTGAATTTTTTTTTGGAAGGATATCTTCTTCTTTTTTGCATCTGATAAACAAACACAATGGGTCAAGTGCTTACCTCTAGCTCAATGGTGGTATAGCACTTCCTTCCATACTGCAGCAAAAATGACCCCATTTATGGCACTTTATGGATATCATCCATCATCCATCAAATCATATTTAATAGAAAATTCTAAGGTTCAAGCAGTGGAAGATCACATCGAGCATCATCAAAAAGCTCTCCAACTCTTAAAGGATAACCTAAATTTAGCACAAAATCAAATGAAATAACAAGGAGATGACCATCGCAGCGAGAGAATTTTTAATGTAGGATACTGGGTATTTTTACGACGACAACAATACAAAAAAATGTCCCTCAATCAAGCTAAGATGGATAATAAATTATTGCCAAGGTATTATGGTCCTTAAAATGTGTTGCAAAATATTGGGACTATGACATACAAATTGGAGTTTCCATACAAAATATTTCATGCTTAAAGAAGGTTATAGTTGACAAACTTACAGTTCAAACAATATTGCGAGAACTTGATGACGAAGGAAAAATCATATTGGAACATGAAGCAATAATGAAAAAAAGACCTCAACAGCTACAAAAATGATCAATTTCAGAGTATCTCATCAAGTGGAAGAAATTACCCACTGAAGATTCTATATGGGAGAATGAGAATTTTACATAGAAGCATCGATACCTACTCAAGAATTTATGACGACACTTTTTTGAAGAAGAGGATCATGTTAGGTCCCTATATTACTAGTGTAGTTCCTTATTGTTGTTAGTGTAGCCCCCTTATTGGTATTGTTGTACCCCTGTAACCCCCATATTGTTATGATTGTGCCCTTACGTTATTATTTTTAGGTCGGCTATGATTATATTTACCCCATGGACTCCTATATATAGAAAGGAGGTTTTTTCATTTGTATCATCCAATAATTGTTCATTTATGTAATATGCAAGTTTCCCCCTAGAATTGGTTGATTTCTAAAGCGTTGATCTCTCTTTTCTTCTATTTTTGGAGTTGGTCTCATAACAAACCAAAAATAAAATAAAAATATTAAGGTTTGATGTCGCCGAGAATGGGTGTGATACCTGGGTGATTTTGATGGCCTATATGTTTAGTGATAGTTTATTAGACCACAAGCTAGTCATGAAATTCATAAACATAGTAGTGAAAACTCAGAGGAAAAGAAATTTAGGCACGTCTTCCCTCCATAGGGAAAAACCTTACATATTTTATTTATACAAATGAATGCTTCATGGTATACACTTCCTAAAATAATGGAAATCCTAAGAAATGTATGGTATATATATGGTTTAAGGATCTTGTACATGGGTTTTGAGACCCGAAATCATGGATTACTATATCAATTCCTATTTTCCAGCTCTAAACCATGGTTTTGGTTTAGAAAATATTTATCAGTCATTAAATAAGAGGATTAATTACTCCACCAACCTATGCTTAAATCTGTGTAGAGAAATTTTTTCTAGTAGTAGGTTCGTGTAGCCTATCCATTTATTAAAGTTAGGGCCATGTTCGAATTTTGGTTGAATAATAGAATAGATATCCCTAGTCATGATTGATATATATTCAAGGTATATAACATATTAATCTTTTGTATGGATGATGACCATTAAATTTATTAATTAAATACCTTCATGTACCATGGGCTTGGAAATATAAAATATCTTCATTATTATCGAGCTTGAAACTTTAAAAAGGGCTTTTTTATAAGGCATGCAATGTGTCTTAAGGTAACATGAATGGAAAATAAATCTAAGGGTGTTGAATTATGGCCTAAATCCATAGTTTTCTTCCACACCAGGCTTTTAAATGGAAATAAAGAACCACATTATTGCAAATCCACAACATCATGCACATAACAATGGAATTACTAAAATGTTTTACCTATAAAGCCTTTAGAATGTTTTGGGGCTTTCTCTTCCTCCACTTAAGGTCATGTTCAATGCCTATTTACAAGAGGACTTGTTTGAAAATCAACCCTACTGAAAAAATATAACTTCTATATCGTATATTTCCCAAAGTATAGTGAACTAGCCTTTGAAAATTTACCTACCTATATTTCACTCGTCAATATCCAATTTCAAGGTTTTAAACATTACAAAAATAATATAACCAAAAATCCAATATGACTCATTTGAAGTAGAAAAATCCTAAAAGTATACCGATGTAATCTAAAATATATGAGAATATCCTCCAAATACCCAACATATTTTTATTTTAAAAAATACGTATTAATCCATTATAACATATAATAATATTTCATATATATTAAAAAAATTGGTAAATATTCATATTTATTAAAAAAAATGGTAAATTGTATATCTACTTCTACTTAGAGTTAGCCATATTGATTGTTAATTAATACAGTGTCGGCCAATAACATAGAAACAATTTAGGATAGAGATATAAATGCATGATCCCCTTCATTTGAAGGGGAGGAAAAGAACTAAGTGTGACTATGTGAGAGTCTATTTTAATAAGCGAAAATGGAGAAACCCAACTCACAAAATCAAACTAAAATCAGACTAGAGATGATAAATCAATCCTTAATATGTTGCACATGTTTGACAACAATAACCACTTTGGGGAGAGTGAGTGCCACGAATTGTTTACTCTAGGGGGAGGAGACTACCAAAACATGATCGAGCTTTATTGCCAAGTATTCCTTTACTTTATTAAACATTTCATAAGAACAGAGGTTTCAAATCTTTCTCCTTTGTATGAAAATATTGTTTTTAGAAATGATACTGATGATACAACATACACTTGTTGTTTTGCTGCAAATGGGGTGAGAGTAGAAGTCAGGCCATGGGCTTCAGAGATCAGGGCAACCCAAGATCAAGAACTGAGTATTGCCTCCAATATTTACTCTCAGTATTCCGTTTATGAAAGACCATATGAACCAGCAACTTCAGGCAATCAAGAAAATCTAAATCATAATATTGAACAAAGTCTGATTACTAATAGACATGAAGGAAACACTCATTAACAAGAAAATCGAAATTACCTTCAACCCCAAAAAAATAATCGTAACATTTATGTATCGAGAAATGGCTGTGATATTCGATATATTTGGGCAACATCTTGATTAACAACAAATTCTCCGACATGTGGAGTCCGATACAATAGAATTAAGATGGGGTTATACAAACATGATTTTGGTTTAATGATGGATATGACCACATTGACTATAGTGAATTTGACATAGGGGACCATTATGTGATTGGTTATAGTCCACTTCATAGAGAGGACAGCTATGTATTTAATTAAAATGCAATTGAATTTAGAAACATGGTTAGTTTTGGTGGATACGACTATATTGAATATCAGTTTCCATTGAATGCAACGGAGGAATATGAGGATGTGGATGAGTTTGCATTGAATGCAGGAGCATAAGAATATGTGTCTTGTTTTGGTGAGATCATTAATTTTGATGGATATGGCTATATTGTGTATGATTTTCCTTTGAATGCAGCGGAATAATATGAAAACATTGTTCCTGATGATGATAATTTCAATAGTGGCCTTCATCCCGCATCCAAATCTGCAATTCAAAATTTTCCTAAGCACATAATCTCCTTTGACAATGGAGATGAATTTTGTATCTGCACAGACCCGATAGTTGTTGGTGATGAAGAAATAACACTGCCATGCAATCACTTTTATCATAGTGAATGCATCATTAAGTGGCTTGGCATTAGCAATGCTTGTCCATTATGCCGATATGATCTGCCCTCGGAGGTGCATGAAGATCAACACTAAAACTAAAAGTTTGATCAATGAAATTTTTTTTTGTCCTTTTAATTTTTGTAGGAGCTACTTTTAATAGCCTCTAATTTTTTCTACCTCATTTTTATTGTTGTGCAATTTGTAGTACTGTTTTTTTGCGGGGATGTATGATCCTTGAATAGGTGCTAGATGAGTCAATGTAAGTTGGATCTTGTTCTATAGTTAGATGTGGATATACTCATTTTAGGGTATCATGGTTTGATCCGTCTTTTGGATTTTGCAGAAGTGTAGTTATTTGTTTGAAGAGGCCATGCAAGAGTCATGTTTGTTAGGCTTGGTTAGCTTCTTCACTCGTGAAAAATGGAAATTTTTATTCTTATTTGAAATTTCTTCTATTTATGTTAAAAATTTAATTGCTGGTAAAAGAAAGAAAACCATTCACAATAAAACAGAAATCTAGAACATTAAACTTCTAACTATCAATAAGTCTCATTTAAGTAAACATCCATAAACCAATGGCTAGAAATCTACTCACAAATTACATGTGCTAAACATGGGTTATTCTCCACATTATCATGCAAAAAACAAGTTTCAATAAGCAGCTATGCTTTAATAATAAATTTATTTAACGTAGTATCTTATAAACATAGTATGAAATAGTTTTTTTTTAATTAATAATGAATTTTATTGTTTTAATAAATATTGTTTGATTATTGAATAGATTTTCTTATCATTATTTGAGGGGATTTTTAAAGTGAGAAAATAGTTTTTCAAAGTGTGAAATATGAGGAGAGTTTGCACCTGTTTCTGGGTACTTCAAATTTAACATGGCTAGAGCTGGATTTTATTCTAACTACATGTATATTATGATTTTTTTGGGTATATGTATATTGATAAGAACGTGATCATTTTAACATTTAAGATTGTGAGAATCCTTTGGAAAAATTACCTGTTATAAGAGAATTCAAATTTTATATATATATATATATATATATATATATATATATATATATATATTTTATTATTATTTATTTATTTACTTTTATTATTATTATTATTATTATTATTATTTATTTATTTATTTTTATTTTTATTTTTACTATTATTATTATTTATTTATTTATTTTCATTTTATTTTTATTCTCTATATATATATATATATATATATTTATTTTTATTTTTATTTTTATTTTTATTTATTTATCTATTATATATATATATATATATATATATATATATATTTTTAATTAATTTATTATTATTATTATTATTTTTATTTTTAACTCAAAAATTTTATTTCTAATTTTATGTATTTATTAGGATTTTATTTTTGGTAATTTATTTATTTGTTTACTTATTTTTATTTATTTATTTATTTTATTTTATATATAATTTAATTCAATTATTTAATTAGTTATTTGTTTATTTTATGTATTTGTCAGTATTTTATTTATTAGTTTACTTATTGATTATTTTATTTATTTATTCTTTTATATTTATTATTTTATTTTATATTTAATTTAATTAATTATTTATTTATTTTTATCCTAATTGAACGTTATTGTTTTATAGATTAATTTCGTTTATGAGGACTTTGACTTTTATTGGATTTATGTTTTTATTTTATTTTTATCTATTTATTTATTTATATTTTGGGGTCATTTTAGTTTTTGGTTTTGGTTTTATATTATTTTTAGTTTTGACTAGTATTTTTAAGGGTGGGTTTGTTATGTTTTCTGTTTTTATTTCTATTTTTATTTTTGACCAGTTAATTTTGATTTTAACCGTTCTTGGATTTGATCGTTGCTTCTCTCCTCATGGTATAAATAGGTGTGTCTGATCAGCCATTCTTCATTATCCTGATGATGAACTACAGTTGGTAGTTCGAAACGCGTCGGTCCTAAAATTCTCATGTGATTTCCCGAAAGATTTTTAATCTAATAGAATTCAAAGATGTTTTTTCGAATGAAATTCTTCATCTGCCCCCTAGGAGAGAAATTTATTTCTCAATTGACTTAATGCCAAGATAAACTTCAATTTCTAGAGCCCCATACAAAGTGAGTACTCCAGAATTAATGGAGTTGAAAATTCAACTACAAGAGTTGTTGGATAGAGGTTAAATTAGATCGAATATATCCCCATCGAAAGCTTCAGTGTTGTTTGTGAAAAAGGAAGACGATACTTTTAGAATATGTATTGATTACCATCTATTGAATAAGTTTATAATAAAAAATAGATATCCTTTACCTAGGATAGATGATCTCTTTGACCAAGTTAGGGAGGAAACAATTTTTTCAAAAATTGATTTAGGGATAGGTTAGCATCAGTTAAGGACTAAGGATGAAGATATAAGTTAAACAATATTTAGAAATAGGTATGGAAAATATGAGTTTGCGGTCCTACCATTTGGATTCACCAATTCAGCTGCTACTTTTATGTGCTTAATTAATAGTGTCTTAAATAAATACTTGGACAATAGTGTCTTAAATAAATACTTGGACAAATTTGTATTAGTATTTATTGATGACATTTTTATTTATTCTAAGAATGAAGCTGAGCATAAAGAACACCTTAGAACTATTTTGCAAACTCTCAGGGTAAAAAATTGTATGCTAAGTTTAACAAATGTGATTTTTTCAAAGATAAAATTCAATACCTAGGTCATGTAATTTCAGAACAAGCGTTAGCAGCAGACCCGAAATGGCTTGTACCAACTGATGTATCTACTGTAAGATCCTTTATGGGAATTGCAGGATACTATAGGAGGTTTGAGGAGATATTTTCAGCCCTATATTACCCCATTACATCCCTACAAAGGAAAGGAGTTAAGTTTGAATGGAATGAAAAATGTCAAGACAACTTTGATCATCTATAACTAAAACTTACAACAGAACCTATTTTAAATTTTTTTGATCTGGATCAGGAATTTGTAGGGTGCAGAGATGCTTGTGGAGAGGGATTAGGAGGGGTACTACTACAAGAGAATTTTGTTATAGCCTATGAATTAAGAAAACTTAAGAAGCATGAACAAAATTATAACGTTTATGATCTTGAGTTAGCTGCTGTAATACACTCTCTCAAGATGTGGAGATGGTATCTTTTAGGGAAAAAGTTTGTGTTGATGACAGATCACATAATCCTAAAGTATTTCTTCACCCAAACAGATTTGAATGCTAGGATAGCTAGGTGGTTGTCCTTCCTCAGTGAGTTTTACATGGAGATCAAACATATTAAGGGTAAGGAAAACAAGATTGCAGATGCATTAAGCAGAAATTCTTGGCAAAGTGTGAGTAATATTGAGAGTAGTGTAAATTTTGACATAGAGAGACTAATACAAGAAGTGGTGAACCAAGATCAAAACTATGAAAAACTTCAGGGAAAAATACAAAAAAAGGAAATGAAAGGATATACACAGAACCAAAAAGGGCTAATTTTTTATAGAGATAGATTATACATTCCTTATGTAGATTCCATAAAGAAAGAAATTTTGGATGAGTACCATAAAAAACCCTATGTTGGAGATCCTAGATACCATAAATTACTTTCAGCTTTAAGAAAGAACATGTTTTGGCCTGGTATGAAAAAGGATGTGGAAAATTACTTGGCTAGATGTGTTGAATCTCAACAAGTAAAGGTTGAACATTAACATCCAGCTGGTTTGCTGAATCCTTTACCCATTCCTAAATGGAAGTGGGAGACTATTTCCATGGATTTTATTACTAGTTTACCAAGAACCAAATATCAACATGACTCTATTATGGTTGTAATGCATACTTTGACTAAAGCTGCTCATTTTATACATGTACAGTCTACCTTTGGCACAAACCAAGTAGAAAATATATTTATGAACGAGATTGTAAAATTGCATGGTGTTCCTAAAAATATCATCTCAGATAGAGACGCAAAATTCACTGCAGCTTTCTGGAGGAAATTTTTTTGGAGGCATGGGCACCAAATTAAATTTTAGTACTCCCTACCATCCTCAAACTGATGGTCAAACCGAAAGAAAAAACTAGAATCTAGAGGATATGCTAACAATGTATGTTATGGATAGGCCAACAAAATGGGAAGACTATCTCCACTTAGCATAATTTGCCTATAACAATAGCTACCAGGCTTCCATAAAGATGAGTCTTTTTGAAGCACTTTATGGAAGAAAGTGCCATACCACCCTAAGTTGGATTCAACCAGAAGATAAACTAATACTTCAACCAGAAGCTTTACAAGAAATGGAAAAATTTCTGAAAAAGATTTAGCAAAATATCAAAACAGCACAAGACAGGTAGAAAATTTATGTAGACAAAAAAATAATTCACAAATAATTCAGTGTGGGTGATCATGTGTATCTAAGGATTAAGCCTAAGGATATTAATTTATACACTAGAAGCTGTGCAAAACTAGCTCCACGATACTGTGGACCATTTGAAGGACTAGAAAGAGTTGGACCAGTTGCATATAAGCTACCTTTACCCATTCACATTAAGGTACATGATGCATTTCATGTTTCGTTATTAAAAAAATATGTGCATAATTCTGCTTACATGCTTGGTTGGAATGTGATTCAGGTGGAACTAAAAGGTGAATTCCTTCCAAAGACACTTCAAATATTGGTGCGAGAAGAAATTGAGCTTCGGAACAGGATGGTCGCCAAGGTGAAAGTGCAGTGGAGGCACTTTTCACCCGAAGAGGCTACTTGGGAGCTAGAGGCTGATATGATGGAAAAATATCCATCACTATTTACATAGTGATTTTGCTATTTATTTTGTTCACACCGAGGACAGTGTTTGTTTTTATACGGGAAATATGTAATGTCCCCAATTTTCTATACTTTTAATTTCACAATTGAACAAGTCCAAAGGGGCAAGTGGACCCCAATGGAAAACTATTATGTGGATTTATTTTATTATTTCGATTAATAAAATAAAATGGAAAATTATGTGTGCAATGGCTAGATCGAGATTTGAGATCTGAAAACCTAATCCATGAGGATGGATAAGGTGATAAGACTTTCCCACAACTTCCGAAAATCCTTGGAAGGAATAAAGTAGAATACTAAAATTAGATTTGGACATAAATATCTAATTTCCCCAATAAAGAGGAAAGTATTGGGAAGAGGTGGAATAAAGCTTGAAAAGTGGAAAAGACAGCTTTAAAGTACCTTTGTGGAAGAAACACAGGGAAAGGCTAGGCAAAATAGGAATAAAGCATCCTAAATTAACTAGACGCAGTTAAGGGAAACATGCTGGGGAAAGAAAAGCTTAAATAAGTTGTTTGAGGATAGACAAGGGGTTTTCTATCACTGGAGCAAAGAATATTTTCTCGGGGTTGAGTTATGGAGAGAGAACTCTACGGTTGGGAGGCAAGTAGTCAGAACCAACTAGTATGCACCTTTTTGTTGAAATGATATTGGATTTAAGAAAATTAGATGTTTTAACTATGTAATATAAAAATTTTGAATTTAAAGTTGTGTTGGACATTAGTCAAATTAGGAGTTACATGTTCTAGTTTCCGATCCATACATTTAACAGATATTACTATAGCAGGAATAATAGAATTTGTCTTGCTGTATAGCTGTAATTCTATAGAGGACCAACTCTCAGAATGTCTAAACCCAATGATGGGTTCAGATCTGAGGTTAGGTACCTAATAGAAAATTAATATTTCAGTATGTTAGTTGATTTAGTATATTATTTTAAAAATGGTTTTAGTGCATCTAAAACAACATTATGGAACAGAAAATAACATGCAGAATGGGAAAAAGTATGTGTTGTATCATTAAATATGTAAGATGTTGTACCCTTAAATCATCTTGCTCTAAACAGAGGAAAAATCAAGCAGAAAATCTAAAAAAATTAAGGGAATATTTGAAGGTGCTGATATTAGTGTACATAGGATTCAGGAATAACCGTAAACAGAAAAAAATATATATAGGTATAGAATTTAAAATACTGCAAGTAAACTTTAAGTATATATATGAAATAAATAACTTCCTTACAATTATCATTCTAGTCTACTTTACTGTTATATAATTCTATCTTAAGTAGCTCAAAATTAATTCAGAACTAAATATAAGAGAAGTGCATATATGTTCGTAAATTGATTAATAGTAGTACAATAGAAATTCTAATTCTTCATAGAAAGAAGGGACATGTTTATTTTGAAATCATACTAAATTAGCTATGCATAAATTAGAAAATACAAAACATATATGTGAAAGTATAAAAATATTAATAAGTTCTAATCTATAATGATTTCATGAGAACAGATTTAAGTATCATGGTATTAGAAACGTATGGGATGGTTATATGGTAATTAATATAACCTTTTATAAGACCCAATGATATTCTAGTATCATAACTACTTTCAATACAGAACAAAACATTTCAGTTGGAAACAATAGAGGAAATATAAAGGCATCATCTATTTCCTTAATAGGAAAGATTTATACTGAGTATAAAAATTGTATATAAATTTTACTAGAAGGTTAATTACAATTTCTGTAACTATATGTTGGACTGAAGATGAGTAGTAACAAAAGTAAGTCTATGTATTAAACTGTATAGAGATAATTATTATAAAAAAATAATTAAAATAGTTCAGTTCTTGGGTTACAAACCCAAAAATATTTTATGTATAAAATACAGTAAATCTAAACCTAAGTATAGTGACATAGAAGACTCTAGGTGTCACTATAAGATAATATTATGCATCATCTGCAAAGCTGGCATGATGACCGGCATACAAGAAAACTCAAGAATGATGATACCAACCTGTTCAAATTAGTATTTAGTGTCAAAAGGATAATGAGCTGCTTGGTTAGTTAAGTTCATCAACATTAAGAGGAGGAAATGGTATCCAGTTGTACCGACATAAACCATATAAACAAATTAGAAATTATATAGTTGAGAGAAACTTATAAAGTGAACGAAATGGGATTTACAGAAAATTGAACCATACAAATTAAGACGAATTACCTCAAATGGTCATGGATGGAAAACCATACCCGTGAATACATCAAATAAGGAAGAGATGATAACTCGTAGTTATAAAATGGAAAAATAAAACGTATGGCTATATTTTTAAAGCCATTATAAAACAAAATTGAACATAATAGTATACCAGTATAGTCGCATGGGTGTAATGAAATATTTAGACCAGTAAAGGCATAGAGAGGTAGTTCAAATCTCGAAGCCATAGGTTCCAAATAAACGTTTAGGCACATCGAAGCATGAACTGGTAACCAAACCTTGGTTTGTCCTTCTAAAAACAAAGACATAGCTACTCTAAAACACTGGGTATTCCATGGTGCAAGATCTGTGTTTTCCCAAAGGCAGTAAAAGTATCAGTGGAAATTCATTTGGGTTATATTAACCATACAGAATAAAAAATGAATACAGTTAAATAGATTATGAATACACATACAATTTCATTTCCTTAAGTTATAGGTGGAACAACCTTATTGTCTCAACTAAGGTAGAGACAATAATTATTCTAAAATTTGTAAGAGACATATTTTACCCAAACTTGAATGAAACACAGTAAAGCCGCACCCTTCAATAATGAAGGCACATGCTCAAATCTGGGAACATGGAAAATCAAACTAGGATTTCGAGGCTGAAGTTACCATGAGAAAATAAACCGGAGATAGAAAAATAAATTCAACCAATACATTAAGATGGGAAAATGAAATACTGTGAGTCCACAGTGAACGCATATATATATATATGTGTGTGTGGGTGTGTGTGTGAATATTGTTTCATGACAACTTTAAAACAAACAGAGAAAAATGAAACTCTTAACCGAAAATTAAAAATGATTTACCTGAACAAGAATGCAAGCATTCGAGGGCGTGGCTGTGTAAAAATTCCTCTCGGCCTTCCTTAGGAGGGGAAAGGAAGGAGACGTAGTGAGCAGGCCCTAATGAAAATAAAACTATAATGAAAATGTCGCTTAAAACTTAAATGTCAAATTAAATACACTGTGAAGAAACCCAAAGTGAAAATTGAATCAACACCGTCAACACGGCATAAGATAAGAGGAGGTAATTTGGGATCGATGACGTGGAGTTCAAGAAATGATTTTGAGTCCACATCGAAATTCGCAAAAAATATCGAGGAGAAGATCCAAATCGTTGAGTTAAAGAATTAAGGTACAACATCACATGGGTTGTACTATAGAAATTTAATGATTTCTGTTTCACTCGCTGTCTAGTAACTATGTAAGAGGTGCAACGAAATGTCATAGTACATGGTGGAGAAAAGAGTGTGGAAGTCGGATGGTAAAATTCCACTTAAATTTTCAACCACTGATAGTATCTTTAATGGTGAACAATTATTCCAATAAGACAAATCGAAAAGCAATAGAACATGGTTTATTTACATAGTTTCTTGTGGCATTGATTTGACAAAAATTTAACTAGGTTACACTTTGGTTAGGGAAACTCCAATAATTTCATAAGCAGATCATTTTTGTAATGATGAGATCAAATTTTAACGTAACATGTGGAGAGTGATTAAAGTGATTAACACTATATATAGTTATTAAATGAGGAGGCCTCATTTATATAGGTAAGAATTGTTTGTAAATATTAATAAGGATAAGAAATATGTAAAGGAAATGTATATGGGTCAATGTCATTATTATTGTGGAGTTAACAAATTAAATTAATCCTAAGGGTAACAAGAATAGGATTAAATTTTAGACTGAATTCATGTAATATGCCATGGAAGAATGTTTCGATAAGAGACTATGGTATTTATAAATTTTACAATCATATTTTATGTTGGATTGGTAATCCAGTACTAAGGCGTGTAAATTAAATAGTTAAGAAGGGAGATAATCTATCTTCGAGTTATATAAATACTTAAAATAGAATACGTACATGGTATAATAATACTAATAATAAATTGTTAAGTGAGAGGCATTACAAAACCAAAAGAACTAATAAACCCAAGGGTTTAATATTATAAAGCAAAGGAATTGGTTAACCCAAGGGGAAAATATTAATAACCTAAGGGACTAATAAGGCCAAGAGAACAATATTAAAAACACAAGAGCTTAATAAACCATATGACCCAATATATTAAACAGAGAGGAATTTTAAAGTCACATGATTATTATTATTATAAACCGAAAGTGATCAATCAACCGTACTGATTGTTAATATTATAAACCGAATGAATTAATAAACTAAAGTGATATTCAATTCCACCATTAATGAAACCAAAAAAATAACATCAAAATTAACATATGTTTTTTTTTGTCTTTACATAAAGAAATATCACTACAAAAATGGACTCGAAACTCTCCATCAAAGGTCATTTATCAAATATCCTCTTCGAGAATGCAACTAGACCGACCAAAAAAGGAACACCAATTCAAATCAACAGGATAATGATCACGATATTTAATGCTTTCCAACCAATTATTTCTTGTTTTTCTCCCAGCCTCCCTCATGTGCAAATGCAAAAATTATTTTACATTCATTTTCATTTCATCTAGCACACGAAGATGCTCATGAATAAAACCAGGATGGAAGCCATGTTTTCTATCGAACTTGTTTCGAAGATACGAAAGAAAACTGATGAGTCTAGAATTATTTCCCATTTCTTGGTTATAATAGATGCCATCATTATTATTCATATCTGCATTTAAAAGGAAAATGACAAAATAAAAATTAATACAAAAAGAGATAGAAGCATCTAGGAATATATATATATATATATATATATAATTGAAGACCCCATTTGTATTGTTGTTAAAAACCTCAATCTTAAAAACATCATGCTATAAGGTAATCTAATGCTATATGAACCAAATGATATAAAATTTATACAAATATAAACCTCATTAGAAATACCTATTGTACACATGAAATGAGTAAAAAAATTAAATGAATGATATGACCCTTATTACAATAATCAACAAGAAATCACAAATTTTTAAACTTAATGTTTAAAATCAAATATCAATAATGTTAGTAATTCTATATTTGTATTTAAATTAATGTTAATGTATATATTAATTTTAGTTTAATATTAATATCAAATATAAATATGCTTTCATTGAACCAAACCACAACATATTTAGCAAACCACATTGATAAAAATTGTTAGTTGCATGTCATAGGGATATGGAATTCAATCTTGATTTTTAATGATTGGCTCATATAACTTGTTGTACATGTCTGAATGGTTCTGTCACACCCCTCTCTACACAATTTTTTTTTTTTTTTTCCTTACTTTGCCAAATTGTTACTTGCCACATTAACCAGAAAATTAAATGAACATACCCCACATGTTTAAGGTTTTAACAAGCTACTATATGTAAAATTATTTTCATAACCCTACCCTGTATCATCACCATACAATAATTCTTATAAAAAAAGGGGAAGGTATAACTTGTTTCCTACCAAATGTTCTTTTTCCCATTAACTATTTGAACGTTATACCGAATTTCATTGAGACTTTGTATTTGATTCGGGACAAGCTCGTACTGCTCGTATTAATTGTGAAACAAATAAAAGTCCACAACCTACACGTCTCCGGTCCACTGACCCTTTGTGATTTCCATCGTACTACGCATGCTAACTTATATTTTGGTTAATTCTACACGTTATAAATTTTATTTCAGGAACACATCTTTTCCGATGCCCGTCGGTTGATTCATTTCATTTTGTACCAATGATCCTTGTACTATCTTTTCGTTTATTGGTGTTATACAACCGACACGTCAGGGAGAGTTCACAGGTCAATTTGGCAATTTGGTTGTGTGTGACCTATCCGCATTTAAACTCTTGCTCCATTGAACGGGTGATGGAGGTCAAGTACCACGATTTCTGGTCAGATCACGCTATGGGTAGTACGATGCGTCCCTGTAATTTTTAATGCCTCAATCCCTCTCGGGATTTCTTTGGCATACCCATCCTGGAGTCACGTCTGGTGCTAATCCCGATTCCAGTTCATTCTCCTCACTCGTCCCTACACGTGGACAGTTAACGATTTCTAGTGTTAGGGTTTTCTATTCGGTTATTATCTCCTGTTCTCATTACCAGAGTTTCATTTGGCCGGGTTGGCGTTCTGCGTTTCTCTTGGGACTGATTTTGCATCGTATTTCCACTTCATGGGTTTTCGTTTTTGACAGGGCGCTCGATCGCTCCATCACCACAGGTAAGATCTGTTTTTTTTCAGTGTATTGAGTTCACGAATAATGCTGGTTATGCATTAATTCTATCGCGAAACACTTTCAATGGTCGATACTGATCTGTTTTGGTTTATGTGTGTTGGTCTCCTTCTCCCACAGCCACATGGGACCGACGCCCTCAAGACAGCGTTCTGGAAATTTCTCACAACGTTTTTCGGAGAAATCGGTAAGATAGATATCATCGTTGGTGATCGTTGGTTTTCTGTCCGCCATCTCCCATACGAAATCTGTTTGGTTTGAGTTAAGAACCCAATCTGTAGGTGTCTCAGCTACCCCAATCTGGTGTATACCAATGATGCATCTACGGATTTCGAGTTACCCCAGCGATTCGCCTGTGGTTGCAGGTTGCATAATGACGAGTAGGGATTTTTCCGATGAGAGCGACTCGCCTGGGCTACTCTCATCGCACCCTTGCCGCCATCAGGTTTAAAACTCAACTCACTCTGTAACGGTTGATTTTATTGTCTCACGCACACGCAATTTAATTCTCCTTCTCGCTTTGTTTGTTTCAGGGCCTCTAGGTTGGCTCTTGGCGTAACCCCCACAGGTATAAATCTTGTTTACTGCATTTTTGTTTCATCCTTTGCGATAGTCTCTTTGTGGGTATATGTTATTGTGGATCAAGGACTTCATGACAACACACGTTTCGGTTCATTGCAGGTGTGTAAAAGTCTGCTTGCGCAGCTAAGTGATTACCTCAATGTCTGCACCTCTTGCGATTTCGTTCGACTGATTTCTATCATTCATGATTACACAGGTTTTGCAAAATATCTCAACGATCAGTCGCACGGATTGTTCTGTTTTGTTGTAGACATACCTATTCTGTTCTTGTATTATTTTTATTTGATATACAATGGATGTGGCCAAGGAGTTGTATATGGACATTTAAGACACTGGCTCCTCGCGGAACTATGCGATTAAGCTTGATCAGCGTAGTTACTCTATGATTGTTTTGTTTCTGGTCTCAGCCGGTTTTAGGGGCGAACTAAAATACTAAGATTTCTTGTGGAAATACTCTTCTTGACTTGCATATCGAGTATCAAGAGTGGTAATATAGTTGTGGTCTTACTGTTGTATCAATTCGTGGTTTAGTGGTATTTATTTGAACCCTCTCTCTTTCTGTGCAAATATTTCATGCGAGGCAATTCTATTTTGTTTTTAGTTAATAGTTGCCTACTCCAAATACAGTTATTTTCTAATAACCAGAGAGGTATATTACCAATCGTTTGGGAATGAGGTAAATCAAAAAATTATCTGCTGCCACGAATGACTGTACATTTTTTCATTTCCCTAGTAGTTCATACTTTGGTAATTCTGCATGCTTTCTACAGTGGTAAAGTGTCCTCGTAGCAATTGTGGCAAGACGTTGTTTTTTTTTTTTTTCCTATTGGGTTTTCATGAGATGTCGAATCCAAAGCAATTTATACCATCCTCATATCCTCTATTAAAATGGCTGCTGACTGACAAGGGGTCTACATACTATCCATGATTTTAAATGGTGCTGGATCAGTAGTTCAACTCAGCAGATGTAGATTTTATTTGGCAATCGTTTTCCCTTGACTACCAGCGTCTTCACACAGTCAAGAATGTCCAGGATATACCTGTCTCTTTTTTTCTTGTTGTTAATGTAACAATTTCAGCATAGGAGTATTCCTCATGATCTGTTATTCTATTCGGATATTTCAGGAGATTTCCGACACTATCTTCCTGGTTATTCCTGAGTTTGATAGATAGAATGAACCCAACAGGTACTAGTTATGAATAACCTAGTTTACTAAAATATTCACTCATTCTGCTGTAATATGTAATCATTTGCATGCTAAATTAATTATCCTGTTAAAGTTTTTTTTTTCTTTAATGTCTAGGTATGGAAATTAGAAAAAGATTCTTGATATCAGTCCATGCAATTTCTAACTTTATTTCCTCAAGCACCGAGAGTTATAATGTAATAAAGGCTACTATTCCCTATAGTGCAAGGGCTTTAACTTTTCTATTTCCTCTATATAGATCTGAAACTAATTTGTGAAACATAGACCGATTAAGCTACCCAACAGGTTCCTGTGGAAATAAGTATCCTCAGATCTGATCAACACTGGCTCAGAAATTCTGTTGGATTCTATTTCACAATTTTTTTTTCTAAAACTACAACCATACAGAATTTTAAAGGTGAATGCCTTGCAACTAATTCTGTTAAATGTAGCATATAGGTTTTGACTGTAAGATAAATATTTTTATATGTAGCCAATTCATACCAACTGAAATAAAATCATCCATAATTTAAAAACATACCACTCAAGCAGTTGACCAACCTCCCAACCTGAGAGTTCTTCTGTCTCCCAGAACTCACCCCCGAGCTGAGATCATTACCTGGAACAGATCAACCTCTAACCTGTACTAGAGTAGCTTATTTAAGCTATTATTCCCCCAAAGCATGTTTCTAATTCTGCGTCCAGAATCTCAGGATGCTTTTCTTCCTGGTTGCCTAGGCTTCCCAATTTAGGGATTCTTTAAATTTGTCTTAAGCTTTTCCTCAGATTTTCCAGCTTTTTACCTCTTCCCAACTACTATCCTCATCATTGGGGAAATTTAGATTCTTCCTCAAAATCTAAATTAGAATTAATTCCTTCCAGGGATTTTTTTTGAAGGATTGTGGGGAATAGTTGCCTTATCCATCCTCATGGATTTAGCAAGTGATCTCCAATCTCATTTTTGGTCAACATGCATACCAGTACTTTATTCATTTCCTCAAATTGAATATTAAATTACATTCACAATTCAGTCATCCTTTGGGGTCCACTCCCCTTAGGATTAAAGTTCAAATGTCTAACTTTGAAATTTCAACACATAAATTGGGGTGTTACATATTCACCCTCTAAAAATAAACACCGTCCTCGGTGTTGTTATTTAACTACTAGAGTTCATTTCTCAAACAAAAATGGATATCTCTCCATCATTTCAGCTTATCTTTCCCAAGTAGCTTCTTCGGCAGTAAAGTGCTTCCATTGCACTTTTACTCTGGCTACTGTTATGTTTTGCAATTCAATTTCTTCCCGCTCCAATACTTGAAGCGGTTCTGGCAGAAATTCCCCTTCTGGTTCCACCTATACAACATTCCAATCAACTATGTGAGAAGCATCATGCACATATCTTTTTAATAATGAAACATGAAACACATCATGAACTCTAACATGGGGTGGTAAAGCCAGCTTGTAAGCCACTGGTCCCTCCCTTTCTAAGACTTCAAAAGGACCACAGTATCTAGGAGCCAATTTTGCACAACTTCCAGCATAAAGTGTGCTCTTTTTGGGTTTGATGCGCAAATACACATGATCTCCCATTTTGAATTCTTGATGCACCCTTTTCTTATCAGCATAGCTTTTCTGGCGATCTTGTGCTATCTTGATGTTTCTTTGTATCTGTTTTACAATGCTCTCCATTTCTTGTAAGGCATCAGGTCCCAACATTAGTTTATCCTCTATTTGAATCCAGCTCAAAGGAGTACGACACTTCCTTCCATACAGTGCCTCAAACGGACTCATTTTTATAGAGGATTGGTAGCTGTTGTTATAGGCAAATTCAGCCAAGTGCAAATACTCTTCCCACTTTGATGGCCTGTCCATCACATACATTCTCAGCATATCCTCTAAAATTTGATTAGTCCTCTCTGTTTGCCCATCGGTCTGAGGGTGATAGGCAGTACTAAAATTCAACTTAGTACCCATTCCTCCAAACAATCCTTTCTAAAATGTTGCTGTAAAATTAACGTCTCGGTCTGATACAATTACTTTTGGAACCCCATGAAGCCTTACTACCTCCTTCAGAAACGCATTCGCTACTTGAGCTGTCCCAAAGGTAGATTTCACTGGTATAAAGTGGGCAGCTTTTGTGAGAGTGTCTACTACTACCTTACAAAATCATGTTGATATTTGGTTTTGGGTAACCCTGTTATGAAGTCCATGGAAACTGTGTTCCATTTCCATTCTACTATTGGCAAAGGGTTCAAAAGACCTGCTGGATGTTGATGTTCAACTTTGACTAGTTGACATTCCATGCACTTAAATATTCTGCCACATCTTTCTTCATTCCTGGCCAGAACAATTTCTTTTTCAGGGCTGTTAACATTTTCTGATATCCTGGATGTCCTGCATATGGCTATTTGTGATATTCATCCAAAATTTCTCTGTTTAAGGACTCTACATTTGGAATATACAACCTGTTTTTATAATATAGCAGCCCTTTTTGGTTTTTAGTGAAATCAGTTTTCTCCTTTTTCTATAGTTTCACCAAGAGTGTTTCATAGTTTGGATCTTGATTTGCTACTTTTCTCACCAATTCTTCTACTTCGATCTGTGCACTACTTCCAAGGTTGTTTATATTCTGGCAAGCATTCCTGCTTAATGCATCAGCAACTTTATTCTCTTTTCCCTTGATATGTTTTATGTCCATATCAAATTCACTTAAAAAGGACAACCATCTGGCTTGCCTTGCATTCAGATCAGTTTGGGAAAAGAAGTATTTGAGACTAATGTGATCAATCATTAAGGTAAACTTTTTCCCAAGAAGATAGTGCCGCCACATTTTTAAAGCATGGATAACAGCTGCTAATTCCAAATCATAAACACTATAATTCTGTTCATGTATTTTTAGTTTTCGAGATTCATAAGCAATAACTGAGTTTTCCTGCAACAGGACTCCTCCCAAGCCCTCTCTGCAAGCATCGGTACACACCACAAATTCCTTATCAGGATCTGCAATCTTTAGTATAGGGGCTGAAGTAAGTTTTTGTTTTAATTGTTCGAAGCTGATTTGACACTTTTCAGTCCACATGAACTTGACCCCCTTTCTCTGCAATGAAGTAATGGGATGTGCTATAGCAGAAAATCTCTCCATAAATCTGCGATAATAGCCTGCAATCCCCATGAATGACCTTACTGCTGAAACATCAGTTGGGACTGACCATTCTTTAATGGCTTTTATCTTTTTAGGGTCAACCGCCTTCCCTTTTTCAGAAATAATATGGCCCAGATATTGAATTTTATCTTTATAAAATTCACATTTGCTGAATTTGGCATATAACTGGTTTTCTTTTAAAGTATGCAACACTATTCTCAAGTGTTCTTTATGTTCATCCTCATTTTTGGAGTAGACTAAGATATCATCTATGAACACCAGAACAAATTTATCCAAATACTTGTTTAACACACTGTTCATCAGGCACATAAATGTGGCAGGGGCATTTGTCAATCCAAAAGGTAGGACTACAAATTCGTAGTGTCCATACCGGGTTCGAAAAGTTGTTTTGCTGATGTCTTCTTCCTTGATTCTGAGCTAGTGATACCCAGTTCTTAAGTTAATCTTCGAAAAGACCGAGGCCCCTCTCACCTGATCAAAAAGATCATCAATTCTCGGGAGCGGATATCTATTTTTAATAGTCAACTTGTTTAGTTGACGATAGTCAATGCACATCCTAAAAGTTCCATCTTTCTTTTTCACAAATAAGACCGGTTCTCCCCAAGGAGACACACTTGGTCTAATGTAACCTTTATCTAGTAATTCATGCAATTGCATCTTCAGCTCCATAAGTTCAGGAGGGCTCATTCGATAGGGGGCTCGGGAAACAGGTGTTGCTCCCGGCACCAGATCTATGGTAAAATCAATTTCTATTTTAGGGGGAAGATGAGGAATCTCATCTGGAAAAACTTCCTTAAACTCCCTTACCACTGGCAACTCATTCAACAGATTTTCTCCAATTTTCTGTTCTACCTCTTCCACATGTACTGCATAAACTTGGTATCCTTTTCTAGCTGTTTGTTTTAACTGTAAGGCTGATATTTGTCTTACTGAAATGGATTTTGGTTTTCCTTTTAGAGTAAAAGGTTTCCCTTCTTCATCCACACAATGCAGGGTTTTATCCCAGCAATTCATCAGGGCTTTTCTCTTTTCCAGCCAATCCATTCCTATCAGCAAGTCATAGGATCCTAACGGCAGTATGTTCAGATTTACTTTTGTTGGAAAACCATTTAATTGAATTGCTGTTTTGGGTAATTTATGTGTTACTTTTCTCTTAGTCCCAGTGCCCAGCTGTACCAACCATGACTGCTAAAAATTTTCAGGTTTAATTTTGCATTTTTCTACAATTCCCGGACTAATATAACTCAAAGAAGCACCCGGATCAATCAAAACAGTAACAGGTAGGTCATAAATCTTACCCTCCATCTCCACCATGGTTGCTTGATGTTCTGCTTGCCGATTTTCCAAGGCTGCACTGATAGTTGGTATATTTCTGGCTATGTCATTTACTGTTGTCGCTTCTCGCTCTCTGCTGATCATATGAATGTTTCGGTGAGGACAGTCCCTCAAAAGATGGGGTTCTCCACAACCCCAACATTTCAAAGGTTCCTTCATTCTGACTGTTCCTTCCTTTTTATTGTCCCCATCTACCTATTTTGAAGACACTTGGGATTGAGCAGTTTGGCTTTCCTTGGGCTTATTAAACTTTTTCCGCTGATGATCTCTGCCAAAATTCTTTAGATATGCCGATTTTTGTCTTTTCCCCTTGAACTCACCTTTGT
Source organism: Pinus albicaulis (assembly GCA_034641835.2). Taxonomy (NCBI): domain Eukaryota; kingdom Viridiplantae; phylum Streptophyta; class Pinopsida; order Pinales; family Pinaceae; genus Pinus; species Pinus albicaulis. Next base: position 1,497,439,814 of record CM076581.1, read on the forward strand.
TCAACCAGCTTTTTCCTTGTTCAGCCTTCCCTTTAAACTGCTGATAGCATAATCTTGCTTTTCTAACAGCTTCGTCCATTGTCTTTGGGTTGTCGAACTCAATTTTCTCTTTATATACCGTAGGCAAACAATTCAGAAATATTTGGACCTTTGCCTTCTCTTCCCTAATATAAGGAACATATCTCAATAAATTTGTAAACTTAGTGACAAACTCATCAATAGTGAGCTGTCCCAATCTAAGTTCATGGAATTATTTTTCTTTATCATCATAATAACGCTCATTCAAATAACGATTTTTGAACTTAACCTGAAAATCTTCCCAAGTAACTATCTTTTCATCAATGGCATGCACCATTTTTGTCTCCTCCCACCACAAGGTAGCTTTACCTTGTAGCTGGTAAACAACCAATCTGGGCTTCAGATTGCTCCCATATTCATACACTTGGAAATACTTAATCATGTTCAGCAACCAGGCTTCAGCATCTTCCTCCTTCTCCCCATCATAGGAGGGAGGTTTAATCTTTCAGAATTCCCCTTGTAATTCTCTTTTCTGTTTATATTGAAGTCTAGTAGCATTCTCATCATCAGACTCCTCCATCTTCCTCTTTCCGGAACCTTCACCTTCTTGGCTGTTCCGGGAAGTTAGCTCTCTGATGAGCTTTTCCTGCTCCTTACTGGCTGATGACAACATGTCATTCTGGCTTCTTAGTTTAGCTAGCTCTCGTTGCAACCAGTGCAACATAGCCAGTACCGGGGCATTGGGATCTGGTGTACTAAACCCATCACGCAGATCCACATAAATTTCTCCACCTTCCTCCATTTACGCACCACTGTACACACTCATAGCACAGGTCAGCAAAATATATATATTTTTTTTTCATTTATGCAACAACATTCAGCAACAGTGAGCACAATAACAATAGCCCAGTTTTTTTTCTTGGGCTCTGATACCATTTGTCACCCCCCTCTCTACACAATTTTTTTTTTTGTTTTCCTTACTTTGCCAAATTGTTACTTGCCACATTAACTAGAAAATTAAATGAACATACCCCACACGTTTAAGGTTTTAACAAGCTACTATATGTAAAATTATTTTCATAACCCTACCCTGTATCATCACCATACAATAATTCTTATAAAAAAAGGGGAAGGTATAACTTGTTTCCTACCAAATGTTCTTTTGCCCATTAACTATTTGAACGTTATACCGAATTTCATTGAGACTTTGTATTTCATTCGGGACAAGCTCGTACTACTCATATTAATTGTGAAACAAATAAAAGTCCACAACCTACACGTCTCCGGTCCACTAACCCTTTGTGATTTCCATCGTACTACACATGCTAACTTATATTTTGGTTAATTCTACACGCTATAAATTTTATTTCAGGAACACATCTTTTCTGATGCCCGTCGGTTGATTCATTTCGTTTTGTACCAACGATCCTTGTACTATATTTTCGTTTATTGGTGTTATACAACCGACACGTCAGGGAGAGTTCGCAGGTCAATTTAGCAATTTGGTTGTGTGTGACCTATCCGCATTTAAACTCTTGCTCCATTGAACGGGTGATGGAGGTCAAGTACCACGATTTCTGGTCAGATCACGCTATGGGTAGTACGATGCGTCCCTATAATTTTTAATGCCTCGATCCCTCTCGGGATTTCTTTGGCATACCCATCCTGGAGTCACGTCTGGTGCTAATCCCAATTCCAGTTCATTCTCCTCACTCGTCCCTACATGTGGACGGTTAACGATTTCTGGTGTTAGGGTTTTCTACTCGGTTATTATCTCCTATTCTCATTACCAGAGTTTCATTTGGCCGGGTTGGCGTTCTGCGTTTCTCTTGGGACTGATTTCGCACCGTATTGCCACTTCATGGGTTTTTGTTTTTGACAGGGCGCTCGATCGCTCCATCACCACAGGTAGGATCTGTTTTTTTTCAGTGTATTGAGTTCACGAATAATGCTGGTTATGTGTCACACCTTCGGTTGTGGAAATTTTTTTTTATTTTTTTTTTCCGTTATGATAAGCAATAAAACTCTCCCCATATACCTTACCATACTCTATTTCTACTTCCATAACCTTGGGTGTCAGCATGCGATATTTCTACTAGACATAATGGAAGCATAGGCTGTATGGACAGGCTTACATAATGCATATACATATATATGTGTAACACCTATATTTATAGATATCCTATCCATTAACCATAGGTTTGAATACATATATGTAAATCACAAATATTTATACTCCATCTATAATCCATATATATATATTTATATATATATATATAGATCTAGCGCCCGCCCTTGGATAACATTATATTCCCCATACATTTATACACCACATACGAATCTTTAACCTTTATCCAGAACACATAAAGGTACTTATATCTATATAACACGTGAAGGCACATATATTAATATGTCATCTATAGTTATACATATATTAAACTCCGGTTCATATTAGTAGGAAATTTGTGTAGTCATAACCATTTGCATATATCATTAATTGATATAATTGAACCCGCCGAGTATTTCAAAAGCACGTCAAAAGATTATCTTTACAGATAATACATTGGCACGCCATTATAGCTTGGTACGTCGGCGAGACCCTGCCATCGTGGAGCTTGCGGCACCCGGTTTACTGATATATATACACCGCGCATTGGCGACGCATTACTCCACGTCGACCCGTCGTTTTAATTTCTGGGGTCCGATTATCCCTTCTAAACCATTGAGACTACCCATTCAACCATCTCGTAAAATTTATTGGAGCGGTTTTACTTTTACCGCCCTCCCTCCAATTCGTCACTGTAGGATTGGGTTATGCCTGCACGGTGATACGTATTGGGATCCATTGTTTTCTCCGTCGAATCAATTTGTATAAAATCTGAACCAGTGTATATGAAATCGGATTGGTATGTATGTAAAGTAATCCTACGCCTCCTGGCTAGAGATAGGGATAGCAACATAGATTTATGATCTTACGGTATGATTTAACGTGTTTCTACTGCGATGTCTACTGGTTTTGGATGCAGGGTAGGTTTTGTGTTCGGGTGAGCTAAGCACGTAAGGCCGGCGGTGATGTACCCGTGCCCGAAAGGGAGTTACGTGTCATATTCCCTTTGCTATTCGCCTCTGGCTCAGCACGGGGTGCGCAAAGCTCTGGATTGAAATTTTTTTTTCCTTTAGGTTTATCCACCGCCAGTACGCATTCGAGGCGTAACACACAGCTGGATGGTACAAAAAGGTCGAGCCTAGCAGCTATACAACTACAGAACTAGGGCGCCCGGCTGCATCTGCGTACCTCCTCTGCAATCGAGGTTACATCGCATTGTACTAATCGATCAACAAAGCTGGGTTTTCCCTAATCGACCTTGGGATTTTCTGACTGTCTTGGGTAGTGGGATTAGGGTTTTCTCCTGCTTCCCGATTTATCTGTGAGTCAACACTGGTTATCGTTCCTATTTCCCTCCTCCTATGATTATTTATAACTGGTTCGAGTTAGGGTTAGTTCCTCTTATGGTGGCGGTGTTTGTCATTCTCATAACTCATTCACCGATGACCTGATTTTTTTCTTTTGTTAATCTGCAACTTCTGGAAATCTTGTCTCAATATCGTTTACAGTTTGCCTGTGCGGAGGGTGCTAATGGCGAGTCTCTCTCTCTATGGCCGCGCTATTCAGGTTTCAACCCTCCTCTTGATTTCCTTATCATAGTTACTAGTAGGCTGTTTTATATGAATAAGAGTGGTTTTCCTCATAAGGGTTTTTTTTTCTTTCAGGTATCTTAATGCCGCGCCCAGTACGCCTCGCAAGGGATAGAACCCTTTTTAACGAGTTTTCCTCTCGATTACCCGCCACCTCCTTTTTGCTAACAGGTTTTTGTTCTACGTTCGACGCCAGATCTCAGGGGTGTATTCAAGTTTGTTGGCTTCACTACGGCTGACTTCCTTATATTTCCCTTTCGTTTTATTTACATTTATCTCCTGTTTGAGTCGTTGCGATTGCGTTATGAGGGTTTTTTTTTCACTAGATCTGCTTATCAGTTTCAGAGAGTTACGCGTCCCCTATATTGGTTTATGTTTCCAGGAATCTCACAGAGTCTGAGATCCAACGCTCTCTGATAGAATCACTTTTCTGATTTTGGTTATATATTTATTGTTATTGCTGGCAATATTCTACAGGCTAATAGAAATAGCTGCATCGTCTGGATAATCGACTATAATAACTTTCTTCATGCCAGAATCTTTTACCCGCAGCGCACAGATTTAGATCTCGGTATTGGTTGAACTATGCTTCGTTTCATAGATTGAATACCGCCTATTATCTGCGCGGTGTTCCAAAATTATATGGGAGTGTATGTTTACTCTGTTCCAAGTTTAACAAAACTCACAATGTTAGTGTTTATGTATGTGTGTGCAGTCACGAAATTATTTTAAACTAACCTCCATGTATAGTGAAACTAAAGAACACACCTACTTTCATGTCGTTTGACCATTCGTTCAACCCATTTTATTTTGAGGAGCGTATATATATATATTTCTTGTGTCCAGTTCATTTATTTTAGTCGTGTTTCATATCTATAAAGTTTTATGTCGACGCATTCGGGGTAATCAGAGTTATAGTGTACTACGAGCTCGTGCTGCCTTTAACTTTGTTTTCATTTCTATAGTTTATGATTAGTCTATTCGTGGGGACTCATTTATTTTTTGACTCTTTTATTTAATCGCATCAATGTTTGGTTTATATATCCATTCTCACACGGTTCTTTGTTTTTTTTTTTTTTTTTTTTATAATTGTTGCCACGGATACGAGGCAGTAGCGCGCATCTTTTGATAATTCATGTATGATGTAAATATACATATATTGTTAGGACTATAACTCACGGCTTTTATAAATTATTTTAGATGTATATATATATATATATATATATATATATATATGGGTATTCCATTGTCATTGAGTCCTATATCGGAATGGTAGATTTAGTCCTTGGCTATAATACTTGGTTTAAAATTTAGAAGTAAATATTCAAATTATAATATGCAATATACAGGCTATGAATGGTATAGCCATCAAATAGATTAGAGTTTCTTTTGGAAATAGAAAATGTCGCCATACAAAATCTAACATATTTGATTTTCTTCTATGGTATCATATAACTTCAGATCTGCTAACACAGTTATTCCATCTGACATATGAGCATAAAATTTCACCATTTTATATAAATATGGAGCAAGTTACTATTCAAATTTCTGTGGGGACTAAGTACCTTCAGATTTAAACCGTGTTTGGTTTAGAGTTTCTGAAGGTTTCTACTCCATGGACTACTGGTCTATAACTAAACAAAATCTGGAAGGTGAATGCCTGAGGATAGATTCTGTTAAATGTAGTACCAAATTTTCTCATTTTAATAAAATTCGATTTTATATGTAGCCAATTCATACTGTAATAAGACAAGGTGACAAGAATTTCAGAACATACCACAATCTGCAAAATGACCAACCTCCCAACCTTAGAGTCCTCTTTGTCTCCCAGGACTCACCCCCGAGCAGAGATCACCTCCTAGAACAGATCAACCTCTGATCTGCCTAGGAGAAGCTTATTTAAGCTCATATTTCCCCAAAGCATGTTTCTAATTCTGCGTCCAGAATAGCAGGATGCTTTCTTTCCTGTTTAGCCTAGGCTTCCCATCTTGGGATTCTTTAAAGCTGCTTTAAGCTTTTCCTCAGCTTTTCCAGCTTTTTCTCACCTCTTCCCAACTACTCCTCTTCATTGGGGAAATTTAGATTCTCCTCAAATCTAAATAAATTTCTTTCAAGGATTTTTGAAAGATTTTTGGGGATTTATTGCCTTATCCATCCTCATGGATTTGGCAAGTGATCTCTAATTCTCATCTTGGTCAAATTGCACAATCATTTTATTTATTTCCTCAAATAAAATATGAAAATACATTCACACCATACTTATCCCTTGGGGTCCACCCCCTTTAGGATTAAAGTTCAATGTCTAACTTTAAAAATTCAACACACAAATTGGGGGTGTTACATATTCCCCCTCTGAAAATAAACACCGTCCTCGGTGTTATTATTTAACTACTAAAGTTCACTTAAACAAAAATGGATATTTCTCCATCATTTCAGCTTCCCTTTCCCAGGTGGCTTCTTCAGCAGTAAAGTGCTTCCACTGCACTTTTACTCTGGCCACTGTTCTGTTTCTCAATTCAATTTCTTCCCGCTCCAATATTTGAAGTGGTTCTGGCAGAAAATCCCCTTCTGGTTCCACTTGTACAACATTCCAATCAACTATGTGAGAAGCATCATGCACATATCTTTTTAATAATGAAACATGAAACACATTATGCACTTTAACATGGGGTGGTAAGGCCAGCTTGTAAGCCACTGGTCCCACCCTTTCTAAAACTTCAAAAGGCCCACAATATCTAGGTGCAAGTTTTGCACAACTTCCAGCATAAAGTGTGATATTTTTGGGTTTGATGAGTAAATACACATGATCCCCCACTTTGAATTCTCGTTGCACTCTTTTCTTATCAGCATAGCTTTTCTGGCGATCTTGTGCTGTCTTGATATTCCTTTGTATCTGTTTGATAATTCTTTCCATCTCTTGTAGTGCATCTGGTCCCAACACCAGTTTATCCTCTGGTTGACTCCAGCTCAAAGGAGTACGACACTTTCTCCCATAAAGTGCCTCAAACGGACTCATCTTAATAGAGGAATGGTAGCTATTATTATAGGCAAACTCAGCTAAATGCAGATACTCTTCCCATTTTGATGGCCTATCCATCACGTACATTCTCAACATATCCTCTAAAATTTGATTTGTCCTTTCTGTTTTCCCATCAGTTTGAGGGTGATAGGCAGTACTAAAATTCAGCTTAGTACCCATTCCTGCAAACAATCCCTTCCAAAATGCTGCTGTAAACTTAGCATCTCGATCTGATACAATCACCTTGGGAACTCCATGAAGCCTTACTATCTCCTTTAGGAAAACATTTGCTACTTGAGTTGTTCCAAAGGTAGACTTGACTGGTATAAAGTGAGCAGCTTTTGTGAGAGTGTCTACTACTACCATTACAGAATCATGTTGATATTTAGTCTTGGGTAATCCTGTTATAAAATCTAGGGAAACTGTGTCCCATTTCCATTCCGCAATTGGCAAAGGGTTTAAAAGCCCTGCTGGGTGTTGATGCTCAACTTTGACTAACTGACATTCCATACATCTACTTAAATACTCTGCCACATCTCTTTTCATTCCTGGCCAGAACAACTTCTTCTTCAAGGCCGTTAACATCTTTTGGTATCCTGGATGTCCTGCATAGGGCTGTTTGTGATATTCATCTAGAATTTCTCTTTTCAATGACTCTATATTTGGAATATACAACCTGTTTTTATAATAGAGCAGCCCTTGTTGGTTTTTAGTGAAATCAGTTTTATCCTTTGTCTGTAGTTTCACCAAGAGTGCTTCATAGTTGGGATCTTGAGTTGCTGCTTTTCCCACCAATTCCTCTACCTCCATATGGGCACTACTCCCCATGCTGTTCACATTTGGACTAGCATTTCTACTTAATGCATCAGCAACTTTATTCTCCTTCCCCTTGATATGCTTTATGTCCATATCAAATTCACTTAGAAAAGACAGCCATCTGGCTTGTCTTGCATTCAGGTCAGTTTGGGAGAAAAAATATTTGAGGCTAATATGATCAGTCATCAATGTAAACTTCTTCCCCAGCAGATAGTGCCTCCACATTTTTAAAGCATGAATAACAGTTGCAAATTCCAAATCATATGCACTATAATTTTGTTCACGTACTTTCAGTTTCCCAGATTCATAGGCAATGACTGAATTTTCCTGTAACAGGACTCCTCCCAGCCCTTCTCTGCAAGCATCTGTACATACAACAAACTCTTTATCAGGATCAGAAATTTGTAATATAGGGGCTGAAATAAGTTTTTGTTTCAATTGTTCGAAACTGTTTTGACATTTCTCAATCCACACGAACTTAACACCCTTCCTTTGTAATGAAGTTATGGGATTTTCTATAGCAGAAAATCTCTCCACAAATCTGCGATAATAGCCTGCAATTCCCATAAATGATCTTACTGCTGAGACATCAGTGGGAACTGGCCATTCTTTAATGGCTTTTATCTTTTCAGTGTCAACTGCCAACCCTTTTTCAGAAATTATATGACCCAGATATTGAATTTTATCTCTATAAAATTCACATTTGCTGAACTTGGCATATAGCTGGTTTTCTTTTAAAGTCTGCAACACTATTCTCAAATGTTCCTTATGTTCATCTTCATTTTTAGAATAGACTAAGATATCATCTATGAACACAAGAACAAATTTGTCCAAATACTTATTCAACACACTATTCATCAAGCACATAAATGTGGCAGGGGCATTCGTCAAACCAAAAGGTAGGACTACAAATTCGTAATGCCCATACCTGGTTCGAAATGCTGTTTTGCTGATGTCTTCTTCTTTAATTCGGAGCTGGTGATACCCAGTCCTTAGGTCTATCTTGGAGAAGACTGAAGCTCCTCTCACTTGATCAAAAAGATCATCAATTCTAGGAAGTGGATATCTATTCTTAATGGTCAACTTGTTCAGTTGACGATAGTCAATGCATATCCTAAAAGTTCCATCCTTCTTTTTCACAAATAAAACCGGGGCTCCCCAAGCAGACACACTTGGTCTTATATACCCTTTATCTAAAAATTCCTGTAATTGCATTTTCAGTTCCATTAGTTCAAGAGGGCTCATTCGATACGGTGCTCGAGAAACAGGTGTTGCTCCTGGTACCAGATCGATTGAAAAATCAATCTTTCTTTTGGGGGGAAGATGAGGGATTTCCTTGGGAAAGACTTCCTTAAATTCTCTGATGACTGGTATAGAATCCAGTAACTCTTCCTCAGTTTGCTGTTCTATTTCTTCTACATGCACTGCATAGACTTGGTATCCTTTTCTAGCTATTCTTTTCAATTGTAAGGCTGATATTTGTCTTACAGAAATGGAATTTGGTTTCCCTTTTAATGTAAAAGGTTTCCCTTCTTCATCCACACAATGCAGGGTTTTATCCCAGCAGTTCATTAGAGCTTTCTTCTTTTCTAGCCAATCCATTCCTATCAGCAGATCATAGGATCCTAATGGCAAGATGTTCAAGTTTACTTCTGTTGAAAACCCATTTATTTGTATTGCTGTTTTGGGCAACTTATGAGTGACTTTTCTCTTAGTTCCAGTGGTCAGCTGTACCAACCATGACTGCTGAAATTTTTCAGGTTTAATTTTACATTTTTCTACAATTCCAGGACTAATATAACTCAAGGAAGCACCGGGATCAATCAAAACAGTAATAGGTAGTTCAGAAATCTTACCCTCCATTTCCACCATGGTTGCTTGATGTTCTGCTTGTCGATTCTCCAAGGCTGCATTGATGGTTGGTATGTTTCTGGCTATGTCATTGACTGTTGTTGCCTCTCGCTCTCTGCTGATCATATGAATATTTCGATGGGGGCAGTCCCTCATCATATGGGGTTCTCCACAGCCCCAGCATTTCAAAGGTTCCTTCATTCTGACTGTCCCTTCCTTTTTATTGTTCACTTCTACTTGTTTTGAAGCCACTTGGGACTGAGCAAACTTTGTTTTCTTTCGGGTTTGCTGAAACAATTTCCTTGATGATCTCAAAATTCCTTAAATATAATATTTTGGTCTTTCTTGAACGTTACTGCAATCCAAACTCTTCCCTTGTTCAGCCTTTACTTTTAAACTCGTTGATAGCATAATCTTTCTTTTCTAACAGCTTCATCCATGGTCTTGGGGTTGTCAAACTCAATTTTCTCCTTGTACCCAATAGGCAAACAATTTAAAAACCTTTTCACTTTTTCCTTTTCTTCCCTAATGTAAGGGACATACCTCAGTAAATTAGTAAACTTAGTGACAAACTCATCAATAGTGAGCTGCCCTAGCCTAAGTTCATGGAATTATTTTGCTTTATCATCATAATATTGTTCATTTAAGTAACGACTTTTGAACTTAGTCTGAAAATCTTCCCAAGTAACTGTTTTTTCATCAATGGCATGCACTATTTTTGTCTCTTCCCACCACAGTGTAGCCTTTCCTTGTAGCTGGTACACAGCTAATCTGGCCTTCATATTGCTCTCATATTCATATACTTGGAAATACTTGATCATATTCAGCAACCAAGCTTCAGCATCCTCCTCCTTTTCTCCATCATAGGAGGGAGGTTTTATCTTTCTAAATTCTCCCTGCAATTCTCTTTTCTGTTTATGTTGCTATCTAGCAGCATCATCCTCGTCAGACTCATCCATCTTTCTCTTTCCGGAACCTTCGCCTTCCTGGCTGTTCCAGAAAGTTAGTTCTCTGATGAGCTTTTCCTGCTCCTTACTCGCTGATGACAACATGTCATTCTGACTTCTCAGTTCAGCCAATTCTCGTTGCAGCCTGTGCAACATAGCCGTTACCGGGGCATTGGGATCTGGAGTAGCAAACTCATCTCGCAGATCCACATAAATCCCTTCACCTTCAGCCATTTCAACTGTACACACTTACAACACAGATTAGCAAAATTTTATAAAATTTCATAAAAACAAAATATGTAATAATCAGTGAGCACAAAATTGACAACCCAAATTGTTGTAACTGGTGCTCCGATACCATTTGTCACACCTCCGGTTGTGGAATTTTTTATTTTTTATTTTTCCGTTATGATAAGAAATAAAACTCTCCCCATATACCTTACCATACTCTATTTATACTTCCATAACCTTGGGTGTCAGCATGCGATATTTCTACTAGACATAATGGAAGCATAGGCTGTATGGACAGGCTTACATAATGCATATACATATATATGTGTAACACCTATATTTATAGATATCCTATCCATTAACCATAGGTTTGAATACATATATGTATATCACAAATATTTATACTCCATCTATAATCCATATATATATATATATATAGATCTAGCGCCCGCCCTTGGATAACATTGTATTTCCCATACATTTATACACCACATACGAATCTTTAACCTTTATCCAGAACACATAAAGGTACTTATATCTATATAACACGTGAAGGCACATATATTAATATGTCATCTATAGTTATACATATATTAAACTCTGGTTCATATTAGTAGGAAATTTGTGTAGTCATAACCCTTTGCATATATCATTAATTGATATAATTGAACCCGCCGAGTATTTCAAAAGCACGTCGAAAGATTATCTTTGCAGATAATACATTGGCACACCATTATAGCTTGGTACATCGGCGAGACCATGCCGTCGTGGAGCTTGCGGCACCCGGTTTACTGATATATATACACCGCGCATTGGCGACTCATTACTCCATGTCGACCCATCGTTTTAATTTCTGGGGTCCGATTATCCCTTCTAAACCATTGAGACTACCCATTCAACCATCTCGTAAAATTTATTGGAGCGGTTTTACTTTTACCGCCCTCCCTCCAATTCGTCGCTGTAGGATTGGGTTATGCCTGCACGGTGATACGTATTGGGATCCATTGTTTTCTCCGTCGAATCAATTTGTATAAAATCTGAACCAGTGTATATGAAATCGGACTGGTATGTACGTAAAGTAATCCTACGGGTCCTGGCTAGAGATAGGGATAGCAACATAGATTTGTGATCTTACGGTATGATTTAACGTGTTTCTACTGCGATGTCTACTGGTTTTGGATGCAGGGTAGGTTTCGTGTTCGGGTGAGCTAAGCACGGAAGGCCGGCGGTGATGTACCCGTGCCCGAAAGGGAGTTACGTGTCATATTCCCTTTGCTATTCGCCTCTGGCTCAGCACGGGGTGCGCAAAGCTCTGGATTGAAATTTTTTTTTCCTTTAGGTTTATCCACCGCCAGTACGCATTCGAGGCGTAACACACAGCTGGATGGTACAAAAAGGCCGAGCCTAGCAGCTATACAACTACAGAACTAGGGCGCCCGGCTGCATCTGCGTACCTCCTCTGCAATCGAGGCTACATCGCATTGTACTAATCGATCAACAAAGCTGGGTTTTCCCTAATCGACCTTGGGATTTTCTGACTGTCTGGGGCAGTGGGATTAGGGTTTTCTCCTGCTTCCCGATTTATCTGTGAGTCAACACTGGTTACCGTTCCTATTTCCCTCCTCCTATGATTATTTATAACTGGTTCGAGTTAGGGTTAGTTCCTCTTATGGTGGCGGTGTTTGTCATTCTCATAACTCATTCACCGATGACCTGATTTTTTTTTTTGTTTATCTGCAACTTCTGGAAATATTGTCTCAATATCGTTTACAGTTTGCCTGTACAGAGGGTGCTAACGGCGAGTCTCTCTCTCTCTGGCCGCGCTATTCAGGTTTCAACCCTCCTCTTGATTTCCTTATCATAGTTACTAGTAGGCTATTTTATATGAATAAGAGTGGTTTTCCTCATAAGGGTTTTTTTTCTTTCAGGTATCTTAATGCCGCGCCCAGTACGCGTCGCAAGGGATAGAACCCTTTTTAACGAGTTTTCCTCTCGATTACCCGCCGCCTCCTTTTTGCTAACAGGTTTTTGTTCTACGTTCGACGCCAGATCTCAGGGGTGTATTCAAGTTTGTTGGCTTCACTATGGCTGACTTCCTTATATTTCCCTTTCGTTTTATTTACATTTATCTCCTGTTTGAGTCGTTGCGATTGCGTTATCAGGGTTTTTTTTTTCACTAGATCTGCTTATCGGTTTCAGAGAGTTACGCGTCCCCTATATTGGTTTATGTTTCCAGGAATCTCACAGAGTCTGAGATCCAACGCTCTCTGATAGAATCACTTTTCTGATTTTGGTTATATATTTATTGTTATTGCTGGCAATATTCTACAGGCTAATAGAAATAGCTGCATCGTCTCGATAATCGACTATAATAACTTTCTTCACGCCGGAATCTTTTACTCGCAGCGCACAGATTTAGATCTCGGTATTGGTTGAACTATGCTTCGTTTCATAGATTGAATACCGCCTATTATCTGCGCGGTGTTCCAAAATTATATGGGAGTGTATGTTTACTCTGTTCCAAGTTTAACAGAACTCACAATGTTAGGGTTTATGTATGTGTGTGCAGTCACGAAATTATTTTATACTAACCTCCATCTATAGCGAAACTAAAGAACACACCTACTTTCATGTCGTTTGACCATTCGTTCAACCCATTTTATTTTGAGGAGCGTATATATATATATTTCTTGCGTCCAGTTCATTTATTTTAGTCGTGTTTCATATGTATAAAGTTTTATGTCGACGCATTCGGGGTAATCAGAGTTATAGTGTACTACGAGCTCGCGGTGCCTTTAACTTTGTTTTCATTTCTATAGTTTATGATTAGTCTATTCGTGGGGACTCATTTATATTTGACTCTTTTATTTAATCGCATCAATGTTTGGTTTATATATCCATTCTCACACGGTTCTTTGTTTCTTCTTTTTTTTTGGTTTATAATTGTTGCCACGGATATGAGGCAGTAGCGCGCATCTTTTGATAATTCATGTATGATGTAAATATACATATATTGTTAGGACTATAACTCACGGCTTTTATAAATTATTTTAGATGTATATATATATATATGGGTATTCCATTGTCATTGAGTCCTATATCGGAATGGTAGATTTAGTCCTTGGCTATAATACTTGGTTTAAAATTTAGAAGTAAATATTCAAATTATAATATGCAATATACAGGCTATGAATGGTATAGCCATCAAATAGATTAAAGTTTCTTTTGGAAATAGAATATGTCCCATACCAAATCTAACATATTTGATTTTCTTCTATGGTATCATAAAACTTCAGATCTGCTAACACAGTTATTCCATCTGACATATGAGCATAAAATTTCACCATTTTACATAAATATGGAGCAAGTTAATATTCAAATTTCTGTGGAGCCTAAGTACCTTCAGATTTAACCCGTGTTTGGTTTAGAGTTTCTGAAGGTTTCTACTCCATGGACTACTGGTATACAACTAAACAAAATCTGGAAGGTGAATGCCTGAGGATAGATTCTGTTAAATGTAGTACCAAATTTTCTCCTTTTAATAAAATTCAATTTTATATGTAGCCAATTCATACTGTAATAAGACAAAATAACAAGAATTTCAGAACATACCCCAATCTGCAAAACGACCAACCTCCCAACCTTAGAGTCCTCTTTGTCTCCCAGGACTCACCCCCGAGCAGAGATCACCTCCTAGAACAGATCAACCCCTGATCTGCTTAGGAGCAGCTTATTTAAGCTCATAATTCCCCCAAGCATGTTTCTAATTCTGCGTCCAGAATAGCAGGATGCTTTCTTTCCTGTTTAGCCTAGGCTTCCCATTTTGGGATTCTTTAAAGCTGCTTTAAGCTTTTCCTTAGCTTTTCCAGCTTTTTCTCACCTCTTCCCAACTACTCCTCTTCATTGGGGAAATTTAGATTCCTCCTCAAATCTAAATAAATTTCTTTCAAGGATTTTTGAAAGGTTTTTGGGGATTAGTTGCCTTATCCATCCTCATGGATTTGGCAAGTAATCTCTAATTCTCGTCTTGGTCAAATTGCACAATCATTTTAATTATTTCCTCAAATAAAATATGCAAATACATTCACACCATACTTATCCCTTGGGGTCCACCCCTTTTAGGATTAAAGTTCAATGTCTAACTTTAAAAATTCAACACACAAATTGGGGGTGTTACATTATGCATTAATTCTATCGCGAAACACTTTCAATGGTCGATACTGATCTGTTTTGGTTTATGTGTGTTGGTCTCCTTCTCCCACAGCCACGTGGGACTGACGCCCTCAAGACAGCGTTCTGGAAATTTCTCACAACGTTTTTCGGAGAAATCGGTAAGATAGATATCATCGTTGGTGATCGTTGGTTTTCTGTCCGCCATCTCCCATACGAAATCTGTTTGGTTTGAGTTAAGAACCCAATCTGTAGGTGTCTCAGCTACCCCAATCTGGTGTATACCAATGATGCATCTACGGATTTCGAGTTACCCCAGCGATTCGCCTGTGGTTGCAGGTTGCATAATGACGAGTAGGGATTTTTCCGATGAGAGCGACTCGCCTGGGCTACTCTCATCGCACCCTTGCCGCCATCAGGTTTAAAACTCAACTCACTCTGTAACGGTTTATTTTATTGTCTCACGCACACGCAATTTAATTCTCCTTCTCGCTTTGTTTGTTTCAGGGCCTCTAGGTTGGCTCTTGGCGTAACCCCCACAGGTATAAATCTTGTTTACTGCATTTTTGTTTCATCCTTTGCGATAGTCTCTTTGTGGGTATATGTTATTGTGGATCAAGGACTTCATGACAACACACGTTTCGGTTCATTGCAGGTGTGTAAAAGTCTGCTTGCGCAGCTAAGTGATTACCTCAATGTCTGCACCTCTTGCGATTTCGTTCGACTGATTTCTATCATTCATGATTACACAGGTTTTGCAAAATATCTCAACGATCAGTCGCACGGATTGTTCTGTTTTGTTGTAGACATACCTATTCTGTTCTTGTATTATTTTTATTTGATATACAATGGATGTGGCCAAGGAGTTGTATATGGACATTTAAGACACTGGCTCCTCGCGGAACTATGCGATTAAGCTTGATCAGCGTAGTTACTCTATGATTGTTTTGTTTCTGGTCTCAGCCGGTTTTAGGGGCGAACTAAAATACTAAGATTTCTTGTGGAAATACTCTTCTTGACTTGCATATCGAGTATCAAGAGTGGTAATATAGTTGTGGTCTTACTGTTGTATCAATTCGTGGTTTAGTGGTATTTATTTGAACCCTCTCTCTTTCTGTGCAAATATTTCATGCGAGGCAATTCTATTTTGTTTTTAGTTAATAGTTGCCTACTCCAAATACAGTTATTTTCTAATAACCAGAGAGGTATATTACCAATCGTTTGGGAATGAGGTAAATCAAAAAATTATCTGCTGCCACGAATGACTGTACATTTTTTCATTTCCCTAGTAGTTCATACTTTGGTAATTCTGCATGCTTTCTACAGTGGTAAAGTGTCCTCGTAGCAATTGTGGCAAGACGTTGTTTTTTTTTTTTTTCCTATTGGGTTTTCATGAGATGTCGAATCCAAATCAATTTATACCATCCTCATATCCTCTATTAAAATGGCTGCTGACTGACAAGGGGTCTACATACTATCCATGATTTTAAATGGTGCTCGATCAGTAGTTCAACTCAGCAGATGTAGATTTTATTTGGCAATCGTTTTCCCTTGACTACCAGCGTCTTCACACAGTCAAGAATGTCCAGGATATACCTGTCTCTTTTTTTCTTGTTGTTAATGTAACAATTTCAGCATAGGAGTATTCCTCATGATCTGTTATTCTATTCGGAGATTTCAGGAGATTTCCGACACTATCTTCCTGGTTATTCCTGAGTTTGATAGATAGAATGAACCCAACAGGTACTAGTTATGAATAACCTAGTTTACTGAAATATTCACTCATTCTGCTGTAATATGTAATCATTTGCATGCTAAATTAATTATCCTGTTAAAGTTTTTTTTTTCTTTAATGTCTAGGTATGGAAATTAGAAAAAGATTCTTGATATCAGTCCATGCAATTTCTAACTTTATTTCCTCAAGCACAGAGAGTTATAATGTAATAAAGGCTACTATTCCCTATAGTGCAAGGGCTTTAACTTTTGTATTTCCTCTATATAGATCTGAAACTAATTTGTGAAACATAGACCGATTAAGCTACCCAACAGGTTCCTGTGGAAATAAGTATCCTCACATCTGATCAACACTGGCTCAGAAATTCTGTTGGATTCTATTTCATAGATTTTTTTTCTAAAACTACAACCATACAGAATTTTAAAGGTGAATGCCTTGCAACTAATTCTGTTAAATGTAGCATATAGGTTTTTACTATAAGATAAATATTTTTATATGTAGCCAATTCATACCAATTGAAATAAAATCATCCATAATTTAAAAACATACCACTCAAGCAGTTGACCAACCTCCCAACGTGAGAGTTCTTCTGTCTCCCAGAACTCACCTCCGAGCTGAGATCATTACCTGGAACAGATCAACCTCTAACCTATACCAGAGCAGCTTATTTAAGCTATTATTCCCCCAAAGCATGTTTCTAATTCTGCGTCCAGAATCTCAGGATAATTTTCTTCCTGGTTGCCTAGGCTTCCCAATTTAGGGATTCTTTAAAGTTGTCTTAAGCTTTTCCTCAGCTTTTCCAGCTTTTTACCTCTTCCCAACTACTATCCTCATCATTGGGGAAATTTATATTCTTCCTCAAAATCTAAATTAGAATTAATTCCTTCCAAGGATTTTTTTTGAAGGATTGTGGGGAATAGTTGCCTTATCCATCCTCATGGATTTAGCAAGTGATCTCCAATCTCATTTTTGGTCAAAATGCATACTAGTACTTTATTCATTTCCTCAAATTGAATATTAAATTACATTCACAATTCAGTCATCCTTTGGGGTCCACTCCCCTTAGGATTAAAGTTCAAATGTCTAACTTTGAAATTTCAACACATAAATTGGGGGTGTTACAGGTTCATTATAAACAAAATAACAGTAGCAACTTAAGAAATTTCTTACATATTACTATATTATATACGATGAATGTATTCATTTCATTAATACATGAAAATAGTTATTATCCTAAATGAAAATAGAGAGGGAAATAAAAATAATGAAAATACATTCTATAAATATGTCACAATACTATTAGTTGTATGGCATAGTGATATGGAATTCCATCTTGATTTTTAATGATTGGCTCATATAACTGGCTTTTTAATCTTTGAATGGTTCATTGTAAGCAAAATAACAAAAACCACTTAAAAAAATAGGAAAATTAAACAACATGAAAAACGATGTAAACAACTTTCCAAAATATTACTATTAATTTGATGAATGTATTCATCTCATTAATGTATCAAAATCATTATTATATTAAAATTAAATAAAGAGGATAATAAAAATAATTCAAAAAACATTCTATAAAGAGATAAAAGTATTAGTAGCTTCATGTCATAACAATATGGACTTTAATCGCTCCTCTTCTTTATTCCTAATTGTAACATATGCACTATCTTTCATCTTGTCATACCACTAAAAAGAGAAAGGTGCTGCAATGCGTAAACCATCTATTAATTTCACTCTTGATATGGCTATGAAAGTCAGGCATTGCTACCCTTTATTCCCATTATCAATTGATGCTCGTTCTAAAGTCAAACCCTGTGACTTATGGATTGTAAGAGCCCATGCCATCTTTAAAGGAATTTGTTTTCTATTTCCTCTTATCACTGGTGTGATAGGTAAAAAGTTTACATTGCTTGCATCAAACAGAACACCAACATGATTATCAAAAGCAACAATTGTGAACATTGGAATCTAAAGTGGCTTAGAGGTAGGCATATAAAACATTTCCTTCACATACCCAAGTGCACCATTCAACAAACTAGCTTCAACCCACAAATTACATGTCAAAATAACACGTTGGTCACGACAAAACAAAATTTCATGGTCCATTTGATCATCATTGGCACCACTAATTTCTGAACGCCTTGAATTCACAACAATACATCGTGCAATTGGAGAATTTAATGATTTCAACAGATGCCTATTATGGAAGGACACCAAATTATTTGTTGGAAACATGTGAAGTTATGCACTAAATAAATCCCTTTCTCTAGGATGCAACCTAATATCAGCATGTGACATAAGAAACTCTCAATCATCAAGAACAGGTTGCATTTATTATGTTATTGAGGACTTTACGAAAACAATATTGTTTCTCATTATTCCCTTTTTGGAAAAATATTCTATGAAGAGTGACAACAATGTTGAATTTTTTCCACAAGGTTTTCCCTGTTGTATTACCTGCATACAAAAGCTTATCTCTCACAGGAGGTAGCTGGCCAAGGTCACCCACAAGGATGATGGATTTACCACCAAAAGGACAATTCTTTTTCTCTCGAAATTCTTCTCGTAATTGAGCATCTATTTTCATTAATAACCTTGATCCTAAAAATCTGATTTCATAAATCAATATATATCGAATATGCCTAATTTCTTCTTGGATACTGCTAGAGATTGATCTTGTAGTGGTTTCATATCTTTAATCTTAATTTTTAGAGCAGAGTGTATTGTTTTTTCATGTATATTAAAAGCAACTATTCCTATTGGGGAAAGAAGAAGAAAATGACAGAAAATGGATAAGGAAATACTTGCCAGTGCCTGTAGTGCCCTAAACAATCATAAGAAGAGATTCACAAATCTCATATTCAGTAAAATTCTTTAAAACAATTTCAAAAGAAAGTCGTTGTTTCTCTGCCAATTGTAATACCTCTCACTTTGACACAAATTATTATTTTTTTAATTTTATTTTTATTTTTATGTGTTCCTCTATGATTAACAAACACTGTAAGTGTTTGCCACAATTTGACAAATTTCTGTTTCTATAATTTGATCATTGTTTTCGTTGCAATTCGACGAGAGTCTGGTTAAAATACTAAATTCATTATTTACTCTTTTTGGAATTTTAGTATTTTAAATATTTATTGACAACAATACTCTTTGGCGTACCTCTTATACCACGGATAAGACAAATCGCAATTTAGTATTATCTCTCTACAACAACTCCTTATTTCATATCAATAATTTTTAACTTATCTCTTCCCCGCATTTCTAGGATTATTTCCTTTTATAAAAATTATATATTTATATACATAACTCCTTTCTAATCTTAGATGTTTCATTTTATTTATATTAGAAACTTATTTAAGACTCACTTCTCTTACTTTTCCTCATTATATTCTATTTCACCTTAAGTAACATACATATATATATATATATATATATATATATATATATGTGGACGGTCTCTTTACATAATATATATATTATTATTTTTCTAACCAATTCCCTTCTATTTAACCGACAACTCATGAAAGGATTTCCTTTACAATAGAATTGACCACCCTATATACATATATGATGCAATTATCTATATCTCACTTAAAGAACTTAATAATTTTAACCTTAATTATTTTTCGTATTATATTTCTCGGCTTTCGAAATTTATTTATTTTTTTATTCCAACAATATTCAATCTTTAGTGAAGTATAGGATTATAATTTGTAGGTTCAGATTTATTCTACCACCAAGCTTAGGTGATACAAAACTCTACACACTAGTACCATTACATGAACAAAATCCTTGGTATCTGGTCTCATTATAATGGGATGGAATGTTACTGTGTTCTCAACGTTACATTTATTAGCTTTGTCCGTATACCAGCTGAATTGTGACCGGAAATTCTACATATTTACCATAGATTTCTCCTAGATCTCTGTATGAAATTTAAACAATTTTAATGCAGCCAACTCATGACCTTGTCTTGAGCATGGGGACTTTCTCAAAAAAGCGTAATCATAATTGCCACTATTCTATATATTAAATTCTCCTGCCAACTATGTAACTCATTATAGTACTGTTCACTTGATGGTTTTATTGTTCAACATTTCTACATCGTGATCCGAGTGAGGGACCTCAACTTTTGACACCTGTAGGGTCGAATTATGTTAGGGTTTAGACGAGCTTCTGGGTTAAAAGAATAAATTATCAGTGTTTCTTAATCCTTGCGTCTTACTCCCAATAACCCTAGCTCGTAACTAGGTTTGGAGGGAGGAAGAACCCTCGTTTGTAGTTTTGTGATTACGGCAACATACATTACCCAATTTCCCTTCAGGGGTTTCGATGACAGTAAATATCACTACTGTATTTACGTATGATGATTTCTATTGTTAAATGCTATTTTTTTAAGGAAGGTTCGACTCCATATCAAAAGGATTTCTGAGTTTACGAATTTCTGTGCCTCTCGTTCTGCATTCATTTTGTTCATTGTTTCCCTATCTTTAATTGCGAGCCCAGCTGGTAAAACCCTAGATTAGGTTTCTGCGTTTAATTTCCCTTTTCTTTTTTTTTTCACACATTTTTAGACTTGGTTACCAACCCTTCAAACATTGGATTAGGGATTTCTCCCTTTTGATGTGTCAAGTAATTCCCATTTATGATTTCATTTATCATTCGGGTTTCTCACTTTAATAAGAAACAATGACCTCTATATACCTATTTGTCTTTGGAAATATTAATGTGTGCTTCCAGCGTTGTTATCAATCGCATACCAGCGTTGGAGACCTCACTATATTTTGTGACAGAACCATGTCGCTCATATGAAAATACTGCCATCAAGTACTTAAAAATGTTTAATTAGAATTCTTCGATTTCTCGTAAATTTAAATCTACATTTTCTTCCTAAAATCACTACTAAAATTAACAAAAGGTGCATTTATCTTTGGGTACAGGTAAAATCAGATCAAGAATATAAATTTCTTAGGTAAAATAATTTTCAACAAGAGTTTCATTTTAATTTTCGTTACAAATAATTGTGTTTTATTTCCACGTTGAAATTATTTTAATTGAAATGTGCAGGTACATCCAAAACCCTCATGTATTTTTCCATGATGAACTGGATAAAATTTCAGTGGTTTAATTTTTCTATGCTTTCCATTTCTAACGCAGATCGGTATAGCATTCTTGAACTGTCTCCTCTACACGGATTCTAATTTCGAATTTGCCTAAGTCATGGAAATTTGATCGAATTAGTTATGGCTAGGTTACATTTATCATGATAGGTTTCGTTCTGCTTTCTTAGAGAACTTGTTTTTACATTACAGCATAAAAGCTTAATTGGAACTATATTAACATTTCATATAACATCGCTCATACTAAAATAGTATTTATCTTTTAATATTCCTGCTATATCCTTACGATTTTACTAGTGCATATGCTGGTTTCATTTATGTAACACACATGCACATGCATCCCTTCACTTCTTCGACTTTATTCTCGTTGAGAGTATATGATTGTATATAGATGGTTATTCCTAGTCTCATATATATCACACACGTTGAAGATGTCTTTCTACAATTGTTTCTGTCTCTCATATGAAATTTTTCTTTTGGTTATGCTTAGTACTAGGGTTTGTATTTTATAAATATGAAGCATTTAATGTATACTCTTGTTTACCTACATATGTCATATTCAAAATGGTGTAATGTAGATATCTATTATCATTGTTGGTCGCCTTCTATTCTCAAGGTCCTTATGTACAATACATAGTTTTTTCCAATGATTATGATGAATTATTTTACTACAAAATTATCAATTAGTCTAAGGTTTTTACCTTAGCATATAAATTTATATGCCTACTACTTGTCGACTTTTAAATGGAATTCAATATATGGTTCACATACAAATAAGTATTTGACTTATGAGTCAAGTAAATTTTTTCTAGACTAGTATTCTGTCCATATTAATCTCATTAATGAACTTTCTGTTTGGTATTTATATTTTTTTCTAATGCGGAAACAGATATAAGAATAACATATTTGAAACAACAATTTCCAGTTCTAATTTATGTTATGTACTCACTAAAATTTATTAGTCACAATCATGACAGAAATCAAGTTGTTGGTTCAACATACGAGAGTCTCATTCCTATGATTAGATAGTAATAATTATGTCTCTTTGAATTTCTATTTAATTTATAATAGCAGTTTCAAGAAAAAAATTTCGTTAGAAATCCTAACCCCAGATTTAAATCTATCTTTAGATTTAAAATTTGTGAGAGCTGGAACTAACTAGATTTTTTCCATACAACTATGAAGATTTCAGTGATCCTACTGAAATAATATCTGTTAAATGTATGGAACCGTACTAAATTTCTGTACTCAATGAAATTTACTTTATATAAGATTACAACTATAACTTCAGAAATTTCACCTATATTTATTTTAACCTTGTTTAACTCAGAATTAGTAAACACATAAGTGAAATTTATATTGAACAAAATCATTTCAAATTAGAAGTACATACCAATTGCTATGACTAGTTTCACCCAACCTTAAAGTTCTATCTCCATAATTCTCCCTCAAGCTGAGATCTTAGCTCCCAGTGATAGATAACCCTTTGTCTGTCTTGGAGAAATTTATTTAAGTTGTGCTTTCCCAAGGATGTTTCCAATTTCTACATCCAGAAATTTTAGGATGATATCTTCCTGTTTTGACTAGATTTCCCTCATTGAGGTACTTTAAAGCTATCTTTAATGCTTTTCTATATTTTTCTTTCTCTTCCCAATTACTTTCCTCTTCATTGGGGAAATTAGATGTTTATCTCCAAATCTAATTTTGGTAATATTCCTTCCAAGGATTTCTGGAAGGTGTGGGAAAGTCTCATCACCTTATCCACATCCTCATGGATCTAGGTTTCAGACCTCAATTCTCAATCTAGGCATTGCACACATAATTTTTCCATTTATTTTTATTAATAAAATAAATCCACACTTTAGTTCTCCATTGGGGTCCACTTCCCCTTTGGAATTATTCAATTTTAAAAATAAAAAACATAGAAACTTGGGGTGCTACATATTCCCCCTCTAAATGAAAACACCATCCTCGGTGTTGAGAAAAGAAATTTCAGCAATTCACTGTGTAAACAGTGATGAATATTTTTCCATCATCTCAAATTCATGTTCCCAAGTAGCCTCTTTGGGTGTAAAGTGCCTCCACTGCACTTTTACTCTGGCTACTATCCGATTTCTAGGTTTAATTTCTTCCTATTACAAGATTTGAAGCAGCTCTGGAAGGAATTCCCCTTCTAGTTCCACCTGAATCACATTCCAATCAATAACGTGAGCAAAATCATGTACATATTTTGTTAATAAAGAGACATGAAACACATCATGAAGCTTAATATCAATGGGTAAGGCCAATTTATAGGCCATCAGTTCCACTCTTTCCAGCACTTCAAATGGTCCACAATATCGTGGAGCTAATTTTGTACAACTCCCGGTGTGCAAAGTACTCTTCTTAGGCTTAATCCTCAAATATACATGATCACCCACACCGAATTCTCGGTGAACTCTCTTTTTGTCTGCATAACTTTTATGTCTGTCCTGAGCTGTCTTGATATTCGTCTAAATCTATTTTACCACTTTTTTCATTTCTTACAAAGCTTCTGGTCCAAGTATCAGTTTATCTTCAGATTGACTCCAAATTAAGGGAATATGTCACCTTCTGCCATAAAGTGCTTCAAACGGACTCATCTTTATGGAATTTTGGTAGTTTTTGTTATAGGAAAATTCTACTAAGTGCAAATAGTCTTCCCATTTGGTTGGCCTATTCATAACATACATCCTTAACATATCCTCCAAAATTTGGTTTGTTCTCTCAGTTTGGCCATCCATTTGGAGGTGGTAACCACTACTAAAATTCAATTTAGTACCCATGCCTCCAAATAAGCTTCTCCAAAAGGCCGTAGTAAATTTATCATCTCTGTCTGAAATTATCATTTTAGGAATCGCGTGTAGCCTTACAATTTCCTTCATAAACACATTTGCTACTTGGGCTATTCTAAAGGTAGACCGAACATGTATAAAATGAGTAGCTTTGGTTAAAGTGTCCACTACAACCATCATAGAGTCATGCGGATATTTGGTTTTTGGTAACCCAGTTATAAAGTCCATGGAAACAGTTTTCCATTTCCATTCTAAAATAGGTAAATGATTTAGCAACCCAACTGGATGCTAATGTTCAAATTTTACTTGTTGACATTCAATGCACCTAGCCAAGTATGTTGCTACATCCTTTTTCATTCCAGGCCAAAAGAAATTCTTTCTCAAAGCTATGAGTAATTTCTGGTATCCGGGATGTCTGGAATAGGGCTTTTTATCATATTCATTCGAAATTTATTTCTTTAAAGAGTATAGATTAGGAATGTACAATCTATCTCTGTAACAAATCAGTCCATTCTGATTTTCTGTATACCCTTTCATTTCTTTTTTCAACATTTGAGTCTGAAGTTTTTCATAGTTTTGGTCTTCATCCACTACCCGTTTAACCAGTCCCTCCAAGTCAAAGTTGACACTACTTCCAATGTTACTTATACTTTGCCAAGTATTTCTACTTAAGGTATCTGCAATCTTGTTTTCTTTACCTTTTATGTGTTTTATTTCCATGTCAAATTCACTCAGAAAAGACAACCACTAAGCTTGCCTAGCATTCAAGTCTGGTTGAGTGAAGAAATACTTTAGGCTAATTTGATCTGTCATCAACACAAATTTCTTTTCCAGAAGGTAGTATCTCCACTTGGTTGGATCTTTGATGTAAGTATGAGTCTTGGTGATAGGAAGGTCATAGAATCATGTACTTCATTGAAAAATATGTTTGAAGATTCAGCATGAACTCAGGGTGAGCATGGTAAACTTCAGTGCACATCAGATCTGTAGAGCTCTTATGTCTACATGAGGGGAGAGTGACATGGTGTTTGCATATCATGAATAATGGTTGTGCTTAATGTATCTATCTGTTATGGTGATCAAACACCATCGTGGTTGCCATCAAGTCCAAAGGGGGAGATTGTTGGCAATATGATGCAGAGTGTTTTCCTTGATGGCAACCCACTTGATGAAGATGATGGCAACCTACTTGACGAAGTTGTTCTTGACTTGAAGAACTTGTTAAATGATGTAAATATGATGTATCTACGATGAGTACAGAAGGTATTGATGGAAGGAATGTCAGTATGTGCCAGAACATGATGAAAAGAGTATGTCTCAAGACATACGCGGATTTGTCTAGACGAAGTAACGTATGCACGCGGGAAATAACGTGCCAAGTCGCGTGTGGGAAAAAGGGCTCTAAATTTTTAAAACCAAGGTACCTACCATGCTATTGACTCATTGTATTGAAAGATGGATTGCCTATGTGATCCCATCCAGGAATACCATTGGAAGTTATGTGGTTTTGACTCATGGTATTGATGAAGGGTAACCATATATAAGGAGAAGAAAATCATTGTGCAAAAGGCGTGCAGGTGTCTGGGCTTTGACGAATACTTCACTCTGAAGTATATCTCTATGGTTGAACCCTGTTCCTAATTGATAGATCTTAATCTATGATGCACTTATGAACATGATGAAGACTCAAGATCTCTAGATCTAGAAATGGTGAATGTCAAGGATGATCTGAAAAGAAGTGAAGAAGACCTTGTGCAATCCTATTGAAGAGATTGAAGAAATCTGGGTAAGTTTATAGATCTGGTATGTACTGTAAATTTTATCTTTTATAGATCTATACACGGGTTCATTTCATGCAAAGCGCCTGTATACGCGGGTCTGTGGAAGGAAAAGCGCGTATGCGCAGTTAGGGTTTTTCCCTGGAAAATGCACTGAAGTATACGCGGGTTCATCTTCTGGAAAGCGCATATTATTTCTGATATAATGGTTGCTGAAGGTTGAATGTGTTTCTGCATATCTATTCTGAAGTCTAGGTTATATCTGATATTCTGGTTACAGTGGTCTCACTGTTCTATTTGAAGCAGTGAGCAAGGTATGATTGTTGATAAGTGAAGGGTTGTGATTTGATCCAGTTTGAAAATTGATGAAACGTGGTCTGCAGTGGTGCTGAGGGTCGAAGCCTTTAGTCAGGGGGTTGTAGCTCCCTTCAAGGAGAGGCTGGTAAACGAGAGCAAGGGGTTGTAGCTCCCTTCCAGGATAGGCTGGTAAACGAGAGAAGGTTGTAGCCTTCTGCAGGTGGGTGCCTGTGTGCTGGTTTGAGTCTACACCAGTACATGATTGTAAGAAGTTTTATTAATAATAAATTTTGAAGGCTGAATCAACGGCAGCGGTGGTTTTCTCCCGAATTGGGTTTCCACCTAAAAATCCTAGTGTTCATGTGTGTTGCATATGTGTGATGATTATTCTGTTCTATCTGTACCTGTTTACTGTTTCTGAAATATCTGATAAAAGAATAATGCAATGATCTGAGTTAAGATTCAAACACATAATTAGATCTTTGGGCATACGCAAGTTCTGTAAAGGATATCCGCGTATGTACGCTAGTTTCCTTCAGTAAAGTAGCATATGGGTTTTTAGAAAGGAAAAAGTAAAATTTTGATTGTGTGCACTAAATACTGATTCACCCCCCCCCCCCCTCTCAATATTTTTTCCAACAATTGGTATCAGAGCAGGTCCTTCTGAAAAGGCTTAGCTGCTAGAAGGAAGATCAAGAAATATGAGCTATCAATAAGGAACAACATCTATCAAGCCTCCGCTCTTCAATGGAAGCAATTTAATCTTCTGGAAAATGAGGATGAGATCCTTTCTTCAGTCTATGGGAGCAGATTTTTGGGCCATTGTTGAACAAGGATATCAATATCCAGCTGCTACACCAACAGATCCAACTGAAAGGAAGAATTATGAATCAAATGCAAAAGCGGTCAATGCTATAAGAGGAATTCTAACAGAATCAGAATTTTTCAAAGTCATGCAGCTGAATACAGCAAAAGAAATATGGGACAAAATCATTCTGAGTTATGAAGGTGATGCAAAGGTAAAAAGTGCAAAACTCCAAACTCTCAGAATTGAATATGAAAATTTCAAGATGCATAGTGATGAGATTATTGCTAGTTTCTTTTTACGTCTTGATGATGTTGTAAATCGTATGAAAAATCTGGGAGAAATAATAACCGAAATTACTTTGGTTGAGAAAATTTTGAGATCGCTAACGGCAAAATTTGAGTCAAAAGTCTCTGCTCTTGAAGAAAAACAAGATCTTCAAAATCTTACTGTGGTGCAACTTCATGGCATACTGACTGCATATGAAATTGGAAGAGGAGGACCATCTGAAGTCAAAGAAGTTATTTTTAGAGCTTCTACAAAAGGGAAAGAAGTACAAGAAGCAGAAGGATCAGGATATATTTCGGAAGAAGATGAGGCAAATTTTGTAAAGAAACTTCAACTTAGTACATGACGGTTTAGAGGTAAGATTCCTTTCAAATGTTTTAATTGTGGAAGAGTTGGTCATTATGCTGCTAAGTGTCCTCATAAAGAAACACCTACAAAAGGAAAGGAAGTAGCTAGAAATAAGAACCGGTCTAGCACTAGAAGAAGTTATTATACTCATGATGACAGTGACGGGGTATCTGATACTGAGGAAGAATGTGAACAAGATCCTAGACTTCTCATGGATTTTGAATCTAAAGAAGAAAATGATACTTTTGTGGATGCTCTAGAGGACAATGATTTTCTTGAAGAGAACAATCAACTCAAATTACGCTTAGAACAAAGCAGAATTCTCTTAGAAGAATACAAAATTCTCTTAGAAGAAAGGAAAATAACCATTGAGACTCTGGAAAAGCAGGTTGAAGAGGCAAAGAAACACAATGAGAAATTAGAATGTGAAGTGGTAAGTGTAAGAAAAGAATTTGAGAAAGCAAAGACTCTGAATTTCAGATTTGCTAAAGGATCTGAAACCTTAGATGAGATTATCAAGGTACAACATTCTCCTGTTATAAATACAGGTCTTGGATATACTGGAGAATCTTCTCAAACTTCAGCACCAAATTATCTAAAGGCAGTTACAGCTGGTTTACAAAATTCTGCCACTCAGCAAGGGAATAAAGAATCTTTACAGGTAAAGAATGATCATCTTAATGCAAGGAACACTAACAGGAATATCTTTCAAAGAAGCCCCAATAAACAGATAAATTCAAGTAGAAGATTTCATGATCGCAGAAATTTCTTCTTCAATGGACAATGTTTCTCATGTCAAAATTTTGGCCATAAAGTTGCTCAATGTGTTGCATATAAAACCATCATGACAAGAGAAGCATGAAAGAAAAGGGTTGATATTGAAACAAAGAAGAATACCTATAACAAATTTTCTCCTCTTCTAAATGAAGTTGAATGTGCTTATTGCAATAACTATGGGCATGAAGAACCTGAATGCAGGAGCAAATTTCAGCCAAAAGAGCATCTTCCTTCAAAATCCAAAATATGGAAAAAGAAGGAATCACAGGTTCAAAATTGTGGCATAGCGTTATTTTCGGAAGGTGAAGAAAATCAATGGTACATTGATAGTGGATGCTCGAGACACATGACAGGTGATAAACACAAACTTCGTGCATATAGTGCTCTAGAAAAGGAAAATAAAGTTACTTTTGGAAATGATACTCCTGCTGTAATTAAAGGAAAAGGGTCTATGTTTCTAAAAGAAAGGGTGAAGGCTAATGATTTCATGTATGTGGATGGATTAAGGCATAATCTGTTAAGTGTAAGTCAAATGTGTGATCAAGGAACTGAAGTTGTCTTTAGTTCAAAAGAATGTGTGGTGTGTGATCTTGATACAGGTAAAACAATTATAAAAGGAAAAATAACTCCAAGCAACCTGTATGTATTGAAGAATTGCAAAGAAAAATGTTACTTGAGTAAATCTTCAGAAAAATGGCTATGGCATAGAAGGTTGGGGCATCTAAGCTTCTCTCAAATCAAGAAATCAAGCAAACTTAATGTTGTTCGTGGTCTTCCCAATATTTCTCTACCTGAAAGTATCATATGAAAATCCTGTCAATTCCATAAGCAAACCAGAGTGAAATTCAATGCCAAGGAAGGATCGTCAAGCAAGCCTCTTGAACTCATTCATACTGACATATGTGGACCTATGAAGAAAAATTCACCACGTGGTGAAGAATACTATATCTTATTCATTGATGATTTCTCTAGAATGTGTTGGATTGGGTTGATCAAACACAAAGATGAAGCATTTGAAAAATTTCAGATCTTCAAAGCGTTGGTTGAAAATGAATTAGATCTAAAAATCAAGTGTCTTAGATCTGATTGAAGAGGAGAATATACATCAAATGAATTCTTTGAATTTTGTGAAAAACATGGCATAAAAAGACAATTTTCTGTAGCAGGCACTCCACAACAAAATGGCGTAGCAGAAAGAATGAATAGAACAATTCAACAAATGGCTAGAGATATGCTTGATGATTCTGGAACACCTGATATTTTTTGGGGAGAAGCAGCTCACACAGCAGCAAATATTCTTAACAAGGCACATGTTCGGGTAAATAGTGACAAAACTCCATATGAACTCTGGCATGGTAATTCTCCCTCTGTGAAACACTTTAGAGTTTTTGGAAGTAAATGCTTTATCAAAAATAATGATGAAAATCTTGGAAAATTTGAACCTAGATCAGATGAAGGAATACTTCTTGGTTACTCATCTACAAGCAGGGCATACAAATGTTACAATAAAAGGCTTCGAAAGATTGTTGAATGTATTGATGTTGTTATTGATGAGTCTCATGCAGTCCCTAAAGAAGAAAGACAATCAACAGAAGAAGATGATGGTGAATTTTTTCCTTCTACATCAAATAGAAATGATATAGACAGTGGATCCAATGAAGAACCTGAAGATGATTTATCTGGAAAGGCTCCATCCAGATATGTTCAAAAGAATCATCCCGAATCTCAAATTTTGGGAGACAAGGAATCAGGTGTACAAACAAGGAGGACTCTTGTGGGATCTCCTAGCTATTTGGCATTTCTATCCACGATTGAACCACACAATGTCAATCAAGCTAGCAAAGATGAATATTGGATTCAGGCCATGAATGAAGAAATTGATCAAATTGAAAAGAACCACACTTGGGAATTGGTACCAAGACCACATGATAAAAATGTCATTGGAACCAAATGGATATTCAAGAACAAGCTAAATGAGAATGGGGACGTTATAAGAAACAAAGCTAGACTAGTTTGCAAAGGTTATACTCAACAAGAAGGTATAGACTTTGAAGAAACTTTTGCTCCTGTAGCTAGACTTGAAGCCATAAGAATGTTTCTTGCTTTTTCAAGTTTTCAACAAATCAAAGTTTATCAAATGGATGTCAAATCTTCTTTCCTCAATGGTGATCTAGAAGAAGAAGTTTATATAGAACAACCAGAAGGATTCATTTTGGGAAATGATGAAAATCTTGTTTGTAGACTTAAAAAGGCTCTATATGGTCTCAAACAAGCTCCAAGGGCATGGTATTATCGTCTTGACAAATATATTCATCAACAAGGATTTTCAAAGGGGTCTATTGATAGTAGCTTATACACAAAAATTAAAAATGATAAACTATTGATTGTGGTTGTATATGTTGATGATATCATTTTTGGAAGTAATGAAGAATCTATGAGTCAGAAATTTTCTTCTGTCATGCAGCAAGAATTTGAAATGTCTTTACTTGGGGAACTAACATTCTTTCTTGGCTTACAAGTGCATCAAACTACATAAGGTATATTCTTATTCCAAGAAAAATACCTTAAGAAAATTCTGAAGAAGTATGGGATGGAAGAGTGCAAACCTGTAAGTACACCAATGGTAACCGGATGTAATATCAGTTCTCATAATGATTCTCCCACGGTGAATCAACCAGAATACAGATCTATGATAGGAAATCTTCTGTATCTCACTGGGACTAGACCAGATATTATGCATGCAGTTGGTATTGTTGGACGATTCCAAGCCAATCCAAAAGAGTCTCATCTTCAGGCTGTCAAAATAATATTCAAATATCTACAAGGAACTCAAGACTTTGGACTATGGTATCCAAAGAATGCTGATCTTACTCTTCATGCTTACACTGATGCAGATTGGGCTGGAAATGTTGATGATCGGAAAATCACAAGTGGTGGTGCATTCTATATGGGGCCCCGGTTGGTATCTTGGTTCAACAAGAAGCAAAGCTCTATTGCCTTATCTACAGCAGAAGCAGAATATGTGGCTGCCGCATCATGTTGCACTCAACTTCTCTGGATGATGCAAACCTTACAAGACATTCAAATCAAATTTTCACCTCCTATCTCCATTATGTGTGATAATACAAGTGCCATCAGTATCTCAAAGAATCCTGTTATGCATTCCAATACCAAGCACATTCCCATCAAGTATCACTTCTTACGTGAACAAGTGCTTGAACAAAAGGTGAAGTTGGAGTATGTTCCCTCCAAAGAACAAGTTGCTGATATATTTACCAAACCTCTGCCCAGGGAAGCATTCGAATATCTCAGAAAGAAGCTGGGAATGGTCTCTACCTCTCAGAAGATTAGATCTGCTTAATTTCAGAAGATTAAATTGGATACACGGGTTTCCTGAAAGACAGTCGCGTATATACGCGAGTTCATATGCAGAAAATCGCATATGGGTGGTTGCTGACAAAGTTTCTGGGTCAGCATTCTTCAGCACAAGCTATGGTGCTGTTTGGTATCTCTGATGCTGTATGGCTTCTCTGGTGATGTTTCAGCTCTTATATTTCTGTTTCATTCTCTGATATTGGGTGAAGATGCCTTGATGATTGGCTGTTGAAAGTGTTCAAGTTACTCAAGCTAAGGAGGAGATTTGGTCATATGGAAAGGATGCACAGTTTCAGGGGGAGCATTAGCCTGGCTAAGAATAATGCATTTTTGGCATTATGATGGTTCTGAACCTTGATCTCTCTCTTGAGGACTTTTTGGTTTTGGTTGTGAAAAGTCATACTTGTAATTTGATGAAAAGGTCATGTTGAGACCCATGATGTAAATTGTAATATTCAGTCATGTAAGGACTTGTTAAAATTTGTAAACCCACTTGGTTGGATAGTTGAGTCAAAATGTGTAAACCCACTTGGTTGGGCATTTGAGTCGCATATGTAAATCCACTTGGTTGGATCTTTGATGTAAGTATGAGTCTTGGTGATAGGAAGGTCATAGAATCATGTACTTCATTGAAAAATATGTTTGAAGATTCAGCATGAACTCAGGGGGAGCATGGTAAACTTCAGTGCACATCAGATCTGCAGAGCTCTTATGTCTACATGAGGGGAAAAACCTTGTGTTGGTTTTGATCCGCCCTTTTCCCTTGATGTCAAAGGGGGAGAGTGACATGGTGTTTGCATATCATGAATAATGGTTGTGCTTAATGTATCTATCTGTTATGGTGATCAAACACCATCGTGGTTTCCATCAAGTCCAAAGGTGGAGATTGTTGGCAATATGATGCAGAGTGTTGTCCTTGATGGCAACCCACTTAATGAAGATGATGGTAACCTACTTGACGAAGTTGTTCTTGACCTAACGAACTTGTTAAATGATGTAAATCTGATGTATCTACAATGAGTACAGAAGGTATTGATGGAAGGAATGTTAGTATGTGCCAGAACATGATGAAAAGAGTATGTCTCAAGGCATACGCAGATTTTTCTAAACGAAGTAGCGTATGCACGCGGGAAATAACGTGCCAAGTCGCGTATGGGAAAAAGCGCTCTAAATTTGTAAAACCAGGGGTACCTACCATGGTATTGACCCATTTTATTGAAATATGGTTCGCCTATGTGATCCCATCCAGGAATACCATTGGAAGTTATGTGGTTTTGACTCATGGTATTGATGAAGGGTAACCCTATATAAGGAGAAGAAAATCATTGTGCAAAAGGCGTGCAGGTGTCTGGGCTTTGATGAATACTTCACTTTGAAGTATATCTGTATGGTTGAACCCTATTCCTAATTGATAGATCTGAATCTATGATGCACTTATGAACATGATGAAGACTCAAGATCTCTAGATCTAGAAATGGTGAATGTCAAGGATGATCTGAAAAGAAGTGAAGAAGACCTGGCACAATCATTTTGAAGAGATTTAAGAAATCTGGGTAAGTTTATAGATCTGGTATGTACTGCAAATTTTATCTTTTATAGATCTATACGCAGGTTCGTTTCATGCAAAGCGCGTGTATACGCGGGTCTGTGGAAGGAAAAGCGCGTATGCGCAGTTAGGGTTTTTCCCTTGAAAATGCACTGAAGTATATGCGGGTTCATCTTCTGGAAAGCGTATATACGCAGGTTTGATTAAATAAAAGTGTGTATTATTTCTAATCTAGTGGTTGCTGAAGGTTGAATATGTTTCTGCATATCTATTCTGAAGTCTGGGTTATATCTGATATTCTGGTTACAGTGGTCTCACTATTCTGTTTGAAGTAATGAGCAAGGTATGATTGTTGATAAGTGAAGGGTTGTGATTTGATCCAGTTTGAAAATTGATGAAACGTGGTCTGCAGTGGTGCTGAGGGTCGAAGCCTTCTGTCAGGGGGTTGTAGCTCCCTTCCAGAAGAAGCTGGTAAATGAGAGCAGGGGGTTGTAGCTCCCTTTCAAGATAGGCTGGTAAACGAGAGAAGGTTGTAGCCTTCTGCAGGTGGGTGCCTGCGTGCTGGTTTGAGTCTGCACCAGTACATGATTGTAAGAAGTTTTATTAATAATAAATTTTGAAGGCTGAATCAACGACAGCGGTGGTTTTCTCCCGAATTGGGTTTCCACCTAAAAATCCTAGTGTTCATGTGTGTTTCATATGTGTGATGATTATTCTGTTCTGCCTGTACCTGTTTACTGTTTCTGAAATATCTGATGAAAGAATAATGCAATGATCTGAGTTAAGATTCAAACACATAATTAGATCTCTGGGCATACGTGAGTTCTGTAAAGGATATCCGCATATGTACGCTAGTTTCCTTCAGTAAAGTAGTGTATGGGTTT
The DNA here is from genome assembly GCA_034641835.2 of Pinus albicaulis. NCBI lineage: Eukaryota > Viridiplantae > Streptophyta > Pinopsida > Pinales > Pinaceae > Pinus > Pinus albicaulis. The sequence goes on from CM076581.1 coordinate 1,497,474,331, forward strand.
TCAGAAAGGAAAAAGTAAAAGTTTGATTGTCTGCACTAAATACTGATTCACGTCCCCCCTCTCAGTATTTTTCCCAACAGGTAGGACTACAAATTCATAGTGTCCATACCAGGTTCTAAATGTTGTCTTGCTGATATCGTCATCTTTAAACTTTTACTAATGGTAACCAGTCCTTGAATCAATCTTGGAAAACATTGTTTCCCCCCTAACTTGGTTGAAGAGGCCATCTATTATAGGCAATGGATATTTGTTTTTTATTCTGAGTTTCTTCAATTGACAGTAATCAATATACATATGGAAGGTGTTGTCCTTATTTTTCACAAACAACACTGGTGCTCCCCATGGGGATACACTCAGTCTAATGTAACTTCTGTCTAGAAAATATTGTAGTTGCATTTTTAACTCCATTAATCCTGGAGTACTCATCTTGTATGGGGCTCTAGAAACTGGAGTGGCTCCCAACAATAAATCAATTGAAAAATCAATTTCTCTCTTGGGGGGTAGATGAGGAATTTCATCCGGAAAAACATCTTTAAATTCTCTTATCACTGGTAATGTTCCTAAAAAAATTTCCTCTACTTGCTGTTTTAAATCTTCTACATTAACATAATACACCTGATACCCTTTTCTAGCAATTATCTTTAATTTAAGGGTTGTAATTTGCCTCACAGATATGGGTTTAGGATTTCCTTTGATTATAACATTATTTCCGTCCTTGTCAATAAAGTGTAAGGTTTTATCTAAACAATTCATCATAGCCTTCTTCTTTCTAGCTAGTCCATTCCTATCAATACATCATAAGACCCTAATGGAAGAATATTTAAATTTAATTCGGTTATATATCTATTCATAATTATGGATGTTTGGGGTAGATTATGAGTTAATTTTCATTTTGTACCACTGGCTAGCTAGACTAACCAAGACTGCTGAAATTTTTCTGACTTTAATTTACATTTTTCTACCATTTGAGGACTGATATAACTCAAAAATGCACCTGGATCTATTAAACTTGTAACAGATTGGTGAGAAATCATACATTCCATTTCGACCATAGTGGACCGGTGTTCTGCTTGAAGATATTCTAAAGAAGCGCTGATTTTGAGGATGTTTCTGGCTATATGATTAATTGTAGTTGTCTCTCTCAGTACTTGTACTGTATGGATATTTCCATGTGGACAATCTCTCAACAAATGAGGTTCTCCACAACCCCAACACTTCAAAGGTTCTTTCATTTTAACAGTCCCTTCCCTCTTGTTATTTCCATTCATTGGTTTAGACCTAGTTTGGGATTGAGCAGTTTGATTTTCATCCATTTTACTGAACTTCTTTCTTTGGTGGCTTCTCCCAAAGTTTTTCAAATATGCTGGCTTGGATTTCTTTCCACTAAAGTCCTATTTTTTTGACTAATTCTTTCCTTGTTCCATCTTACCCTTGAATTTTTGGAAACACAATTTGGCCTTCTCCACTACCTCGTCCATGATTTTTGGGTTATCAAACTCTATATTTTATTTATACATAGTTTTCAGACAATTTAGGAACCTCTGTACCTTTTCCTTCTCCTCTTTGATATAAGGTACATATCGTAACATATTTGTGAACTTGGTTGCAGACTCATCAATCGTGAGTTGTCCCAATATGAGTTCATGAAACTCTTTTTCCTTGTCATCATAGTAGCATTCATTCAAATATTGATTTTTAAACTTGACTTGAAAATCCTCCCAAGTCACCATTTCTCATCAATGGCATGAAACATCTTTGTTTCTTCCCACCACAAGGTAGCCTTACCTTGCAACTGGTAGATAGCCAGCCTGGCTCTTAAGTTACTTTCGTATTTGTAAACCTGAAAGTACTTTATCATATTCAAAAACCATGCTTCAACATATTCTTCTTTCTCTCCATCATAGGAGAGAGGTTCAATTCTCCGGAATTCACCTTGTAATTCCTTCTTTTTTCTAAAATGTTGTCTAGAGGCATCATCTTCCTGTAATGTCTCTCCGTCACACAATAAATATTTTTTTTTTCTCATCTTAAGAATAAATTCGATCCATTTTTCATTAACAAGATACCTTAACCCTACTTCGTTAACTCTGTCTTAGAAGGTTACATTCCTCCTAGGTTAACTGTTTGGGTTATTACCCTTGTATCGAGATTTTGTGCGGGTATTTAGACTATTTTTATAACTTGCATTTGGAGTTATTTTATTCAACTTCTATTAACCTTCCTCTATGGCTATTTACCTTATTAATATTCTTGAGCCCTTATTACGCGCATAACTTATGCTCCCTTATCGGTGTTTTTTTTTTTTTTTGATTAGATCCCAAGACCATTTTGTGAGTCTTTGTATGATCCTTACGTATCTCATCATAAAACCTTTCACCATGTTCTAACTCGACTTATCCCTATAACCAATTTTCGAGGCGTTTATATATATCACTGGGTTCATCTCTTCGTATAGCTCCACGAGTGATAACCCTATGTTAAAATTGTGATTTGCTTCCATGTACTGATTGGTCTATATATCATTAACACTTAAGTCATCGGTATGAATTGCTTAGGGTTATGTGAATGTACAGTGCATGTTCCCAGATCAATCGATGATATTTCTCATACACGCTATTTATGGTGCATTCTTTGTATAGATAGGCACATTAACTTTAGGATACTCATACTGCGTCGTTGGCAAAGTCGGTTTAATGTATCGTGACAATTAAACTTGTGCCAAGTCTCCACATCATTATACTCAAGGCTCTCTGTTGATTTTGTTTGATATTGGTTGGATTTCAATGCGTCCACTCTCCAGTTGTAGGGATCTACGTTTGTATTTGAAATGCCATGCCATCCTATTCTTGGGATTATGTAGACTACACGACCTGAGCGGAGGTACTATGAGATCGATTGCATAGATTGCTAATTAAATGTTGGCGGCTACTTCTTAATTGTCAATCCCACCTCATCGATCCGTGTACACATCGTAGATCCTATGCCACTTGGACGGTGGATATTTCTCCTATCTCATTAGGGTTTCGATGTTTTTGGTTTTTGAGGCATTTGTATAAATATCTATCTCATAATCGAGACTGTTCTTTTCGCTCCTCGTTTGTTTGATCTCCTCTCGGTACCGAGCCTCTGCACATTGGAGAAGCGAGGCGTTGTCTCTCCTAGGCTTCGGGCGTATTCATCTCTCCATCGAGTCAAATTACAGGTATAACAATCTGAGCACAATGCTATTTTACTGGGAGGCTTATATCATTGCTATATATTTTAATACACTCTGCTTACAATATGAGAGCTGAGTTGAAATTCCACCATTTCTTTTCCATGGTCTCGTTTCCTATCGAGTCTCGTGGCGTTATATTTTTTCTTTTGTTTGTTGAACAAATCTCTCGTAGAGATTTTTCTGTTCAGGTATTAGATTTTTGTTCACTGGTAACAATATTTAATACGATTTATCCAATCGTTTCTTGATAGGGCTTACTATTTTTCGTCTCGGGTGACTCGACTGGGGTCATCCCTTTCATGCGCCAATTTTTCATGGCTCATAGCCAACAATCACTCCTCAGTAAGCCATTGACCTATTTGAACAAAATTGTCCCGGAGTTTTATTTTCATTTTGGGTGAATTTTTTGACAATACACATGTATTCTTCTTGCAGGTCGTATTTGGTGATAACCCCTTCCGTTCTCAAGGTAACCTAAGTTCGTTTGATATTCCCTTCACATATTTTTATGTTTTGAGTGTCCTCCTATATTATTATGATAACGATATCCTCATTCTATTGCAGGTAGGTTCGAATTGCATCGAGGGTTTTTGTTAATTAGTATTTGATGAATTTGTAATTCGCTCAAATTGACGCCGGTGTGTTTCTGAAATTTCAGGTCGGTATCAACGTGTCTTGAGTCAAATTTTGACCAGGCTCTCTCTTGTTATTCTACAAAATTGTTCAGACAATTTAAGTTGTTATTGTCATAGAAATTTTTGTTGTAGTAAAGACCTTTTTCCAAGGACTGGAACTTTTTAAATTTTAATTTGGGGCACTGAAATTCCCAAAGTGATTTACGTTCTGAATTATTATCATGAGATCATGATAGTGAAATTCCATAATTGGTTTCCAGAGTTACATATATGTATTTATCGCCCATTCGTCTCTGTTATCAATAACAATTAATGTCCAGATTTCTATTTTCTATTATTGTTCATTATATAATTGTTTTTGTGCAATAAAACTTTGCTTAATCTTGAATGAGAGATTAATAGGTACACTGGCTATACATTTCCTTTCTATTTCTCTTCACAACAATAGCATCCGTGAATATACGTCTCTCTATTACAAGAGTCTTCAAGTTTACAATAGTGAAGTGACAGACTAATTTCGAGTCCTACAGGTTCTATAATTCTTGTGTGTATTATTTGACTTCCACAATAGACTCTCTTTATATTCATGGATTTGAAATTCCATTGTACAAGTTGCATATGGCAAGCAAAAATATTCTATGCAACTATATATGTATAAGTTTTTTTTTTTTTTTTGTAATATCACAGTTCCAGTGTATCTGGTGTTTAGACTCGCATCATTATATCATATAGGTCTGATAACAATTAATTATTACCTTTCATAGCTAGTATGGTTTACATGCACTTTATATAATTTCCCATGCACATCTTATTTTCCCAATAAGTATGTAGTTGGAACATTCCTTGGTCAAGGATATTAATCACATAGTTTTATGCAGAACTTTCAGTTCATAATGATTTACAAGTTTTGAAACCCTGTTTAATTCTTTTCCTTTGCTATCTGAAGATATCCATAGTGCTAAAATATATATATTCTTCCCTTCTATCCTTATTATCAAATGAATTTTATAAAAAAAACCATGCACTTCTATTTTGGAATCTTTATGTCTGCACCTCACTTAGTTACTTCAGCATATCTACAGATCTTCCCTATATGTATTTAATTCCTCCTACACACAGGTTTGTGGGTTTCCCTAATGTTCACTGAATTAATTCTATTTTTTACAGAAACAGATTAAATTTACATAGTTACAAATTATGAGGTAACATAATCTCCAGATTTAAACCAGGAACTAGTTTAGAGTTTCTGGCTGATTTGTCCTCATAATTCTAGTTCCTACAACCATGCAGAGCTGAGAGGGAGTTTAATTACTCTACCATTCTGTAAATGTATGGAACATCAACACAACAAAACATTGCAAGTATTATACAACTACAGTCATTAACTTTTACACTTAACAACAATTAATTTTAATCATTCATAAACACTGTGAGCATACCACATAGGTACTTGACCAGTCCTCCCAACCATAGAGTCCCTCTATCTCCAGAACTCACCCCCAAGCTGAGATCACTTCCATTCTGGACCAACCTCTAATCTGTTCAGGAATAGCTTATTTAATCTTTTGCTCCCCAAAGCCTGTTTCTAATTCTGCGTCCATAATTTCAGGATGCTTTTCTTCATGTTTGCCTAGGCTTCCCTTATTTAGGGATTTTTAGAGCTGTTTTTTTTTTCTTTTCCCAGATTTTACCTATTCCCAACTACTCTCCACATCATTGGGGAAACTAGATTTTCCTCAAAATCTAATTTGGAAATAAATTCTTTCCAGAATTTTTTTGAAAGATTTTTGGGGAAATATTTGCCTCTTTACATCCTCATGGATTTAGCAAGTGATCTCATAATTCTCATTTTGGTCAATCTGCACAAAATTATTTCGTGTATTTTTCATAATTAAATATTTAATTACATCCACAAAATACTTGTCCATTGGGGTCCACTCCCCTCAGGATTAAAGTTCAAATGTCTAGCTTTCAAAGAAAAATCATAAACTAGGGGTGTTACATATTCCCCCTCTGAAAGCAAACACCGTCCTCGGTGTTGATATTTAACAACTAGAGTTCATTTCTTTTCAAACAAAAATGGAAATTTTTGCATCATTTCAGCTTCTATTTCCCACATAGCTTCTTCAGTAGTAAAGTACTTCCGCTGCGCCTTTACTCTTGCTACCGTAAGATTTCTCAATTCAATTTCTTCCCGCTCCAATATTTCAAGAGGTTCTGGAAGGAACTCCCCTTCTGGTTCCACCTGTATCACATTCCAATCAACAATGTGAGAAGCATCATGTATATATCTTTTTGATAATGAAACATGAAATACATCATGAACTTTAACATGGGGTGGTAAGGCCAGCTTGTAAGCCACTGGTCCCACCCTTTCTAACACCTCAAAAGGTCCACAATATCTAGGAGCCAGTTTCGCACAACTTCCAGTATAAAGCGTGCTCTTTTTGGGTTTAATATGCAAATACACATGTTGCCCCACTTTAAATTCTTGATGTACCCTCTTCTTATTAGCATAGTTCTTCTGGTGATCTTGTGTTGTCTTGATGTTTCTTTGTATTTGTTTAAAAATTATTTCCATCTCTTGTAAAGCATCTGGTCCCAACATTAGCTTATCCTCAGGTTGGCTCCAACTCAAAAGTGTACGACATTTCCTTCCATAGAGTGCCTCAAACAGATTCATTTTAATGGAAGATTGATAGTTGTTATTATAGGAAAATTCAGCTAAATGCAAGTAGTCTTCCCACTTTGATGGCCTATCCATCACATACATTCTTAGTATATCCTCCAAAATCTAATTAGTTCTCTCTGTCTGACTGTCGGTCTGAGGGTGATAGGTAGTACTGAAATTCAACTTAGTGCCCATGCCCTAAAACAAACCTTTCCAAAAAGCTACGGTGAACTTAGCATCTCTATCTGAAACAATCACCTTTGGGACCCCATGGAGCCTTATTGATTCCTTCAAGAACACATCTGCTACTTGGGCTGTCCCGAAAGTAGATTTCACTGGTATGAAGTGTGAAAATTTGGTTAAAGTGTCTACTACTACCATCACTGAATCGTGTTGGTACTTGGTTTTGGGTAATACTGTTATGAAATCCATAGAAACGGTATCCCATTTCCATTCTGCAATCGACAAAGGATTTAAAAGACCAACAAGATGTTGATGTTCAACTTTAACTAGTTGACACTCCATGCATCTAGCTAAATATTCTGCTACATCTTTTTTCATTCCTGGCCAAAACAACTTCTTTTTCAAAGATGTTAACATTTTCTGATATCCAGGATGCCCTGCATACGGTTGTTTGTGATATTCATCTAGAATCTCTCTTTTCAAAGACTCTACATTGGGGATATACAATATATTTTTGTAGCAGATCAACTGTTTTTGGTTTTGAGTGTAGTCAGCTATCTCCTTCTTTAGTAATTTCACCTGTAGTGTTTCATAATTTGGATCCTGGTCTGCTACCTGTTTCACCAGATCTTCTAACTCCAACTTTACACTACTTCCAATGCTTTTTATGTGTTGGCAAGCATTTCTGCTCAGGGCATCAACATTTTTTTTTTCTTTCCCTTTGATATGTTTTATGTCCATATCAAATTCACTCAGAAAATACGGCCATCTGGCTTGTCGAGCATTCAAATCTGTTTGGGAAAAGAAATATTTAAGACTAATATGATCTGTCATCAATGTAAATTTCTTTCCAAGAAGATAGTGTCGCCACATCTTCAAGGCATGAATAACAGCTGCCAACTCCAAATCATATGCACTATAGTTTTGTTCACGTGTCTTCAATTTCCTAGATTCATATGCAATAACTGAATTTTCCTACAAAAGGACTCCCCCCAACCCCTCTCTACAGGCATCTGTACATACAACAAATTCTTTATCAGAATCTGCAATCTTCAGTATAGGGGTTGCAGTGAGTTTTAGTTTTAATTGTTCAAAACTGTTTTGGCATTTTTCAGTCCACTCAAATTTGACACCCTTCCTTTGTAGTGAGGTTATGGGATATGCTATGGTAGAAAATCTCTCCACAAATCTATGATAATAACCAGCAATCCCCATGAATGATCTTATTGCTGAAACATCAGTTGGTACAGGCCATTCTTCAATAGCCTTTATCTTTTCAGGGTCAACAGCCAAGCCTTGTTCAGAAATAATATGTCCCAAGTATTGGATCTTGTCCTTATAGAATTCACATTTACTGAATTTAGCATATAACTAGTTTTATTTCAAAGTTTGCAGCACTATCCTCAAGTGCTCTTTGTGCTCCTCCTCATTTTTGGAATAAACTAAAATATCATCTATGAACACAAGTACAAATTTATCCAAGTACTTGTTTAACACACTATTCATTAGGCACATAAAGGTGGCAGGGGCATTTGTCAAACCGAAAGGTAGGACTACAAATTTGTAGTGACCATACCTGGTTCGAAAAGTTGTTTTACTAATGTCTTCCTCCTTAATTCTGAGCTGGTGATAACCAGTCCTTAAGTCAATATTTGAAAATACTAAAGCTCCTCTCACTTGGTCAAAAAGATCATCAATTCTGGGCAATGGGTATCTATTTTTAATGGTCAACTTATTCACTTCACGATAATCAATGCACATCCTAAAGGTTCCATCATTTTTTTTCACAAATAGAACCGGTGCTCCCCAAGGAGACACACTCGGTCGGATATAGCCTTTATCTAGCAATTCTTGCAATTTCATTTTCAGTTCAATGAGTTCGGGGGGACTCATTCGATAGTGGGCTTGGGAAACAGGTGTTGCTCCCGACACAAAATCGATTGAAAATTAAATCTCTCTTTTGGGGGGAAGATGAGGAATCTCCTCTGGAAAGACTTCCTTAAACTCTCTCACTATTGGCAAAATATCCAACAGATTTTCTTCAGGTTTCTGTTCTGTCTCTTCTACATGTACTGCATATACTTGGTATCCTTTCCTAGTTGTTATTTTTAATTGCAGTGTTGATATTTGTCTTACAGAGATGGGTTTTGGTTTTCCCTTGAGAATAAAAGGTTTCCCCTTTTCATCTATGCAATGCAGAGTTTTATCCCAACAATTCATCATGGCCTTTTTATTTTCCAACCAGTCCATTCCTATCAGCAAGTCATATGATCCTAATGGCATAATGTTTAAATTCACTTCTGTTTGAAAATCATTTAATTTGATTGATGTTTGAGGTAACTTATGAGTTACTTTCCTCTTGGTGCCAGTGGCTAACTGGACCAACCAAGACTGCTGAAATTTTTCATTCTTAAGATTACATTTCTCTATCACTTGTGGACTAATGTAACTCAAAGAAGCTCCTGGATCAATCAAAATAGTAACAGATTGGTCAGCAATCTTACCTTCCATCTCAACCATGGTAGCTTGGTGTTCTGCTTGTCGATTCTCCAAGGCTGCACTGATAGTGGGTATATTTCTTGCTATGTCATTCACTGTGGTAGCTTCTTGATCTCTCATAATCATCTGAATGTTTCGGTGGGGACAATCCCTCAAAATATGGGGTTCTCCACATCCCCATGATTTCAAAGGTTCCCTCATTTTGACTGTGCCTTCCTTCTTATTTCCTTCATCTAGTTGTTTGGAACCAATTTGAGACTGAGTTGTTTGGCTTCCTTTTGGTTTATTAAACTTTTTCCTCTGATGGTCCCTACCAAAATTCCTTAAGTAAGCTGGTTTTTGTTTCTTTCCTTTAATTTCAACTTTGTTTAGCCAACCTTTTCCATGCTCAGCCTTTCCTTTAAACTGCTGGTAGCATAATCTAGCTTTCTTCATGGCCTCGTCCATAGTTTTTGGGTTATCAAACTCGATCTTCTCTTTGTACACAGCAGGCAAATAGTTCAAAAACATTTGTACCTTGGCCTTCTGTTCCCTAATGTAAGGGACATATCTCAACAGATTGGTAAACTTGGTGACAAACTCATAAATAGTAAGTTGTCCCAGTCTAAGCTCATGAAATTCTTTTGCTTTATCATCATAATAAAATTCATTTAAATAGCGGTTTTTAAACTTAACATGGAAATCTTCCCAAGTAACTGTCTTTTCATCAATGGCATGAACCATTTTCGTCTCCTCCCACCACAAGGTAGCCTTACCTTGTAGCTGGTAAATAGCTAATCTGGCCTTCATATTGCTTTCATATTCATAGACCTGGAAATACTTAATCATCTTCAATAACCAGGCTTCAGCATCTTCCTCCTTCTCCCTATCATAGGAGGGAGGTTTGATCTTTCGGAATTCCCCCTGTAATTCCTTTTTTTGCTTATATTGATGCCTAATAGCATCATCATCCTCAGACTCATCATTCTTCCTCTTCTCGGAACCTTCACCCTCTTGGCTATTCCGCGAAGTTAATTCTCTGATGAGCTTTTCCTGCTCCTCACTGGCTAATGACAAACTGTCATTCTAGCTTCTTAGCTCAGCCATTTCTCGTTTCAAACTGTGCAACATAGCCATCACCGGAGCGTTGGGATCTGGTGTATTATCTTCATCACGCATATCGACATAAATTTCCTCACCTTCTGCCATTCCAGCACCACTGTACACTACACAACACAGATCAGTAAATAATTTTTTTTCTTTTTTTTCCAACAGTAAATCATTTATAGAGTGAGCACACACAACAACAGCCCAGTTTTGTATAACATGAGCTCTGATACCATTTGTAATGTCTCTCCGTCACACAATAATTTTATTTTTTTTCTCTGCTTAAGTATAAATTCGATTCATTATTCATATAGTCATTAACAATATACCTTGACCCTACTTCGTTAACTCTGTTCTAGAAGGTTACATTCCTCCTAGGTTAACTATTTGGGTTATTACCCTTGTATCGAGATTTTGTACTGGTCTCTAGACTATTTTTATAACTTGCATTTGTAGTTGTTTTATTCAACTTCTATTAACCTTCCTCTATGGCTATTTATCTTATTAATATTCTTGAGCCCTTATTACGCGCATACCTTATGCTCCCTTATTGGTGTATTTTTTTTTTTTGATTAGATCCCAAGACCATTTTGTGAGTCTCTTTATGATCCTTACGTATCTCACCATACAACATTTCACCATGTTCTAATTCAACTTATCCCTATAACCAGTTTTCGAGGCGTTTATATATATCACTGGGTTCATCTCTTCATATAGCTCCACGAGTGATAACCCTATGTTAAAATTGTGATTTGCTTCCATGTACCGATTGGTCTATATATCATTAACACTTAAGTCATCGGTATGAATTGCTTATGGTTATGTGAATGTACAGTGCATGTTCCCAGATCAATCGATGATATTTCTCGTACACGTTATTTATGGTGCATTCTCTGTATAGATAGGCACATTAACTTCAGGATACTCATAGTGCGTCGTTGGCAAAGTCGGTTTAATGTATCGTGACAATTAAACTTGTGCCAAGTCTCCATGTCATTATACTCAAGGCTCTTTGTTGATTTTGTTTGATATTGGTTGGATTTCAATGCGTCCACGCTCCAGTTGTAGGGTTCCACGTTTGTATTTGAAATGCCATGCCATCCTATTCTTGGGATTATGCAGACTACACGACCTGAGCAGAGGTACTATGAGATCGATTGCATAGATTGCAAATTAAATGTTGGACGACTACTTCTTAATTTTCAATCCCACCTGATCGATCGGTGTACACATCATAGATCCTATGCCACTTGGACGGTGGAGATTTCTCCGATCGCATTAGGGTTTTGATGTTATTGGTTTTTGAGGCATTTGTATAAATATCTATCTCATTGTCGAGACTGTTCTTTTCACTCCTCGTTTGTTTGATCTCCTCTCGGTACTGAGCCTCTGCACATTGGAGAAGTGAGGCATTGTCTCTCCCAGGCTTCGGGCGTATTCATCTCTCCATCGAGTCAAAATGCAGGTATAACAATATGAGCACAATGCTATTTTACTGTGAGGCTTATATCATTGGTATGTATTTTAATACACTCGGCTTACAATACAAGAGCTGAGTTGAACTTCCACCATTTCTTATGTATGGTCTCATTTCCTGTCGAGACTCGTGGCGTTATATTTTTGCTTTTGTTTGTTGAAAAAATCTCTCGTAGAGATTTTTCTGTTCTTGTATGAAACTTTCGTTTACTGGTAACGATATTTAATATGATTATCAAATCGTTTCTTCATAGGTCTTACTCTTTTTCGTCTTGGTGACTTGACTGGGGTCGTCCATTTCATGCACCCAATTTTCCTAGCTCGTAGCGAGCAATCACTCCTCGGTAAGCCATCGACCTATTTGAGAAAAATTGTTCTGGATTTTTATCTTCGTTTGGGTGAATGTTTTTACAATATACATGTATTTTTCTTACAGGTCGTATTTGGTGATAACCCCTTCCGTTCTTAAGGTAACCCGAGTTTGTTTGATATTCCCTTCGCATATTTTATGTTCTGAATGTCCTCCTATCTTCTTATGGTAACGACATCCTCATTCTATTGTAGGTAGGTTCAAATAGCATCGAGGGTTTTTTCTAAATTGGTATTTGGTGCATTTATAATTCACTCAATTTGACGTCGATGTGTTCTGAAATTTCAGGTCGGTATCGATGTGTCCTGAGTCGAATTTTGACCAGGCCCTCTCTTGTTATTCTACAAAAAATTTCAGACAATTTAAGTTGTGATTGTCATAGAAATTTCTATTGTAGCAAATACCTTTTTCCAGAGACTGGGACTGTTTAAATTTTAATTTGGGGCACTGAAATTCCCGAAGTAATTACGTTCTAAATTATTATCATGAGATCATGATAGTCAAATTCCATAATTGGTTTCAAGAGTTGCATATATGTATTTATCGCCCATTCGTCTCTATTATCAATAAGAATTAATGTCCATATTTCTATTTTCTATTATTGCTCATTATATATTTGTTTTTGTCCCATAAAGTTTTTTCTTAAACTTGAATGATATATTAATAGGTACACTAGCTTTATATTTCCTTTCTATTTCTCTTCACAATAATAGCATCAGTGAATATACGTCTCTCTATTACAAGAGTCTTCAAGTTTACAGTAGTGAAGTGACTGCATAATTTCGAGTCCTACAGGTTCTATAAATTTGTGTGTATTATTTTACTCCCACAGTAGACTCTCTTTATATTCATGGGTTTGAAACTCCATTGTACGATTTGCAGATATCAAGCAAAATATCCCATGAAACTATATATGTATAAATTTTTCTTTCTATAGTATCATATTTCCACTGTATCTGGTGTTTAGACACGCATTACTATATCATATAGATCTGATAACAATTAATTGCTACCTTTCATAGCTAGTATGGTTTACAGGCATTTTATATAATTTCTCATGCACATCTTATTTTCCTGATAAGTATTCAGTTCGAACATTTCTTGGTAAAGGATATTAATCACATAGTTTTATGCATAACTCTCAGTTCATAATTACTTACAAGTTTGGAAAACCTGTTTAATTCTGTTCCCTTGCTATCTAAAAATATCCATAGTACTGAAATATATATATTCTTTCATTCTATCCTTAGTATCAAAGAAAGTTTATAAATAACCATGCACTGCTATTTTGGAATCTTTATGTCTACGCCTCACTTAGTTACTTCAGCAGATCTATAGCTCTGCCATGTATGTATTTAATTCCTCCTACACATAGGTTTGTGGGTTTCCCTAATGTTCAATGAATTAATTCTATTTTTAACAGAAACAGATTAAATTTACATAGTTACAAATTATGAGATAACATAATCTCCATATTTAAACCAAGAACTGGTTTAGAGTTTCTGGCTGATTTGTCCTCATATTTCTAGTTCCTACAACCATGCAGAGGTGAGAGAGAGTTTAATTACTCTACCCTTCTGTAAATGTATCGAACATCAATACATCAAAACATTGCAAGTAGTATACAGCTACAGTCATTAACTTATACAGTTAACAACACTTAATTTTAATCATTCATGAACACTGTGAGCATACCACTTAGGTACTTGACCAGTCCTCCCAACTGTAGAGTCCCTTTATCTCTAGAACTCACCCCCGAGCTGAGATCCATTCCATTCCAGACCAACTTCTAATCTGTTCAGGAATAGCTTATTTAAGCTTTTGCTCCCCAAAGCCTGTTTCTAATTCTGCATCCAGAATTATAGGATGCTTTTCTTCCTGTTTGCCTAGGCTTCCCTTATTTAGGGATTTTTAAAGCTACTTTTTTCTTTTCCCAGCTTTTTACCTCTTCCCAACTACTCTCCACATCATTGGGGAAACTAGATTTTCCTCAAAATCTAATTTGGAAATAAATTCTTTCAAGGATTTTTTTGAAAGATTTTTGGGGAAATATTTGCCTCTTTCCATCCTCATGGATTTAGCAAGTGATCTCATAATTCTCATTTTGGTCAATCTGCACAGAATTATTTTATTTATTTTTCATAATTAAATATTTAATTACATCCACAAACTACTTGTCCATTGGGGTCCACTCCCCTCAGGATTAAAGTTCCAATATCTAGCTTTGAAAGAAAAACATAAACTAAGGGTGTTACATATTCCCCCTCTGAAATCAAACACCGTCCTCGGTGTTGATATCTAACTACTAGAGTTCATTTTTTTTTCAAACAAAAATGGATATTTTCCCATTATTTCCGCTTCTCTTTCCTAGGTAGCTTCTTCAGCAGTAAAGTGCTTCCACTGCACCTTTAATCTTGCTACTGTCTGATTCCTCAATTCAATTTCTTCCCGCTCCAATATTTGAAGCGGTTCTGGAAGGAACTCCCCTTCTGGTTCCACCTGTATCACATTCCAATCAACAATGTGAGAAGCATCATGTATATATCTTTTTAATAATGAAACATGAAATACATCATGGAATTTAACATGGGGTGGTAAGGCCAGCTTGTAAGCCACTAGTCCCACCCTTTCTAACACCTCAAAAGGCCCACAATATCTAGGAGCCAGTTTCGCACAAATTCTAGCATAAAGTGCGCTCTTTTGGGCTTAATACGCAAATACACATGTTCTCCCACTTTAAATTATCGATGTACCCTCTTCTTATCAACATAGTTCTTCTAGCGATCTTGTGTTGTCTTGATGTTTCTTTGTATTTGTTTAACAATTCTTTCCATATCTTGTAAAGCGTCTGGTCCCAACATTAGCTTATCCTCAGGTTGGCTCCAACTCAAAGGTGTATGACATTTCCTTCCATAGAGTGCCTCAAATGGACTCATTTTAATGGAGGATTAATAGTTGTTATTATAGGAAAATTCAGCTAAATGCAGGTAGTCTTCCCACTTTGATGGCCTATCCATCATATACATTCTCAGCATATCCTCCAAAATCTGATTAGTTCTCTCTGTCTGACCGTCGTTCTAAGGGTGATAGGCAGTACCAAAATTCAACTTAGTGCCCATTCCCCCAAACAGACCTTTCCAAAAAGCTGCGGTGAACTTAACATCTATATCTGAAGCAATCACCTTTGGGACCCCATGGAGCCTTACTACTTCCTTCAGGAACACATCCGCTACTTGGGCTGTCCCAAAAGTAGATTTCACCGGTATGAAGTGTGAAGCTTTGGTTAAAGTGTCTACTACTACCATCACTGAATTGTGTTGGTACTTGGTTTTGGGTAATCTTGTTATGAAATCCATAGAAATGGTATCCCATTTCCATTCTGCAATTGGCAAAGGATTTAAAAGACCAGCAGGATGTTGATGTTCAACTTTAACTAGTTGACACTCCATGCATCTAGCTGAATATTCTACTACATCTCTTTTCATTCCTGGCCAAAACAACTTCTTTTTCAAAGCTGTTAACATTTTCTGATATCCAGGATGCCTTGCATACGGCTGTTTGTGATATTCATCTAGGATCTCTCTTTTAAAAGACTCTACATTGGGAACATACAATCTGTTTTTGTAGCAGATCAATCCTTTCTGGTTTTGAGTGTATTCAACCATCTCCTTCTTTAGTATTTTCACCTGTAGGTTCTCATAATTTGGATCCTGGTCTGCTGCCTGTTTCACTAAATCTTCTAACTCCAATTTTACACTACTTCCAATGTTGTTTATGTGTTGGCAATCATTTCTTCTCAAAGCATCAGCAATTTTATTTTCTTTCCCTCTGATATGTTTTATGTCCATATCAAATTCACTCAGAAAAGATAGCCATATGGCTTGTAAAACATTCAAATCAGTTTGGGAAAATAAATATTTAAGACTAATATGATCTGTCGTCAATGTAAATTTATTTCCAAGAAGATAGTGTCGCCACATCTTCAAGGCATGAATAACAGCAGCCAAATCCAAATCATATGCACTATAGTTTTGTTCATGTGTCTTCAGTTTCCTAGATTCATATGCAATAACTGAATTTTCCTGCAAAAGGACTCCTCCCAACCCCTCTCTACAGGCATCTGTACATACAACAAATTCTTTATCAGGATCTGCAATCTTCAGTATAGGGGCTGTAGTTAGTTTTAGTTTTAATTGTTCAAAACTATTTTGCCATTTTTCAGTCCACTCAAATTTAACACCCTTCTCTTGTAGTGATGTAATGGGATATGCTATGGCAGAAAATATCTCCACAAATCTGCAATAATAACCTGCAATCCCCATGAATGATATTATTGCTGAAACATCAGTTGGCACAGTCCATTCTTTAATAGCCTCTATCTTTTCAGGGTCAACAACCAACCCTTGTTCAGAAATAATATGTCCCAAGTATTGGATCTTGTCCTTATAGAATTCACATTTACTGAATTTGGCATATAACTGGTTTTCTTTCAAAGTTTTCAACACTATCCTCAAGTTCTCTTTGTGCTCCTCCTCATTTTTGGAATAAACTAAAATATCATCTATGAACACAAGTACAAATTTATCCAAGTACTTGTTTAACACACTATTCTTAGGCACATAAAGGTGGAAGGGGCATTTGTCAAACTAAAAGGTAGGACAAAAAATTCGTAGTGACCACACCTGGTTTGAAAAGTTGTTTTACTAATTTCTTCCTCCTTAATTATGAGCTGGTGATAACCAGTCCTTAAGTCAATCTTCGAAAATATTGAAGCTCCTCTCACTTGGTCAAAATGATCATCAATTCTGGGCAAAGGGTATCTATTTTTAATGGTAAAATTATTCAGTTGACGATAATCAATGCACACCCTAAAGGTTCCATCCTTCTTTTTCAAAAATAGAACCGGTGCTCCCCAAGGAGACACATTCGGTCGGATATAGCCCTTATCCAGCAATTCTTGCAATTGCATTTTCAGTTCCATGAGTTCGGGGGGACTCATTCGATAAGGGGCTCAGGAAATAGGTGTTGCTCTCGGCACCAAATCGATTGAAAAGTAAATCTCTCTTTTGGGGGGAAGATGAGGAATCTCCTCTGGAAAGACTTCCTTAAACTCTCTCACTACTGGCAAAGTATCTAGCAGATTTTATTTAGGTTTCTATTATGTCTCTTTCCTAGTTGTTCTTTTTAACTGCAGTGCTGATATTTGTCTTACAGAGATGGGTTTTCGTTTTCCCTTGAGAATAAAAGGTTTCCCTTTTTCATCTATGCAATGCAGATTTTTATCCCAACAATTCATCATCACCTTTCTCTTTTCCAGACAGTCCATTCCTATCAGCAAGTCATACGAACCTAATGGAAGAATGTTTATATTTAATTCTATTTGAAAATCATTTAATTTAATTGGTGTTTGAGGTAACTTATGAGTTACCTTCCTTTTGGTGCCAGTGGCTAGCTCGACCAACCAAGATTTCTGAAAATTTTCAGTTTTGAGATTGCATTTTTCTACAATTTTTGGACTAATGTAACTCAAATAAGCACCCAGATCAATCAAAATAGTAACATATTGGTCAAAAATATTACCCTCCATTTCAACCATGGTAGCTTGGTGTTCTGCTTGTCGATTTTCCAAGGCTGCATTGATAGTGGGTATATTTCTTGTGATGTAATTTACTGTGGTAGCTTCGTGATCTCTCATAATCATCTGAATGTTTCGATGGGGACAATCCCTCAAAATATGGGGTTCTTCACATCCCCAGCATTTCAAAGGTTCCCTCATTTTGACTATGCCTTCCTTCTCATTTCCTTCATCTAGTTGTTTGGAACCAATTTGAGACTGAGTTGTTTGGCTTTCTTTTGGTTTATTAAACTTTTTCCTCTGATGGTCCCTACCAAAATTCCTTAAGTAAGCTCGTTTCTGTTTCTTCCCTTTAATTTCACTTTTGTTTAGCCATCCTTTTCCATGCTCAGCCTTTCCTTTAAACTACTGGTAGCATAATCTAGCTTTCCTCATTGCCTCGTTCATAGTTTTTGGGTTATCAAATTCGATCTTCTCTTTGTACACAACAGGCAAACAGTTCAAAAACCTTTGTACCTTGGCCTTCTCTTCCCTAATGTAAGGGAAATATCTCAACATATTAGTAAACTTGGTGACAAAATCATCAATAGTAAGTTGTCCCAGTCTAAGCTCATGAAATTCTTTTGCTTTATCATCATAATAAAATTCATTTAAATAGCGGTTTTTAAACTTAACCTGGAAATCTTCCCAAGTAACTGTCTTTTCATCAATGGCATGAACCATTTTCGTCTCCTCCCACCACAAGGTAGCCTTACCTTCTAGGCCCAAATAAAAATCCTTATCTGCCCTTGAGATTGCTTGATTCTGTATAGACCTAGAAATACTTAATCATGTTCAACAACCAGGCTTCATCATCTTCCTCCTTCTCCCCATCATAGGAGGGAGGTTTGATCTTTCGGAATTCCCCCTGTAATTCCTTTTTCTACTTATACTGATGCCTAACAGCATCATCATCCTCAGACTCATCATTCTTCCTCTTCCTGGAACCTTCACCCTCTTGGCTATTCCGCGAAGTTAATTCTCTGATGATATTTTCCTGCTCCTCACTGGCTAATGAAAATCTGTCATTCTGGCTTCTTAGCTCAGCCATTTCTCGTTGCAAACTGTGCAACATAGCCATCACCAGAGCGTTGGGATCTGTTGTATTATCTTCATCACGCAGATCGACATAAATTTCCTCACCTTCTGCCATTCCAGCACCACTGTACACTACACAACACAGATCAGTAATTTTTTTTTTTTTTTTTCCAACAGTAAATCATTTATACAGTGAGCACACACAACAACAACCCAGTTTTGTATAACATGAGCTCTGATACCATTTGTAATGTCTCTCTGTCACA